>JAODUD010000117.1:11606648-11618374 GCA_026784285.1 Stomatorhinus walkeri
ACTTAAGACTTTGTTAAAATTTGTAGTGGATAGCTTTAATGAGAATCTGAATCAGATTATTGGCCAAGCATGATCACTCACACACACACACACACACACACACACACTAACTCTTCGTATACTTATGGTAGTTCCACATGCATACACACTTAAGACGATGGCCTTATATTTAAAATTTAAAAGAATGCCGAGAGAAAACAGTACACAAATAATTTCACTGTATTAGCAATAGAGTTTGTGATGTCTGTAAAAGCATTCCCTGACTTCTACCTGAAGGTGGCTGGCGGTGCCACATACACTGCTGTCGTCATCATCGTCCGCCATATTGGTCGAGAAGAGAGTGGAGGTAGAACGGGAAGGGAATCTCGCCGTTTTTTGGGCTCCCTCCGGATCATCTGCAACACCGAGTAAAACTCAATTGGGGAAACAGGGTTTAGGCCATCGATCGGAGTTCATTTATGTATTGGGAACCTTGAAGCGCTGCTAATCGTAGGCAAAGGCGAGATCCGCTGTAGCGTCACTAGGAGCTTGTGTGCCGACCATGACTTCCCTGACCCAGAGGAGCTCGGGCCTGGTGCAGCGGCGCACCGAGGCCTCGCGCGGCGCCTCCGCCGACAAGGAGCGCGGATCCGGGGATGAGGACTACGAGACGCGGCGCCGGGACGAGCAGGAGGACGACGACAAGGCGGACTCCAAAGAAACGCGCCTCACACTCATGGAAGAGGTGTTGCTCCTGGGATTGAAGGACCGAGAGGTGTTTGTTTTATATTATTACACGTTTTATCACGCGTTCTTATCGATGTTTCGCCTTATTGCCTTTAGCCACAAATTATTAGCTTACTGGAGTGTAAACGAGGCCGATTTCTTCCGTATCATCACATCTATTTTGTGACAAAGGCTGGGCTGTTTGCTTTTAGGACATAATATGTAGTATTTTTCACACTGGTTAACGGGTAATCCATGTAAAATTCGTACGTAGCAGTTCATCTCCCGCCCCAGAGCAGTTATGTAAGAACCTGGAAACAAACCGCTAGCTGTGTGTCTGTTAGGGTGTCATTCAGTTTTGCCTGTTTCATTTGGGTTGTCAACCCCGATATTTCACGCTAATTGTCAAAAAGTAACATTCTAGGAAGTAATCTAAAGGTTTGGTAAGTGTTCCCGAGAAGTTGGTCCAAGCTTGCCCCGGCGGGGAGTCTGTTTGTCCTTCTTGGAAAATGTTTGCAGGTTAGTGGTTTAATATTGGTTCAGTACATGTTCAGTTACTAGGTGCACATAATACGTGCTTGACGTGTAGTGAAATCGGAGTCACCATTTATGTGTAATAGTACTAGCCAAAGAATTTTATTTCAAATGGCATTCTTTTCCAAGTAAGTCAGGAGGGCTGTATTGTTTCACAATTGTCACTTTAAATGCATCCGTCATACATTTTATCTGCATATTGTCGTTGGGCTGCCGACGTTAATGAGTTTTAACTGCTTTAATGCGGTTAACCACTGCATGCGACTGTTCATGCGACAGTTAATAGAGATTTTATTTATTATGAAAATATTGCGGATTCTTTACGGCTGTTCTGTTGTACCCGTTGGGTGAGATTCTTGATTTCCTTCGGTCTGGACACCTTCATTGAAACGTCTAGCTGTGCAAATGTGCTAAAATGTTCACTATGAAGAGGGACTTTTTGGCTCTCTTGTTCAGACTTGCGTAACTCCTGTTTATTCTGTGTTTAATTTGGTCGGTTGATTTAAGTGTTTGCAGTAGACCTGTTGCATAATTTTACTAAAACATCTCTTGACTCCTTATTTTAACTAGCAACACATGTTGTTGCGGAAAGCGATAACACTAAATAATTCCTGTTAATACACACTTTCTATAGTTGTTATCTAAGGGCTCATTCCCACTAGTTAGCTGCGTTGCAGTGCATTTTGAAATGTTATGTGATACGCTGTGAAACTTTTAAAATCTGCAGATTTTTAGAATACCATTATTTAACTAGGAACTTAACTGACAGTAGTGTAAATTGTAAAGATGTTTCTAAATAGGTGAAGTATCTCACTGAACAATGAATCACTGTCGAAAGGATCGTATTTAAGTATTAGACTGGCGCAAAGGTGCAGGAGCAGTGCAGCATCACACCATAATTGGTTCATGACATATTGTCTTAACCCATGAAATTCTTGTAAAAAAAACTAATGTCCTCGTGGGCTATTTGTACAGAGCTTGAGATTCTACTTGTTTTATTGTAAACCATTTTGAGTTATGTTTTGCTGGAGTAGTATAGTTCAGAAATGCCCCTGTAATGCATATTTAGGTTTATTTCATACTGAGGAACAGTATCTTACATAGATACCAGTGTTGAACAGGATTATTTTGATGTTGTTTTACTGTTGTGTAGTGAATTTATTGTTAAAGTCACTGGAGAAAAGGCAAGAACGGTTATAGAGGTGCAGTGGTCTGAATAGGTTATACTTTGTGGTACATGTGCTGTTAAGTCATTTTTGAGGACCATGGCTATCTGAATAAACTGAATGGCGTAATTTGTGTATTGTGTACTCTTACGTTAAGAAGTACTGGGAAGTTCTCCAGTAAGCTATCAAGCGGATAGTTGTGTTAAATAGGTCCAGGAGAAGTACACTGTGGCACTGTCTGTGTCGAACCCTTCCCGGCTCACAAAGACAGCCTTATTGAGGTGCTGTGTCCCACACGGGGCCTCTGCAAACAGTCTGTGCCAGAGCAGGCGTATGAGCTTCTGATACAGCTGAAAGTGAGTTTAAGAACTTATCATTGACGGGCTTTTGAAAAATACCTTTTCATGGTAATTCAGTGAAAGGTATTCTACTTTGACGAGTAATTCCATGTTCTGTCAGCCATTTAAGTTTTTGTCTTCTTTTAGAGTGTGCAGTTTTTGCTGCAAATATCTTTAACCAATTACACAACAATAGAATTTGGTAATCAGCTTTTTTAGCACTTTGCCATCTAGCTGTGTTAACATTGGTGTGTTAAAACTTCGTTCCTAATTCCCTGTTCATGTACTATTACAGTCTGTGCATAGACTCTTGTATACACATTACATGTGTCCATGGACACAGACAGTTATGATCGCTGCATGCGTACAGCAGTAATATGAACCATTTTAAAGTTGTAGGATTTAGCGGTATTATGGTAACACGGTATATTGTAATATTACAAAACATTTCTTGCTCTTGCACTTTTCTTTAAACCTTGTGTTTTGGCCCAACTAATTGATTAATCTCCTGATTACATGATTAATCGATTATAATAAATATGATAATCGTTTTTGCAGCCCTAAACACCATATATTTCTGAAGAAGTTTCTTCATGGTTTGCAGTTTTTTATACTGGACAAGACCTTGTTTGCACACCTCTGAATGAATTTAAATTATTACTGTTCCATTGCAAAAGAAGTTTGCCATAGCTTCAAGGAAGGAGATTTGTTTCACACCCTAATATTTAAATAACTCATTAGCAGATGTGTTCAAATTACAGTTACCTAAGCTTGTCTTTGTCATTGAATTCTACGTTGAAATGCTGTTGCCAACTGTCTATGATTTCCTTAAATATCTCCCGAGTTGTATTTACCTGTACTTTAGTTCAAGCTTACGCTTCCCAAATATTGATTTCTCAGTTTTATCCAAGACAAAATTAATTTATGACGGTAATGTATTGTCCCACCGGCTAGTGTCTTGGCATGAGAAAGCTTGGCATTTTATTTAATAAACTCAGGGGAAAGGTCATGCCTCTCTTCTGGCTTAAGTATCTTAGTTTCATGTGTATGACATACCACATGTAAGAATCTGTATCTTTTGTCAATCTTCTTAGTCTGTCAGAGTTACTGAGGTTAAATAGGTCATTCCTTCAGACTCTGTAGCTTTAGCATGGACCATCAGTCACGTCACCTGCCAGCATTTTCAGTCTTTTCTTTGAGGTGAATGGCTTTTGATCAGTCTTTTTTTTTCCTCCTGCAGCTTTTTCCTTCGAGGTCCTGTATTCTGGAAGCTTACATTTTCAGTTGATTTTTTTTATATATTAGCATAGTTATAGTCTTAGTGATTGGAAATTTGCCAGGAGTTTCATTGTCCTTTGCTTATTCTTGTTTATCATCTTAAAATTGGAAATTAGGTTTTATTTTCATCAGATACCTTTGTATGCCTGCCTTTCATCTGTTATGGTAGGTGATGTTGCAGAAAGGTATTTAGGAGCATTTTAATAATGAACTGCTTTTTATATCCACTTCTTTTCTCATGTGGTTCCCAACAGGGCGTCTGTACTTTAGTAGCCCGCATTTTATGAACATAATTTGGGTTTGCAGACTAACCCACTCGACCACCTCCAGCATACACTGACCTTTGATATGAATTATGTTTTTCATGCTAGCACAAATGCTTAATTTAAATATGGGAATCTTAATTACTTAACATCCAGCAACAGTAAATCTTTTTTCTGTTTTTCTTCTATACATTTGTTGAGCTGTTTCAAGGTGAATTACTAAGCTTTGTTTATAATTTTAAACCTTACTTTATATCATTAACCATTAGGACAGCTTGTAAGTGAACTATCTTGGCATCATTTCCTGTAATTGCTCAAATGCAGAGTCAATGAGTCTTGGGGTGTATCTGCACTAATACATTTTCGTTCAGTAGCGCAAAAATTTTCTTCTGATTTAGCCTTCCGTTCACACTACCATGGATCTTTTTTCCTCAGAAATGGAGAAAAATTTCACTGCTCTCCAACAACTAATCTTTCTGTAAAAACATTAGTGCAGATGCTCATCAACATAAAAATTATACTTTAACTACATCAGTGAGCTACGATTGGTTCATAATTATCTGTTTCCTGATTATCTGTCTTTGATGCCTTTTTCCCCCAATTGGTTATTCTTCACGTGAACGAAGAATGCCTTGCCTTTGTTTTCATGGAAGTAAACCACATGTGAATATGGAGGATGTACAAGACTTTTGTCTACCAGGCATATGTTGTTTTGTTTACTTGTGTGCAGCGAAATCATGTTTTATGTACATTGTGTGTTTACAATTATTGTGGAGCTCAAAACGAGACTGTACCTGAGCCAAAGTTAAGTGCAACTCTAGCTTATGATAGACATCCAGCCATTGAACGTTAGAGTGCACTGAAACTGAGGGAAAGAGAGAGAGACTAGTGACTATATTTCTGGATCTCTGTGTTGCTGGTGTGAATTGATCCTTTTATTTACAGCTTTGTGTTTGTGATGCTACGGTACTGTGATATTTTGCTTTTGCTAAATAAAATATGTGTATTTACTTTAAACCCATTGTGGTTTGTGAGATTAATCAACATGTCAAGCGTTTATAAAAACTGAACTTTATTATTAATCGAAATAAATGATTCAAAATGCATACTGTGTCACTTCTAGAATCGTAAAAACAAAAAATTTGGTCGAACAAAAAACATGCAAATGACATGTTGTGCTTAAGTTACTTTATACTTTGTTTGTTGTATGCCACTTATAAGAATACATTATAAAAGGCTTTGGTTGAATGTGCAAGTGAAAAATATCAGAAATGCATACATTAACAACCACGCACAGCTACGTCAGTGAAGTCGCAGATTAAAATTTTTTGTTAATGTATTAGCGTGGACATAACCTTATGGAATAATGTTTTGTGCTGTTATGCATGAACTTCTTAGTTAAATATTGTGAAAATGAAAAAGGTTCACAGGCAAACTATAATCTGTCTCACCGGAAATTTCTCCATTAGAAGCTAGAGTTATTGAAAAATGTTTTTTTTTCTTCAAATCTCCATATACCCTGCATCCAATACCTACAATATTTCTGTTAAGTGATAAATCTCTTGCATTTTCGTTAAGGGTACAACAGCTGAGATAAAGTTTTAAGTTTGGTAATACTACTTCATCTAGCTGGTGTTTGAATTTTCTTGCTTTGATATTGCTTTTTTATGTGCCAGCATTTACATTCTGCACTGAGATTAGCACTGCAGCAACAAATAATTTTAAGTAGGTTATGGCTGTGACTATTGCATTTAAACATTGTTACTACCATGTAGTCAACATCCTGATTATAATGGAAAAAAAACAGCTGGTCACTTAGGGTTTTATTTCAGGAAAAACGATATTAGAGGTTTACCAATAAATGGTTTTCATTTAATAGTTGTCTGTCTATAATTCCACTTAATGTACTTGGTCCCAATATTTTTCTAATTAGAATCATTATAATTGTTTGATATAATTTTTATTAGCTTATTTACCATAGACCTTGTTGGTAATGTTTATTCATATGGATATTAAGTTTTTTAGACCATTTTACTCATTGATGAAATGGTGGAAACAATTTCTAATGTTACTGTAGAGGTCTACAGAATACAAAACTTGATATTTAGATATTTTTATATGTATTATATAACACACTTAGCTACTTCGTAACACGTTTAACATTTCTGTTTCTGATTGCTCTTTCATCTGTACTCGCAGGGATACACCTCCTTCTGGAACGACTGCATCTCTTCGGGGCTGCGTGGGTGCATGCTCATCGAGCTGGCCTTGAGAGGGAGGCTGCAGCTGGAGGCTTGTGGCATGCGGAGGAAAAGTCTGTTAGCCAGGAAGGTGTGTACCATCTCATTGCCCGTTAAGCCAGAGTAACACTCCAAGGTTTGCTCTTCTGTCTGCAAGCTGGGCCTGTCATATAGACGTCGTTTAGTCTTTAATCACCAGGTATGCTACATTTACAAGAATCGTTTCTGGTTTGTTTTATGCTGCCTGCAATATATGTGCAAAGTAGCAGCGCATATAATAAGGATTAAGGTAAGTTCTAGTTCACATTGTAATTAGAAAGATGAAGAGGTGAGGTGGGCAAAATCAAAAATGCAATATTTCGTCATGCTTGAACTGCTTTAAGATGAGTAAGTTGCACTTTGAAGGTTTTAGATTGAGAACCACTGATGTAGAGACGTTTACTTTGATGCCTCCAAATTTTGTTGTAATTTTTGGAGCACTGCATTTTTATGGTTAAGCCACAGTTTTACAAATTTTACTTGTGGCTTCTCCAATCAAAGAGGCAAATTGTTCTGAAGGTTTGCCTTTGGTAGAAGGATTTTTGCCCACTGGCCACAAGATGGAGCACTTTCCCCATGAACAACTTCCCATCTGTACTAAATATTTTTGCTGGCAAATTGTGACATGTCTATTCTCAGATGGGGCTTTGTGTTATAAATTCGTAACTGAATATACCTCAGTTTAAAAAAAAACTTAGCTTCCATTCGAGAATTGATGTTCAATCAAGTGACTGTTATTGTTACTTGCATATTATGGGTTTGCATATTTGAATTTTGAGGAAGGTGACTAGTTTCCTTGTCAGTTTTTCAGTTTGTCTTAATCTGAAATGTTTTGTGCCTTGTAACTTGTGTTGTTGATCTTTGGTATTAATAGGTGATTTGTAAGTCTGATGCTCCCACTGGAGATGTCTTGCTCGATGAAGCATTGAAGCACATCAGGGAGACCCAACCACCTGAAACAGTACAGAGCTGGATTGAGCTGCTAAGTGGTTAGTGAAGCCCGTCTTCATGACAGTATTTTCTATATTGCCTCTCCTTTGCCGTGTAGTCAGTCAAATATGCATTAAAATGATCTTCCCTCTGGCACTATTTCCATATCTTATTTTTAGGTGGTTCCCAGTTCCTCTTTCCATTTGTATGACTGTGGGGCTCCACTTAGCTCATGTTTATAATGACGTTTTGGTTTCCGGTTTCACTGAGAAATTGGATTGATTCATGAATGACTTCACTTGGCTTGAAATGTCCACTCAAGCAGTTGGTCCCAGCATACATCATTGTTGTTTTGCTCAGTTTTAACTGTTAGCAACTTCAACGTTGAGGAGATACTGGTTAGTTGGTTTATTTAGCCCCATAGGTCAGGCATGTGCTCTGATAGATCAAAACCCTTCAACCAAAATGATACTGGCAGCCCTGCAGCTTAACAATCCAGATGTGACCTCAGAGTTGGAAACTTTTTTTGTTGCTTTCCGATTTGCCATTTTTTCCTGATATGAACTTGTAGCATTTTGTGTTTGGCTGCCAGTAATAATAAACCAGATCAGAGAGGCAACTGGTGCTGTGCAGGTTTGTTGTGTTAATTATCAAGGCTCCAACTTGGACATAACACTGAAATTAATTTCTCTCAAAACCTCTCGATTTGGAATGCCTGAGTGAAAATGTGAGATGGATGGAATTTAATAGACTAAGTAAATAGACCATGACCTTCAACTGAATAAGCAGATATGATGAGCAAATATAAAATAAATAAGTGGCCCTCCACAGTCACACTTTAGCTCAGACGGCTCTCCTCCGGTTCCTGCTGGTAATGATGGAAGGAAAGAAGCTTTGAACCAAACAGTAGCTAGGATTACTGTGCACTGTCAGTCCCTTTGGTTAATATCAGTGTGAACTCTGCGGGATCCAAGTGGCCGATGTGAACTGACTTTAAACTTGTCAGTGACTGACAGTGCACAGTAAGCCTATCACCAGTGACTCTTGAAGCAGAGTTTCTTATGGTGCTTTTCCACTACCACCAAGAGCCAAGCCGTACCGCAAACTAACGGTTTTGCATTATAAATTCCCCAAGCCGTACCTGCGCTGACATGGCCCTGCTATGAAAGCATAATTATACTGAGCTGGTTGCATCACCAGACTAATTGACTGAAATGCAGGGAGATATCAGTGATCTGTCAATATGCATGGATTATCAGGAGGATAAAAGGCCATTGTATGTAGTATTTGTTAGTAGTATCACATATTGCGATATATTGCTGCATTCCCGATAACTCAGAACTTGAAAATATCTGGTCTCCTGCTTAAAAAAGTAATATAGAACAGCTGAAAGGAATTAATTCATAATGCAAATTTTGGCCAACTAATGCTAATTGCGCTACTGATTGATGCAAGCATATGCAATTCTCTGACATGCCAGTGGAGATTAGCACGTAGCGAATCATGAGGTACACCGCGTGAATAGTAAATGTGTCTTCACTTTTACGTCACCGTCACTCTCCAAACCTGACATCCACTGCTGAACCAACCTGTCTGTAGTGAGAAACTGATGCTATCTGGAACTGCACTGTAACTAGTTTCTGTTTGTGGTATGGATCAGGTACAGCTTTGTGCCTGAATGCCAGTGGAAAAGCACAATTATATTTCATTATTACATAATAATAATAAAAATGTTTTGACAGGAGGCAAAGTTTCTTGGTGATAGAAGATTTTGCTAAAGTACAAAATGCAGTCTGGACAATGGCATTGGTCACAGATTATTAGCACAAAAATCCTTTTAAGGTGCCACTTTCTCATCCATGCTAATTGTAAGCAACTCTCTCTGCAGGTGAAACGTGGAACCCTTTAAAATTGCACTACCAGCTGAGGAACGTGCGGGAACGCTTAGCCAAAAATCTGGTGGAAAAAGGTGTGCTCACCACAGAGAAACAGAATTTTCTTCTCTTTGACATGACCACGCACCCGCTCACCAATAATAACATCAAACAGCGACTCATCAAGAAAGTGCAGGAGGCTGTACTGGACAAGTGGGTCAACGACCCTCACCGGATGGACAAGCGGCTGCTAGCCCTCATCTTCCTCGCCCACTCCTCCGACGTCCTCGAAAATGCGTTTGCCCCACTCTTGGATGACCAGTATGACCTGGCAATGAAAAGAGTGCGACAGCTGCTGGACTTGGATCCTGAGGGCGAGAGCATGAAGTCAAACACAAACGACCTCCTCTGGGCTGTCGTGGCAGCCTTTACCAAATGAGTGAATGGAGATGAAAGTGAAGAGCCTTGGACCACCGAGATTGAATTCTTGATTTTGGGGGTGTTGGTGGTGGTGGCGGCATGATTTCCTCCTGTGCTTAGGTCATTGCCTGTGCAGGTTATCTTTCTGTCATGTTTCCCCAGCTTGTAGATACACCTTCCCACTCCCTGGCTCTCCCTGTGCACTGTGAGATTGTTCACTTTTCATGCCGACTGAACTGAAAACAGAAGCACACACAAAGTCATTTCAAAATCCTTTGTACGGTGACTCTCTTCCACAATCAGGAAAGAGTCTGTTTGGAAACTTTTGATCTCGGTTATATACTGATGTTATATTTCAATGAAAAAAAATCAAAGATCCCTCCACCCAGCTTTTGAAGGTCCCGAACACCCAGAGTCCTTCATTCACAAAGTGTTGCTATAAAGCTATGACCTGCCTTCATATAAGGGAGGGAGATAAATTATGTAAATTGCGCCTCTTTTGTCACATACTTACACAAATCACATTCCTTTCTGGAAGTCTCATTTCTTTGGAGTAAGCAAGCAAATTTCTTTTCTTTTTTTTCCTCTATGGAAGGTTTCTACCTTGTCTCTGATATGCTTGACACCTACTCTATGACATTTTCATAATCTTCATAACTAGTACTTGTACACCCTGATTTAAATACCACAGTCATGGAGTGGGAAGCATTCCATTGTGTTTTGTAAATAGTTTCTTGTATTCAGACACTTGTTCCTGTAGCCAGTTATACTGACCCAGAACACATCTGGCCAGCACTTGAGGTTAGAACATTCTTCAGGGTGTTGTGGCCAATCATCTGCTTTTGAATTCTTATTTTGCCCATTTTACTGTACAACTGTGTACTCCAGAAAAAACACTTCTCCACTGTTGTCTAGCCAATGTTTTGTACAAAAGGGGCCGTGATTGACTGTAAAGGAAGCCTTTGCCTTTCTTCTCCCCCAGTATATCACTGCAGTTTTTATAACTGTTTCATAGCATATCTGGTTCTTAATTTTGTGCTACCTTCAATTTTTAATTTTGTATAGCTTTAACTTTTGTTAATTCTCATTTCTGTTCATACTCGATGCCTCCTATGTCTTGCTTTATTGTAGCTGCATTGGGATTATAAACAGACACCTATTTTGGGCATAATTCACTCATGGCAGGTTTACAGCTGTCTGACTTTTTTGTTAAACTTTTGGAGTAAAACAGATACTAAATAATGTATAACTAGACTTGAAATTAAAGGGAACCCTATTCTGTATACTTGCTTTTTACCATACAATAAAATAAGAACTTGAAAGTGCCTGAAAAATATTTGGTATCTGTCACATTTCATTATCTGATATGGTGTTCATTTTATTTTTTCCCCCATTTTGTAACCTGACACATCATGTAACCCACTTCACTAGAATACTGGATGGCTCTAAACTTTTGTCCTTATGGTACTTAATCATGGTACATTTAAGTAACCTTTTCAAATATACCATAAGTATTACTTTACCCAGTTCAGAGTGATGGTTTTTCTAGATTTTGGTATTCCTATATTGAATCTAGCTTATTTTTATGACATGCCCTTCCCAGCATAACTGTCCCAGAGCACGTCATGTTCATACATGCATAAACATACAAACTGCACATTGTGTAAGCAGGAAAAAACAGAAGTCAGTGAACTAGAGGAACAAAAACTTGCACTACTAGGAGGAAAGAAAAACAACTGCAACTTCAATGTCCAAAATTCCACAGGTGTTATACATTTTGGGGATGAGTGGCAAAGTTTGGTTTCCTCCCAGAATGCTGTAACACTCTCACACTGTGTGTCTATACTAATATATATATTGGGACGATTGCGCGTAAGCAGCGTGCCTGGATGCAGGCGGCGTCGGGCAGGCAAGACGATGCGAGGCAGGAATGTCCAAA
>JAODUD010000117.1:11640715-11651998 GCA_026784285.1 Stomatorhinus walkeri
TCTGACTTTTATTTTTTTATCATTCTTGAACAGAACATGGTAACACAAATGAAGTTGCTGGTGAAATTAGTATTTTATAGCAGTATATACCTAGAAAGACTGACTGGGTCAATCGTTGCCTGGCAGCTGCCCATGACTCTGTAGAAGGAATTGTCCAACACTGATACTCAAACTGTTGTGAACACAATGACTTTGGGGTCCCAGGCACTGCAGATCTATTGATGTTTCCTACATGTGGAAGATAGAAGCGTTCCTGTGTATCGGAAATCGTATTCAGCCTTAGGTTTCTGACTTGATACCCCCACATCCAGACGTGGTTGCCTTGCCAGCTGGCTATGGATGGCAGGCTGGCAGAGCGAGAAGCCGGCAGCATTTTCTTGTTGAGTTGCTGCTACCTTCTATGGTCCAAAGAGAGGCTTCTCATTAGGTAAAGAAAGGGAATATTGCATACCTTTTAATTTCCTTCCAGAAGAGTACTGTCCCTCTAAGCTACTCAGTCTCTGTATCATATTAATATCTCTTGGGGAAAAAAAGTTGCAGGTATCATGTTCATTTTTTATTTTTGAGTCATCGGTGGATGCTCCAATGCTCATAATAGTTGATATTGCAGTGAATTCCATTTAAAAAGTGTTTCGCTAACCCTCAGGCAAACAGTAAGTAAGCCTCATCCCTTCCTGCATACTGCATATACTGAGCTGCAGGTGTATGATTCCCTGTTTTGAGAACCAAGCTACTTTCAGTACCTTAGTGTTCCTCAACCTGGTCCTCGGGGACCCCCCAGACGGTCCACATTTTTGGTCCCTCCGAGCTCTCTGTTAGACAGTTCCACTGCTAGGGAGCTTGGAGAGAGTAAAAACATGGACTGGGAAAATCCACAGTAACCAATTACAGCCATTGATTTTTAATCCCAGTCTGAATGATTAAAACAACCACAACCCTTTCATTGTCTAATATTTGAAACTGTGTATATGGCAACCATTCAATCTGTTTTATTTTTATCTTCTCTGGATAAGCCAAAGTGCCATAAACTCCAGATGGAGATGGATTTAAATGGTGAAATCCGGATTGGCTAGAGCTATTGTCTTGGATTTAGGGCTAACTGTGGTGTAGGGAAAGAAGATCTTGGCCTAGTTAAGCTAAAGCTAGAATTTCTTTGTGAAATGAATGGAAATCCAAACATATTTTTACCCAATACACTGCATAGAACAAAGGAAATGTGAGTAATGCATTACATGTAAATTTCATCAAAGGGAGAATCTGGGGGAAATTAAATAAAATTAAATTACACATAAGGGAATCGTAGATGTAAAATTTCAGTGTATCCCATATTAGTGGAATTGAACTGAGAAAAACCCTGACCTATACTAAAACACTAAACCTATTGTTTACAAAGAATTTCAATATCAGCCACAGAGTACTGGAACAACATCTGCTTGCTTTGCAGATTGTTGAAGCCTACCACCAAAATGGTAGTGTATTAGGGGTGTTTAGATTTTTTTGAATTTTTGTGAATATTACTGTGGAGAAATATTGAAGTCTGTCCATTTGTCTATTCATCATCCAGTTGTTTACCCATTTATACTGAAGGGTATTTTATTAGAGCAAGCTTCTTCTGATAATTCTGTGCCATTCACCTCTATCTGCTGCCCTGGTACTCAACATATACACAGTAGTATTTTTATGGCAGGGGTGAGGAACCTGTTCCATGGAGGGCCGGTGTGCGTGCAGATTTTTGGGATGACCTCTCCATCAGCTAATAATAGAACTGTGGTCCTCAACTCCAGTCCTGGGGACCCACTGTTATTGGCTGATTGAAAGGCCATCCCAAAAACCTGCACCCACACTGGCCTTCCATGCATCAGGTTCCCCACCCTTGTTTTATGGTAACACTTGAGAGGACACATATAATTTATTAACACCGTTACTACTCAAAAACAAATCCTGAACTTTTATAGTTCCTGCATAAATGGTCATGACTCATTTCTGATGAACAAACAGGATCAGTGCGTAACCAACACTTATTTACTGGTTAATTAATGGATGAAGTAAGCATGTACTAGTTCATTATTTGTGCCCTCGAATTCAGACTGAAATGAAGCTAGTAGTGTTGAAAATCAGCAAATTAATTGGTGTTTTAGGGTTAGATTTCACATGATCAGTTTTTCCATTGGAAAATTTAGTTGCGGCCACTGGGTGACAGTATTAAACACGTTTTCTTTTCGCCTTGTCTAGTAGAGAAAATACTGCAAACCTGTGGGTAACACAGTGGTCATAACCAAGTGTTTATGGCTTGACTGAATGCAGTTATTACTACATTTTAAAATATACTGTAAAGTGTATCAGCTTAGCCCTATATGTGCAGTTGAATTGGTTTTGAACAAAAATGGTTCAGGGTGCTTATTAGATGTTATTTATTAGGGATGTACTTGCAAGTTAAATGACACTCTTCAGGCAGGTGAAGGGCTTAGGAAAAAAAGAAGAGTCACTGAGCACTTAAGTGGGCTATGAACCTTGGTCTGTGCGGTTGTTCACATAAACTTATAACATATCAAAAAATCAGTTTATTTTAAAATGCAGTACATGCGCCGTCCATGTGAAGTGAACGGGAGCTTTAGCGCAACAAAATGTGATGAGGCTCATGAGCGGGACCAGTGAGCGGAGAGCGGTAAACTGGTTTGTGCTCCTTTAATCCTTTGCCAGCGTAAACATTCTTGATTAAAACACTCATTGTTGTACCGCACCAGTCTTAACTGTGAAATAGCAGTGACTAAATTCCTCATCTTTTACAGACTTCACGATATCATATTTCTGTTTTCTTTCGCTGGGGTGCGCGGTTTGTCTGTCGTTTGACCGTTAGCAGGTGATTATCACAATTAATGTACTTATTGGATTATAAAACCTAACCAGACCAGATTAACCCTGGCTGCCAGATGGCCTGCAGAGAAAACTGCGGTCGGAGAGACATCGAAACAAACATGAGGTTCAAGGAAGATGTGGGTATTATCAATTTACCGCTTGTTATTAACATCTCTGTATTTATCTTTTTTGCAAGTAAAGCAGTGTACAGAAACCCCGGTTTATTTCGCGTATATCATTTTATTTACCATGTTTATTTGTTACTGATACAAATTGTACAGTCGAATACTGTTGAAGATCATAACTGGGGATGAACTTCATGAAAGACTGACAAACGTGCGAACTTTTCATAACTCGGTGTTAACTTAGCCTACCTAACATTGTCTTTCAGCAAAACCATTAAGTTCACAACGATATTTTCACAACGTAAATAAGTACACTTTAGGAAATGTGTTTTAGCAATTCAGAATAACTGTAAATAGATTGTTCAATGTTGCTGGATGAGTCAAAGGGTTTGTGAATATAGTTAAAAAAATGGGTTTTGTGTTTACTATTTTGAGAAAAGAATGGAAGGTTTCAGGAAATGTGCTTCAGCAATTCAGAACTGTAAGTTAATAGATTAATTTGCATTAACTAACATTTGATTTTAGCTTGATGTATATAATTTGTTGCTAGATTTTCATTATCATGAACTGATGTTGCACTGCTACCATTGCCTTGAAAGAGACCACTGTTTTTTAATTTATGAGTAATATTAGTATAAATTGATGCAATTTGTCAGGTGATAATTATTCAGCCAGCTAAGGGCTCACTTGTATCACCAAAAATACACTATTTAATCGTCTTTTCCCATAGACCATGTACCCAAAAATGTCCCTGATTTTAGTTCTCCATCTAAAAAAATTCCTTGTAATATAGGAATCAGCTTACGGTCTCATATTATGCTTACATCTGTAGGGCTGCAAATTATATAATGAATAAGATATGTAAATGCTGACTGAAAAGGGATTTGGTTCTTAGTTTAGAGCAAGCTGCAAAAGGGAACACAATTTGTGTCATGACCAGGCTGAGTGCATGGCACAGAGAAGCAGGAGAGGAACCTTTTTGAAGTCTGTGTGTGCCATTCTAGTCTGAGTGCACCACACTGCTAAATGTGTTTTGTGAATGAGAATGTTTTTAGAGTTTTGCTAATTGGGAGATTCAGATGGTGTCTAACCAGATGAACAGTGTTTAAGATTTTGCCAACTGTGGGATTGATTTGATGAAGGAGTTTTGGTAGTTGACAGTTTAGTTTTTAAATTGAGGTTTAGTGTTTTAGCAATTCAGAAAAATTGTAAAATGAAGTAGATTAGAATGGTCTTCCTGGACCAAATAGCGTTGAGCAGAAGGAACGTACAAGGATTTTATTGCTAATCAGCCTGATTCGGAATTAGAAGTAGTGTGATTAGTGATCAGTAGTAGTACAAATAGGTACAGAGATGCATTAGGGAATATGGTGGACAAAGCCTGTGTAACAAAAAGATGTGAGGTTATGCAACAATGAGGGAGATCTGAGCCTGCCATCAGCAAATCATTGCATGGCAAACATGACCATGTAAGTTTTATGCTGTAAATCTACTTCACTGATTAATTTTATGGTCAGAATCCTTCCCCCACGTATATTTGTTCTATGAAAATCATGTTAGAATTTTACTGTATAAGATTAACCATGCAGGCTCCAGACTGCTACCATATAGTCACATTTTGCAACAATTTTAGAAGACAAATTCCTGATGCAACAAATGCGACAAAATTTTATAACTAAGAGCCCCACTGTGACTTGCAAATACGTATGTCTTCCCCCCATTCAATTTTCATATGTCACGTGAAACACCTGGACAGAGTGAGAATTGGTGTGCGTGTGTGTTTGTGTGTACACGAGAGAGAGAGAGAAAATACACTTCCCCACCACAGGAACTTTTTTCCGGACTATAGGACCTTGGCCTGAAGATTACTGTGGAGAGAAAATACACTTCCCCACCACAGGAACATTTTTCCGGACTATAGGACCTTGGCCTGAAGATTACTGTGGATGTTGTCTTTTGCATGTTGAGCTGCAAAATTGTAAACCAGAAGACTACTGTCACAGTTCAGTGCCTGGGTGTCGGCGGCGTGAGGCAGGCAAGATGACGAAGCAGGCAAATCCAGGGTAACGGGGTTTATTGTCGAGAACAAGACGGGTAAACGCCACAAGACACCACAATGACGGATCTGACAAGACGCGGACTAAATACATAAGAAGGGCATGGACTGATACGGAACAGGTGAACAGAATCAAGCATGAATTGACAACGGGTAGTTTCCGGCAGGATTGAACATGGGGTAGCACGGGGGGTCGTGGCACACACGAGGCTTGGACGGACGGATCATGACAGAACCCCCCCTCCCCCCAAGGGACGAGGGCAGACCAGACCTGGAAAACAAAACAAGAGACAAGTTAACGGGGCACAGGGAACAGAACAGAGAGACAGAACTGACACGGGGCATCAACCAGGACAAAAGGCTACACAGGGCGGGGAACGCAGACAAGGAAGGGAGACAGAGGAGGAACAGCGAGAGGCGAAACAAAAGGACCAGGGCTGAACGGAGGAGGCACAGGGGGGCAAGGAGCAGAGACAGGAGGAACAGGGTGAGGAGCAGAGACAGGGGGCCACACGGGAAAGGGTGGAGGACAAGGGGGAGCCCGAGGGACTTAAGGCGGGCGACGGGTGGCGGCCGTAGGAGCCGCGGGCGGAGACACAAAGGGAGCAGGAGGGGACCACCAGGGGGACACGGAGACGGGACGAGGGACAAACGATGGAGGAATGAAGGGAGCAGAAGGGGGAACCAGGGGAGGAGACAAGGGAACCAAAGGGACCAGCGACGGAGGGAAGGAGGGAGGGGAAGCCACGGCAGGCGACGGCCTCGGCGGAGCCGGCAAAGGCATAGCCGACCGACATGCCGGAGGAGCAGGGACCACAGGGGCCCGAAGAGCCGACCTCGGGCACCCGAAGGCGACCGAAGGGCTGAGGGCAGACGGCCTGAGGACGGGCGCCAGGATGCCGCCGGGGGACCCGCAGGCAACCAAAGGGCCGGAGCCCCTGGCGACGGAGGCGACCCCCGAGCCCCAGCCAGGCCAACCGAGGGCGAGCCAGGGGGGAGGGCGGGACCCGGACCCTATGCCTGTGCTCTCGCCCTTTACGGGACACTGACAGGCGAGGTAGCCTACGGCGTGGTCCAGGTCGCAATCAGGGTGGCCCCAGCAGGGATATTCCCGAGGGGTCCCATTCGAGCTCCTCCTCCAAGGAGGAAGAGGCGAGGATGTTGTCTGGGACCTCCTTGGGGCTTGGGTCCAGGGCCAGAGTGTCTGGGGCAGGAAGTTCAGGAGTAAAAGTCTCTGGGGCAGGAAGGTCAGGGGCAGGAGTCACAAGAGTCTCTGGGGCAGGAGTCACAAGAGTCTCTGGGGCAGGAGTCACAGGGGCAAGAGTCATAGGAGTCTCTAGGGCCGGGGCAGGAGTCTCTAGGGCCGGGGCGGCTGCGGGTGTGGCTGCCGGTGATGTGGCTGTGGCAGCGGGTATCAGCTCTGCAGGAGAGCGGGGAGGCATGGCCTCACGCTTCCGCCTGGCAGGCGACTCGGACGGAACGCAGGTGGGCGTCGGCTCAGCAGGTGTGCAGGCACGTGTCGGCTCGGTGGGAGTGCAGGCGGGCGACTCAGCAGGTGAGCGGGGAGGCATGGCCTCACCCTTCCGCCAGGTGGGCAACTTGGCCGGAATGCAGGCGGGCGACTCAGCAGATGAGCGGGGATGCATGACCTCACCCTTCTGCCAGGCGGGCGACTCGGCCGGAGTACTGGGGGGCGTCGGCTCGGCAGGCGTGCAGGGGGGCGTCGGCTCGGCAAGATTGCAGGCGGGCGTCTGGGCAAGAAGGCAGGCGGGCGACTCAGCAGGTGAGTGGGGAGACACTGCCTCACCCTTCCGCCTTCTTTTTCTTCTTTGATTTCGCCTTTGGTTCCGGAGGCAGGACCGCTCCCTGGAGCGGGGGGTCTCCGTCCTCCGGGAACTCCTGGGAGCGGAGATCAGCAAGCCTGATGGCGATAATGTACTCGGTCTCCGGGGCTTCCTCTGGATACTCTAGGGGACTGAGGTAGGTGAGCCCGATCGGAGTTGAATATTCCGCCTCCTGCTCTATTTGGTTATCCAGCGCGTCTCTCTGCTCCCGTAGCATGGAGACGAGCTGGACGAGCGCCCAAAGGTTGCCCCTTACCTTGGTAAGCAGGCAGCCGCTGCCAGGGGGAGGATCCCGCAGCAAAAGTTCCGCACTTTCGCAGATGATCTGCTTTGCTTGCGGGTCCGTCTGGATGCCCGGGTCTTTCCCCCAGTGAAGCACCTATTGCAGCAAGCCGAGGCGGTCAGCCTCGACTTGCCGCGGTGCTTTTCCGCAGAGATCCATCATTCTGTCACAGTTCAGTGCCTGGGTGTCGGCGGCGTGAGGCAGGCAAGATGACGAAGCAGGCAAATCCAGGGTAACGGGGTTTATTGTCGAGAACAAGACGGGTAAATGCCACAAGACACCAGAATGACGGATCTGACTGACTAAGACGCAGACTAAATACATAAGACGGGCATGGACTGATACGGAACAGGTGAACAGAATCAAGCATGAATTGACAACAGGTGGTTTCTGGCAGGATTGAACACAGGGTAGCAAGGCGGGGTGTGGCACACACGAGGCTCGGACGGATGGATCATGACAACTACATCATAGGAAATGCTCTCTTTGATGGGCAATGCGGGAAGAATCCTCTGTGTGACCCATTTGTACCTTGATGTTGAAAATCAAATCACTTATGGTACTTGCACTCTCATCTGGCATGTGTTGTATGTTTTAGTCACTCTTTGGCTTCTTCTTTAGAAACATCTGTGAACAGTTTTGAGTTATTGTGTTTAAATGATGACTACTGTGTGCTGGCTGTGCTAGACATTTGCAACCTGTGTTTTCTATTTGCATCAAAGTTCACTACGGTGCAAAATGTGTTGTGATGAATGAGAATGTATTTAGAGTTTTGCAAAAAGAGTGACTCATTTGCAAATTGTGTCTGACTAGGTGTGCACTGTTTTTTCACAAAGTTTTGCCAAAGGAATGTCTGATTCAGTAAATTAATTTTGGCAATTGGCAGTTTAGTATTTTAGCAATTCAGAAAAAAAAATATTTTGCTATAAAATTAAACAAAACATTATTATAAAATAAAACATCACATTATTTCTGTATATATACACACACACATAACAGATCAGAAACGGACACTGACGCTGAAGTTGAAAATAATGAGACACTGGGGCAGTCAAAAATCGATTCTCAGATACTAATCAATATTAAAAATTAGTATCTGATTAGACACTCATTTTCACCTTTATTGACACTTCACACAGCACCATGCACATGCACATGTGGCTTGCACATGCACACACTTGCGCAGCTCCTCCCCTCCTTTCAATAACCGCTGAATGCATTCGCGCTGGTTAACACTCATATTGAGTTGGCTAAACATGGCATATGCTGCAGTTGAAGGCACTTCGCAAGCTGCTTTAGTAAAAAAAAAAAAAAACATGCAAAAGTGCTGTTTGGAAGTATGTTGCAGATGAGCATGGAAAAACTAAGGGTGTCGATAAGCCTCTATGCAAGCAGTGCTTGAAAGTTGTGACGAATGAAGTAGCACATCAAACCTGGCAAAGCATCTTAAAGATCGATATCCTGGTCTGTATGAGAAATTTTGCGTGGTCAGTAAAGCTCGCATTCCAGCAACACTGAACTATTAAACTCCAGCGCACACCTTAACTTTAGCCGTTTATCTATAAGCATCTATCCAACAAAAACGTTAGGCTTTTGTTATCCTTATCGTAATGGCTAATAATAAAATAATACAGTTAAAGTGGGAACAATACAAAAACGTAAAACAAAAATGTGTCCTGTAAAATACTGTAAAACATGGTAAATGCCCAGTCCAGCTTTGACCTTAACCAAGAGCCATTTTTGGGGTACAACATCAAATGCCTTCCGGAAATTTAAGTAATCACATCTTAGGCCTTTTTGTGATGAATTTCTCTTGTAGCTTCCTCAAAGAACTCAAATAGATTAGTTCAACAGGACCTACCTCTCCCAAATCCATGTTGGTTATCCCTCAGAATGTTATTTGAATCTAGGTAATTACCATTTTCACTTGGATTATAGCTTCCATTACTTTTCCAGTTATGCAAGTTAACCTGATTGGCCTATAGTTTTCTGGATTACTTCTATCCCCTTTTTTGAATATGGGCATTATATTAGCATGCTTCCAATCAGAAGGTACCACACCATAAGGATTTCTGGAATAGCAAAGTTAAAGGTTGGCTAATAATATCCTTCATCTCTTTTAAAACTATAGGTAAGATGCCATCAGGGCCTTACGATTTGTTAATTTTGAGCCTAGCTGTCATGGGAGTGCCAAGCACGGACCGGGGAAGCAGGTGAGGATGACGAGGAATCCAAACAAAGGGCTTTATTATTAGACTCCAAACACTCATACGGTTTGACACTACACTGACGTTACAAAGACCGGACTGGGGAAACTAACAGAAATGCGGACTAAATACACAGGCCTAATGACAACAATCAGAAACAGCCATGAAACACTGGGAATCCACATGGGGTTAACGAGGGGGGCGTGGCACGTTCGGGGCGTGACACTAGCTAGGTTTTGTACCACATCAGCCTCAGTTATGCATATATTTGTCATAGATGACGCTGTATTTGTACTAAATGGTGGTAAGTCACTCGTGTTCTCTACTGTGAACACTCCTGTAAAATATACTTTACATTAAACTCATTTACCATATCAATTTCATTTTCAATATATTTGGCTTTTACTATCCTGCAAATGAGTAATTTCAGCTTTTAAAGACATTTTGGAGTTAAAATATTGAAAGAAACTTTTAATATCATCCTTTTCCTCCAATGCAGCCTTCCTTTCTACATTCCTCTTGGTGAATCTATTGTTATTTTTTTACCCAACCTGTAGGCTTTGATACTCCTGCCTTATTTTAAAATCATTAGTTATTTTCCATTTGTGGAACAGAGCCCTTTTCCTCCTGACTTTATTCTTAATTTCTGTAGTAAACCACCTTGTTTGCAGTTTCCTAGATTTAGTTTTGCTGGGAACAGGTATGAAGTCCTCTTGCACTTGCAATAATGTGCTTTTAAATAATTTCCATGCCTCTTCAACAATTTTTGCTGTTTAACTCCATCCAGTTTACAGTTTCTAGTTTAAGTCTCCTACCATTAAAGTTAGCCTTCCTAATATTGAATATTTTTGTTTTGGACTTTGCTCTTCGGACACTAAAATTAACCTCAAATTTAACCATGTTATGATCACTACCGTCCAGTGGTTCTAAAACCTCTAATTTTCCAATCCTATCCTGGTTATTAGAGAAAACAAGATCAAGAAGGGTATTAGCAAACTGAGTTAAAAAACAATCCTGTATTAATTCTACCATCTCAATTTCATTTACAGATGAGACTGTGTCCCACTGTATCCCAGGTCAATTAAAATAACCCATAACTTCCACATCATTTTTGTTACTCATAATCCTGATCACTGATACTTGATTTTCTGAATGTGATTACTCAAAAAGTATTTTATGGATCGTATTGTCACATTATATGGATGAAGATCTATATCTAATTTTATTTTGAGAGAAACCACACCAAAATTGGAGGAGCAGCACAAAGTGGCAGCAAAAGAAAGAAGGGGCAGTTGCAACAGACACTGGATCTTGTTAGATCCTGTTAGAATTGTGATGTGAAATATTGCAGTTGTTCAGGGACTTTCTTTCTTGATTGTACTCTGATGGACTTTTATAGTTGGCCATGCAAGTTCAGTTGCATATGAGGTAGGCTGGGTGTTGTAATAATTATGAGAATTTAGCTGTTTAGTTGCCGCACCCTTTTCTTGAATTTTAGGTGGAGTATGGTAAGGAAGGAAATGAAGAAAAGACTGTTCTAAAAAGGAATCAGTGTTTTCTGCAAATGAAGAATGTCTGGTTTCCCACCTAAGAAAATTAGATCTTAGAGATGATTGTGGCTGGATTCCTACATTATAATATTCTTGTTCCAACAAAATTTCCTTGGAGGGGACTCCTGTATTTGCTTCCCCTCCAAGGTCTGGAATGTCTTTAGTCCGAGAGAGTGAACACCCCCTTTTCAGTGGTATAATATGAAGGGTGGCTGACAGAATAATATTCCTGGAACCAGATTGTGGAGCACTGTGTCTCTTCTAATGCTCAGAGAAGTAATAAGCAGGCAGCTCAGAGGGTGATGGGAAGCAGCTTACCCACCACAATGCAATGTTTCCCATAACATAGTATTTAAACTATT
>JAODUD010000117.1:11659597-11677194 GCA_026784285.1 Stomatorhinus walkeri
GGAGTGAGGAGTTAGCTAGAGCTAGAGTCCCTATAAGCTAAACTAAACAGGTGTGTTTTTAGTCTAGACTTGAATATTGAGAGTAATATTCAGAATACACCTGATCAGCATGCCCTTCATATAGGTTACACTTTTTCTCTATTGTAACCCAGTTCATTATGGTCATAATTATAAAGCAAGAAAGATGATGTATCCTCAGGAGGATGACAGATGATTTATCCTCAGGGGGAGGAGAGGAAATGGAACTGTAAGTAGGCCAATTACCTGAACTGAAATCATGACATACTTACGCACAGCTTTATGCTGGGATATGAGAGTGCTGTAACACCACTATTACATGGAATTCATTCAACGTTTGTATTTGGTTTCAGGATATCGTGCGTTAAAAATAGGTTAATTAATGTAGTCGTATGAATTTTTTAAAAAAGGAAGTAAAAGCGACCTAAAAATATTAAATGCTAATTGGTTTATGTAAATGTTAAATCTGTTTACAGTATAGAATGCTGGGGCTGTTTTTATAGTTCTTGTTTGATTAGCTTACATTCTATGGTTAATTTGCTTTGGATGAAATTTATGCTCTGAATTTGTCCTAAATGCAAATACTGGCACCACAGCCAAGAAGCAGCATTGCAGGAATAGGGATGGATAAACTTCACTGCTGTACTTTATTATTTAATTGTTTCTTTAGGCTCATATTATCAGTGAGTTATTGGAGTCACGTTATTGTTTAGCTTTTCTGATTTGTTATATAGTTGGACTGAAAAGTGAAAAAAATGCCACAGCAGCTGTTCTAAACAAGAGGATTAATACAACTCTTAGTTCTTTAATAAGTTACACACATGGGGCCAGTAAAAATAAATATTGCGACTGCATTAACAGAATCCAATGGCAATGTTTGCAACTATTTTATGATTTTATGAGTGGTTAGCTAATTTATGCCTGGAAAACAAAAATTAACACAGTATCATTGCTTCAGCAGAATGGTATAGTTTTAATGACTCGCTTCGAGTAGTTTTTTCTGTTTAAAAGCAATGAAGGCTCTTCTGCCAAGAATGTCACCCAGTGTCCCACTACTCTGTTTTCCCTTTCTCTTTGTTGATTTGCTTTGACTGCTGCTGGCGCCTTGTTCAAAGATGTGTACAGGCATTTTTAGTCCTTTGGATTGACCATGTCTTCATTCCCTGTCAGGATGCCATGAAGCATGAAGGAATTTTTCTAACTGCTACTGCAGTCGGCCTACACAAGAAATAATGTTGAGCCCCTAAATGCTAGCAACAAATCCAATGCCCACAGCGGAGCAAGCCCTACAGAAGTCTATGAATAGGCAAACACAACCAATGACCCTAGTCTTGCTAACGCAGACATATATTCTTAATTTAAATCCAGGTTTACAGTTATGTGATGAAATTAGTCCTAGTTCAAATAAAATGTGCATGCTTTTGCTAGAATGGAAATAAAACTGCAAGATACAAGTTGCTGGACAAAGAGACGACCTACGACTTGTGCAAACTACTGTAACAGCAACTTGGATATCCTGTTTACTTCTACATGCAGTTACCTGGCTGACCAGTGCTGGAACGGTGGGTGCATCTATCTAATCATGCTGCGGCGTGTCAAGAGGAAAGCCCCTCCCCAACCATGCCGAGGCCCTGGCGGCGAAGATGCAGACAACGTGGGCAGGAATCATGGCAGCATCCCCGCAGAGCCTGGGGGCAGCTCCACACAGAACGGCAAAAGGACACGCAAGTTTGGCGTGATATCACGGCCCTCATTTAACTATGACAGCAAGGACAGTGCTGACTTTGAGCAGGAGGGTGGATGCTGCTCCTCATTGGAGAAAGAGACTGTCTCCCAGGGCAACAGCCCCACAGGGGTAGGGTTAGCGTCCATCGCCCCCAAACCAATGCAGACCCATAAACCCTACAATGGGTCATCTGCAGCCTTACCTGCCCACTCCTGTATGCGCCTCTCTGCTAGCTGCAAGACTGAGTCTTTGGACTGTGACATTTCTAGTCAGGTAAGGCTGTTCAATTAACATACCTTCTGTTTCATTTGGGAAAATGAGGAAGAATATAAATTTATATCATGATAAAAATCAAGATGCAGTCGTATGTACGCAACACATTAAGACTAGTAAGTCTGCCCCCATTTCTGTTAACTACTTTAATTAGCATATATAACACACATGTTCTTCAAGAGGGTAATATTCTGGTAATGAGAAATTGCAAGTTGGAGCAGTATTGGTTTCAGGTGCAGCAACCTGAAAGCTCATTCATCCCTAAAAGCAAGGGAGGCACAAACATAGAATTACAATTTTCTCTAGCTCTCACATGATGGCTTGATTTCTGGAATGAAAAAGTTGCACCCTACTGTCAGACGTCCTGATCTATCAAAAGCACAACACAGTAAAGAAACTGATGCTATGAAGTGCATGATATAGAACTGCTAGTTTTTGTTGTATTACATACCACAGGATTTGGGAGTACTTTAGCCCAGAATTGACCTCTGAAAAGTGATTTGATACGTGCGAAGGTTTACAGTACAAGGATTTTGCATGTTTAGTATTCTGAAAATGTGATCCAGGTACTGTTTGTACATTGAACATATCCCAAGTGAAGTAATAGTGATTCCAAAAAGTTACCATGATAAAATGGTAAAAGATATTATACAATTAAAACATATTTAGTGTTCTATTTTATTCTCCCAAGTATGCTACTAAATTGTTCAGTGTTCACATTTTTAGGTGATAATGAGGGAAAAAAAGTATTTTCTGTACTCTGACTCATTGTATAGAGGGCAAGGCTGTTATTAAGCTCACTTTGTAGGAGTTTGTTTATCCACATGGTGTAATTCACCCAGCATGTCTCAGAATCCGTTGACAGGAGCCAGACGTAACTGCAGCAACTGTTTTAACAATTGCTGTGGTGATGTATAGAGTCTGCTTTTCTGAATAATACTTCAGTAGTATCTGTATACTTGTGTCTGAATGTACACATTAGCAGTGGAATAGGATCTGATGGTATATTTATGTTGAGCTTACAAATCATTTTAAATGGAAATTTTATAAATGTTCCCTCTGTGTGACTCAGTGCAGGTTTTCTTCTGTGTTCTCTGTGTCACCTTATGGAGAGCTCTTGAATCTGCACAGAGGATAGGATGATCATTCAGGGCTTGAGTGCCACACTACAACGTGCTTAACTAACCCAGATTGACAGAGGTTTTGGTGATGGTACAGAAGGTCTGACGGTGCTGCAATGAAGCTTCCTCTTAGTCATAATCTGCAGAGATTGGGTGGGCACTGATCCTATAAGTCATAGAGCCCAAAGAGTAAAATATCTCACGGAAAGTGTATTATGATTCAGAATAGAAGGGGTATTTCATTTATATAACCTTGCCCCTGGAGGTTGTAAAGGGATCAGACTGCTTTGGGGGGCAGGGGGGAGAACTCAAACCAAAGTAAACACAAGGCAGTGCTTAGAAATAAGGCAGCATGTGTGGTACATTCATAAGCCCAGAGAGCAGGTCCTTTTTTCCTCTAGGAATAGGTGGAGGGAGCGGGCACTGTGGGGATTGGGAATTGCCAATAGTTGCTGGAACAACACTGATACTCCTATATTCTGTGTACCAAGCTAGCCTACCCCTGGGAAGAACCTGAACAAAGTGGCTGGACACCATTTTGGGGGGAGGATGCCCTTCTGGTCCATGCAGTCTACTCATAGTGTATCTCCTGTTATTCTGTTATTCCCAGTTATTCTAATTTATTTCCAGCTGCATGGATCACTCCATCATGGTGTTATGTCATGAATTCCTGGAGCATGAGGAACCACCTGATGGCCCAGGCATTGGTGTCCTTGGCTGAACTCGGGTTGTGGAAGACAGTCTGTTCAATTCACCTGTTGAAGTGCAGGATGTGCAGGATGGCCTCAATTGGTTACTGGACCTTCTCTGGTGACCTGCTTTCGGTTAGGTCCGGGAAGGGAGCTTTCCAAACAACACTTGACCACTTTGGTTGTTAGCAGTTAGCATCCTGCATAACTGAACAGGTGCTTACCCCAAATCGTTGTGTGGATTACCACATCATACAGGTAGAGTGAGAATGACATTCTCCACCCAGTGTAGGTGGAGAATGTTATTCATCCTTTGGATGGAGCCCTGCAGACCCTGAATGGCAGCGCCAGGAACTGCTAGTACCCTACTGGGTAAGGGACACATGCTAATTCCCTTTGGTGAAATTCAGTATGGAGATTAACCTGGCTTTTCTCAGTTATTCTACCAGCTCATCCCTCTGGGCTATGGGGTAGCTGTGAAAATGGGTCACCTTATTCACCTGTTGAAGTGCAGGATGGCATCAGTATTGCTGTCTGGCTCTAGCAGGAGAACCATGTATGTGTTAGCTGGTGTGAAACGGGTGGAGACTAGTCCCACACAGGATTTGGAATCTTGGCAAATTCTGCTCCAGCAAAAGCTCTACTGGGAAGTCTACCATGAGGCCTATAGTGATTAGCAATCCACCATTTGGACCAGCAGTACTGATTGTGATTGTTGGCACCCCTCACATACCCCCACTGATCGAGGCAACAGGTAGTGTATCTTCCATCGCCTTTGGGGGGACTTCGCCAGGGACGTAGGGCTGCCTGAACTGAACAGCACCTGGAGGGTATTTCTCTAGACACACATGGTCGAGGGGTGGGGGAGGCTTATCCCAGTGAGTCACACAAGTTTTGGCCCCTCAAGCATCCTCAGGTCCATGAGCTTTGGTTCATTCCAAGGGCATAGATCCCCTTCCAGTGGGGTTCGGGATTCAGGCTTGGAGGTACCCATTCTGTCCCACCAGCCCATGACCAGATCTTCAGGGTTGGTTTTCCAGAGTGCCAGGTCAGTCTTTTCACTTCCCTCATCTTCCCCCAGGAGTGCATAGGTGGCAATAGTCCATTCAGTGGCTTCAGACATCCCTTGTTGACAGTCTATCATTCGACCTTCGGGAGTGTTATAGTTACCGGCTCTGTCGTGTAGCATTCGTGCTGGAGCCAGTCAGACAAACCAAGTGAACTGGGAGCAGATGGATTTGCCTGGGGTCCAGTCGGGGAGCTGCTTAGCAGCATTAATGAGAGAGAGGCCCATATGTATGAGGATCGCCACATTGAGGGAGTCTTAGCCTTCTGCTGCTAGCTAGGGGACAAAATGGTAGGTGTGACATGCTACGTTAACAAACTAAACACAAGGGTGATCAAAAACAAGGCAGGTCCCTTAGTCCATTTACAACCCCAGATAGCGGTTCCTCTTCCTCCTCTTTCCAACCATCCTCTTGCTCACCCTTTTAACTGTGGGCTGATAGCTGGATGGCTTGATTAACCATCAACTTGGGGTTTCGATATGGCAACTCATCACCCAGTTGTTGCTTGCTGACTTTATGACCATGCTGTCATAAGCAATAGGCAAATTCGCTCACCCCCTTGCAGCTATGAGCTGGAGCTTGGTATTCCTTTATACTCACTCGCTGTAATTTAATAACTACAAGCAAACATTTGGCTAGTGTCCTGGCACTGGATTAGGAATGGCACTGGATTAAATACTTCCAAGTCATGAACCACGGCTCTATTTTCTTTTGCAGTTTTCTACAGCATTAAAAAATCCTCACAGACTTCCAAAAATGAGCCCCGTATAGATAAACTGGAAAGATGTTACAAATAGCACTTACAGCTCCTTTATGGTACTTCATTAATATTCATGAATTATCTGATTTTTTTTAAACTAATAGACAACTTTTCCAAGACAGACATAGCAACTTAGCATTAAATATGTCTTATTTCTTTATAATTAGTGGCTTGATCTGTAATTTCTGAAGAACTGTTATTGTGAGAAGATAAGTTTCTTGTTTGTTGTTTTAAAAATGGATTACATAAATGCATTTCTTTTTATAAATGCAATGGATCACATTTGTAAAGAACCCATGTATTGAAAAGTATGAAGTGTATGATTTACATGCACATGCAGTCGCCTCAGTAATAAGGAGCTTGAAAGTGTGCACATATTACGTGCATCAAGCAATGTTGTTCCAGAGTACAAGAACTGTTAAATACTAGGTTCACACACAATTCTTTCAATAACCTTCAGGACTGAGATATTTATTTAAAACACTCATGTGTCTCATTCTGTTTTAAAATAGGACACTTCTGATGTCAGACGATTAGCATCAGAAAGGGCCAGTTGCATTCAGCATGTCCATTGCGTCCATAGTAACACTGCTGCTGAGGACATGAATAACCATTGAGGCCTTGGCCATACTGTCCACACAAATACGAACCTACTGAGTTTATGCCGGGGATGGGGGGCTCACTAGGATAACTGTCATTTTTCATATGGGCTTTACAAAGTAATAGGGTACTTTGCAGGTGAATAATGCTGTTAATTACACTGCACTTCTGGGTCCGCTGCTGCTGAGTTCAGTGAGGTGAAGAATCAGCCAGTTTGTTTCCTCACGTGATCCAAGGCAACCTAACATTAAGACTGCTATGAAATATACTCTTACTGAGAAATATACTGTTACATTAAGGGATTTCTTCAATAAGCAATTTTATTACATTGATTCCTGTGTGGAGAGTGGTTTTTGTACCGTAATTAATGCATCTGCCCAGGCAAGCAATTTTCCATTTTATAATCAGAATGGAAGTTGCTCTTATTAATTTATCACCTTAATTATTTATCATTCAGATCAAATTGTTTAGTGTGTTTATCGAACTGAAAACATAAATCAAATTGTGTGTTTTAATTCTCAGGATCTCTTTTATATATAATATACTTCCAGTACCTGTTTTATAACATTACTATAATGTTATATACACTGTTATTGTGATTTGTTTCCTTCACCTAACTATTATTTAGTTTTTCAGTAGGGTGCTTAACAGTTATGGGTCATTATAGCTTAATTGCTGTCAGATGTATGATGATCCAAAGTAAAGAAGACATTTATTAATAATATTTTGTGGTGCCAACCACTGTCAGTGTGCATCCCTTAATTAAAACTTAAGATAATATGGCGAAAAGGGCAAATAAGCATGCAGTTTGTGTTTCTGGATGCACTTGCCATGTTGAATGGGGCCAAGTTGTTTCAGGGGATGTCAGTTTTGGGATTTCACTGGTTTAAAGCTAGTTTAGAGATGGCTGTGGTACACAGATTATAATGCCTGCATATGAGAGAGTGTTTGTTTAGCAGTGTTTGTAACATTCTCTTTTAGAAAAATAGTCTGTATGTAATGCAAAAACGCTGACCCTGTAGGACTGTCAGCTGGCAGAAGATGCACAGTAATCAGACCACTGTTTGTCTCTCTTTGGGCCGCTGTAGTCTAGGGACGGCAGCCGGATATGGAAGATGCACATGGTGAAAGGGAAGGACGGCCTGGGGGTTCAGATCACGGGCGGCCGGGGCTCCAAGCGATCCCCCCACGGCATTGTTGTGGCACACGTCGAAATAGGGGGTTCTGCTCAAAGGTAATGTGAAAAAGGAGTAAAAACAGGCTGCGGCTATTCAGCATCACAAATGTGTATTTGCCATTCATTTGCCACTTGAAGCTTCAGAAATACCCTCATTGCAGAGCTTGTCCACTGTCTACATGGTTAATAAAACTGCTCATTCTGAAACTGAAGAATATGGAACATATGAAGGCTGTCTGTTCTAACCAATCCTGAAGCTGTTCAGTATTCCCAAAGGTAAAGCTTTTGCTAGCACATTTTCTACACCTTCTAAATGATGAAAATTTATTATTTTTAAATAGTAATTTATGCATAAACTTACAATAAAGTTGTTTTTGTGAATTTTTCTATATTGTTTTTGCTTTACAGGACATTTTTCATTCCTCTTTTGGGGCAGAAATAACAAAACCCACAACTTACAGTAACTAGGTTGCATTAAAAATCTCAATGGAATTTTAGCACATTTCTTTCTGAGCCCAGGCATAAAGGTGAATACATTTCTTTTATAAACACACACTTGTATAAAAAGTACATAGGAAGATTATTCTTTCTAAGTAGCTAATCCCAGACAAGTCAACATAAGCATGGGGCCTATGGCATTAAACACAGCCTGTTCCATCCCAGACGCCAATCCATCGCAGGGCACATATACTAGTGGCAATTTAGAGAAAGGCACCCCCTAAACCTGCCTTTGAACCATAGAGGGATACTCCCATAATGCAGACCAAAGGCAGGAATGAAACTGACAGCCATGTTGTTGTGAGGTCACAGCATTACTAAATAAAATTCTTCTCCGTGAGTCACCACATTACACGTAACATTTTCTGAAAATATACACTGCCTACTGTCAAATAATATTTTCTGTTCTCTCCCATCCAAAAAATTGATGAGAAGATCATTCCTGTTCTTCTTCTGAATATTTTACATTAGCAATATTTTAAGTTGTAGGTATCAATAAAAAAAACTAAACTCATCCCATCGATGGTGTCCCCTTCCGTCTTATTCCTAGAACTGCAGATTCACTGTGACCCTATATTGGAAAATGGGAGAGGGATGCATGTATGATAGATAATTATATATATCTATATCTATATTTATTTTAACATATTCACACAATTATTGACCCAATTTTCAGTGCAGAATACAGAGAAGAAACAGACCCTGAAATGCAGAAGAACGATTAATTTGAATAGTATCCGGGTGCAGACGAATCCAAAGGGGCAAGACAGGCGGAGAGTCGGATTGGTCGTAGGAAGTCGGGTTCCATGGTGGTCAGTCCTACAGGGAAAGACAAGACAGGGGATCGATGGAACAGGAGGGTGGATGAAGGAAAGCCAGGGCAGCAGGGTAGGCAGGATCGGGTAGGCAGGCGGAGACGATCAGGGAAGCTGGGCAGGAACGGCATCAGGAAACGACGAGGCAGGCAGGGCAGTAGGGTAAGACAATGGACAAAGAAGCGCTCGGTATGTGTCATTGGGTTGGCAACAATACTTCGCAACCTTATGGCCTTTGCATCAGGTTTAAATAGCTTGTCCCATTTGAGTTGATTGCCTGTTGTGGTGTGGCCCCGCCTCTGTGGGCGTGACAGCATGTTTGTACATAAAATGATGGGTTTTCATTCTTGGCACCCTAAGATCTTAGTGACATCATTTCCCTCCGATTGCTTTGCATCAGCGACAAAGAGAAGCCCTTTATCACTGCGCAAACCTTCTGTCCAAGCAACAGCTGCTCAATTTGGCTTCATAAGGACTGTAACTACAAGCTGCTGTCAAATGAATTCTATGCTACCAATTATGTATAAAAGGGACATTTCATTTCTGACACTTTTCTGGTGTTCTGGCACATATACTATGGACTAATGTACATAAAGTAAATTTTATTGCTTGCCTTCTGTTTTGTTAAATTTAAGTGAGAAGCATGCAGTTTTAACATTCTTTGAGCATTTCAGAATTTTTTTAAGGCTCCTGGTTTGCTAGAAACCATCTGGAGAATCCTGAATCCACAGCAGGGGTCTTGATTATTCTTTTACTACAATAAATTTGATACACACACACACACACACACAGGTTTGTAATTATATCTTTATATCTTTGTGGGGACTCTTCATTAATTTCTATGGGGAAAAACTATAAGCCCAACATGACGACCTTAACCCCTACCCAGCCCTAACCTTAACCACAAGTATCCAAAACAAAATATGAGACTTTTGGCATTTTACGTTTTTGATTGCAATCATATATTTATATAAAATTGAGTTTCCCCTTGTAGGGACTGAAAAATTTGTCCCCATAAAGGCAAAATAGCAGTTTTTTTATTCACAATGTCAGGACATTTGGGCCCCATGATGTAATATATACCAAATATGTATGCAAATATATAATATTTAATGCATAAGTATAGATGTGACATGGGGTTAAATATGAATCGGAGTAATAGGCTGGCATAGAGCGTAACGGCCATCACACACTGTGCCTGAGACCTCCTGATCTGCAGAATCTTAAATGTCTGTGGGGGGGGGGGGGTGCCAACAGGGACGGCAGGCTGAAGGCGGGGGACGAGCTGCTGATGATCAACGGGCAGTCACTGGTGGGCCTGGCGCACCATGAAGCCGCAGCCGTCCTGCGCTCGGCCTCAGGGGTGATCCAGCTCATGGTCGCCAGCAGGGTGAGTGCGATGCCCATGTCTCTGTTGTGTGAGTGCACCGATTCAAGGTCTGGCACTGACTGAAGGCCTTCCAGGTCGGGGCAGAGGCCTGTTACATTTTAGCATTAAGCCTCTGATTTGAATAGCTTCTTTAAAAATGCATAGTAATTAAAAATGCATATATGCAGCTTTAGGTAGTCACTTCCACTAACCAGCTAATAAATATGATCTGTAGATTTTTAAAACTCTTACTCTGTCACATATTGCCACCTCACGTTTTGCAGCTGAAAATTGGCAATTTTTTCTTAAGGATTAAATATAAAGACATAGCAAGTATTGAGCCTTCTTGATATTACAAAGCCCGTATTTCTAGCAGATATCTATCTGAGTCTGTGAAGGCTTCTGCTGTGTAGCTACTTTTTCTCTCTTCTCCCAAAGGGAAAGCCAGAGTCTTTGGCCTTTTAAAATGTTAATGTAAAATACTCAAAATGGTGGCAAGTTCCTTTCTGAGGTGTGTGCACAGCATATTTTTTTTAAATTCATGTCATTGTGCAGACTTTCCATTGACTCCCTTTTCAATGCAGATAATGCATCAACAGAACAAACACGTATGTCCTCAGACTTACTAAAAGACACTCATCTGTTTATAGGAGGAGTCTGCTGTTGATTTCCAGAAGTACTCCACCAGTTTGCCGGATCTAGTAAGCACATGTTCATCGAATGACCCCCACTTATCCCCATTCAACAACAAGGAGAATGTGGAGCTGGGGGCAGAGGATGTCTCAGCCAGCAGCCTCTCCTTGCCAACACATGACTCGGTACGATGCCTGCCGCGTCCTCTATCACGGTCAGCACAGCGCGTCAGACTCTGTTTATCTGCATGCTGTGCTGCGTCGGTGAATATTAAACAGCTCGCATCTGTTTGCGAATAGTGCTGTTTTCGAGATGGATGGTGAGTTAACCGAGTCTTGAGAGCTGCTCAGTAAATGAAAAAGAATAATTAATGTTCAGCTCATTCACACCAGGCTGGCAGCTGCCCATTGTGTATAAACAGTGATTTGTTTGGGGAGGAAATAATGTCAGTAAACAGTATATGGAGGGTTCCCCTTTTGGGCAAGAGCAAAGGGAATCATTTATATCCTCTCTCTGAGCTCCTTTTTTCAATTATTCACTGAATCTCTTTTTTCATATTTTCCCTGTGTTGCCTTGAGTCAAAATGCTATCATATGCTGTCACACACGCACATGCACACACAAACCATTGGGTTAAGGTTAGGTTCGCTCAAACAATCACAGGACAGACACTCACACGTACAGTCACAGGCAAAATTCTGATGGAGTGGTTCAGTTATGTGGCATATTTTTAGACTGTTGGAAATAAGTAGAGCATAAGAAGAAACTTGCATCCAGCCCCTATGAGCATATATACCCAGGGCTGGGATTTGACCCCATAACCATGGTGGTATAAGACCACATTGCTACCCACTGAATCACTAACTTGTCCTTATTATATAAAATATTCAAAATATCCAGTTTAAACGAGGTTGTGTCCATGGTAATATAAAATAAAAGGTAGCAGAGACGATAAACATGCTAACAAGCATGGTAAATACAATCAGCTAAGTGTAACTTTGCTCGACAACATCAGGCAGGAGGTGGCATCTAACAATAGGGTAAGAATTACATAATAACATTCTGACAGAGGGTTATCCTAACAATATCACATAAATAATAGTTTGCAGAGGCAAATGCAGAATGGCCACTGAGAGGCCAAGGTTGGAAGAAGATGTCATTGTAATTTCCAGTCCTTCAAAGATGGGATGATCAGGCAAGCTGAGTGCAGTCAGTTCCGGTTTCCTCGTGGAATCTGTCCTGACGTGCCAAGCGTGGGGTCTTTCTGTCTCAAAGATTTCAGTGGATTTCAGTAAGGTGCAACATGGCCCCAGTGTCAGTACTTCAAACATACATGTCACTCCACAGCCATGCTGTATACTGCTCCAGTTAATTGATAGCAGATTGATTCTAAGAAATTTATTTTGTGGCTTGTTTAATGAATTATAACTTTGTTTTATCGGTCAATGCCAAAACAAATAGAAATACCATTCAATTTTTTCATTGTACATTTTCGGCTTCTTGTTTATAGACCAAAACCATTTTTCCTGTTACATTGCATGATACAAAGACAGTGAATGCCTCCAAAAAGATATCAGTGTTACCGGTTGTCAGAATATGGGGTATTGGTGCTGTTTTTTGTGGGTGGCTTATGCAAGCAGCAACTGGCTCTCTAGACTAGAATAGAACCACCTGTCAAAGCATTTGAAGTGGCAGGAATGCACTGGTATGGGACAGGGGAGACCTAATATTGGGGAGGATACATCAGCAGCCATAAAAAGCAGGTTCCTTACAGTCATGCATGCGTGATGTGTGTCAGAAACACAGAAGTTACCTTCTTAAGTTATTTTTCGTATTAATTGGATCCTGTTTTCGGGACCATTTTTTGAAGTGACCTCATTATAAATAAGCCAGCATTGACGTTCACCCTCGAAAAGGCTTTACCTGGCATGCAGATCTGCCCTGACTCATGAAGGTTCTGTTAAGGCTGTAGGTTGAAACACACTTGAGGTGCTCATGTTGGGTTACTTCCTTTGCCCAAAATCTTGGTGTGATTATGAAACAGTCTTGTTAGTGATGTTGTGTTTTGGTACTGAGGACAATTTATACTTAAGATGTTTTGGTTAAGCAGCTTGTAATTTTCATTTGAGGCCAAAGCAGTCCAGCGTAAGCCCCCAGATTAAGCCCCAGATCGCTCACTCTAGAAAGCAACGAATGTGATTGGAGGCTCATACTACCTTAAAAATGTAGAAATGCAATGTAGAGTCCCCACTTCATTGTCACAAAAAACAGATCATTCAGTCATATTCTTTACCTCACTTTAACATTTCATAATGTGTTTATCCCTCCAACCATCCATCCATCCATCTATTTTCTATATATTTCCAAATTAGCTTGCATGGAATTATATCATGCATGGCAAATAGCTGTTTCCTTATTAAATAATTAGTTAGTGCTCCTAAAAATAATTAATACAATGTATAATTTTAGCTAACATAATTTTAATATTTAGTCTTTTAATTTAATATCATCTATAAACAGCTTGGCCAAGTAGAAAATAATGTTACCAGGCATTTCACATTTCAGTAATCTTTTTCCACATGTTTTTTGTTGAACTGGAAATTCCACTGAGATTTCAGAATTTGACAAGGCGCCGTGTTTGCTCTATTAGGAATCAGTGCCAGATGAGCTCCTACTAATCAGCAAGGATGCCTGTAAAACAGTTTTTCACTTTACATAGTATTATGGATTATTGGAAATGCTAGATGGAAAAATCTGTGGGATCTATTATTACCTATCACTATAAAATATAAACATAAATATAGATGTTTTAAAACAGTATAAAGCAGACAACCCATGCAGTAGATCCTGACAGAATTTGCAAAATTCACGTGTTTATTACCTTATAATAAAAATGTAAAAACATGCCACACATTATGGGGTCAGGGTGGTGGTGTAATAATCAGAACCAGCCAATACAACCCCCCCTCAAAATAATCATGAAATGCTTCTTGAGGCATCCACCCCTCCCAGGATATTACCTTTGATTGATGGACTGATTGAATTTATTGCATTGTCAGGACAAATTCTAATTTCAGGATAAAGGGCGTCAAATTTTAGTGTCCCAAAACCTTCCTTTATATAAAATTCCAAGATTTGTTCCAATAAAGCAATAAATTGACTCAATGTAGACAGCTTCTGGTGATGTAGTCATCACACCAAGTACTGAACCAGACCGTGACATTAGCACTGCCCTATACATTAGCCATGAGCCCCAAAGCATTCTGGAATCCTGTTAATTGAGGTGGAACAATCTGACAGTAGTTCGAGGAAGAAACCACTTTCTCTGGGCTCTTATTTGTACCAGATGCAGTACACAAATTGTGTTTTAACTGATATCAAATATATCTCAGGCTTCAGAAGGTTATTGTGTTAAAGATGTGATGATGAATGGTCTTTTTCTTTTAGCAATACTAGTATGATATGTCATTCAGAATATTACTTTAATATCCAATATTATAGGTCGTGGTGTTTCTGAATGCGTCGGAAATGGACTTTCCCTTATGCTGTGTAGTCCTATGTAATGTAGTGTGATCATTTTATTACCATGGCAACCAATCATTATTGAAGTGCAGCACAGTTCCAGTCTACCTCTGCCTGTGAGTTCAAATGCAAATGATAAAGTGTTATAAGTTTTTTTTTGCCATAGTTTATAATAACAAATTTCAAAGGCTTACACATAGCAAATGAGGCATACATTGCTAAATTCCACTAACCATTATTTTAAAATCCATTATGTACCATCCTGTCTAAACAGCTCAGAATGCTCAGGGATCCATTTGGCTGATTAAATTGAATTGTCTCATCGTGCCTTGGGCAAGAGGGGACCTTTCAGCAACCTCTGAACCAAGTGCAATGCCTTTTTCTTTGTCAAATTCTCAAAAACAGTACACAATTCTTAATTAAAATTAGATTTCTAAAAGTGTGTAAAGTTTTACAGATGTAAAAAAATATTTGAGAATACTTGAGAAAAGTGAGATGTGTAAGCTTTTGTGAAAGGCCTCTTGGCAATAGTTCAAGCCTTTGAAGAATTTTCATCATCTTTCACACTTTATTATGTGGTTTCCCATTTCAATACAACATGTCTGAATTCTTCAAGAAGTCATGCTGTTTTCTTATGATGATGGAAAACTGTTCCGATCAAAAAAAAGTTTCACATTTACATACCTGAATTCACTGTAAGGATTTGTCTGAATTACACTGTGATCTGCTGCTCATGTGATATCAGCAGCTCTTTAGTAACTTGGAAACTTTGCATTAACTTGTGTCATAAGGTCAGAGTAAGAGAACCACCTTATCTTCACTTTACTCGCAGTTCCCAGAAATGGATAAATTGGAAGAGCGAGGGAGGATGGAAGGGTCAAAAGGATTCTGTCGTAGTCCCACCTCCATGAAGTTCAGAAGTCGATCGCAAGGTCAGCCTTAAATGTGCTTTCGCTCACACTGAAAATTAAGAAATCTTTTTTTTAAAACCATTTTTAATGCATCATTTTCTCATCAAGTATTGTAATGATCTCCTAATTCATGGTACTGTCGTGACTGTTGAAACACACTGTTGTTATAAAAATATACAAGCTTAATGTCACACTCGGGCTCGGTGTCAACGGCGAGAGGCAGGCAGACGCACGAGCAGGCAGGCGTTCAGGGAAATCTCGGGGTTTATTCAGGGAAACGTAAGACATTTTCAGCAGACTGTGATCACATGACACTGCAATGACTGATCTGAGGAGACGGACTCAGACGCGGACTAAATACACAGGACAGGCAAGAACTGATAGACAACAGCTGGTTACAATCAGGATTTGACATGAGGTAACGAGGGGAGCGTGGCACACACGAGGCTCGGACAGGCGGATCATGACACATAACATCATTGTCTATGTTTTTAAAATCATAAAACTAAGGATTTTAAAGGGGCAGTCCTCCCCAAAACTGAAAAAAAAATGTTTTACAGGGGCTATCATGGTTGCCTAGTTTTGGAGATAATGATCATAGAAACTATTTTCTTATACTGAACTTTTTCAGTTTTTGGGTGAACTGCCCCTTTAACTCATGTTCAAGCATTCTTTTTTTCTGAGATGCATTCAGCACATATCCTGCAAAATGACTTTTTAAATGTTTATTCTTTACACTCCTGTTATATTCAATTTTATATTCTATTTACTTATTTATATTCTGTTTATTTTATGTTCTATTCATCCTATTTTTTTGCTGTATTTGTATCCTTGCTGACTATGGATGGTCTCCAAATTTCATCAAACCTTGTGCAATGATAATAAAGACATTGATTGATTGATAGATTTATAGATTGATTGATTGATTCATTCATTCTTTCAACCACATTTCCTAAGGTGGAGGCAGCCGTTTGGAGTCAGTCGGGGAGGATGATGAGTTAATTGTGGAGAACGGAGATGCTGGCAGCAACAAGATGGAGAAGCCGACTCAGGGGGGGCGCAAGCACTTGCTGCCCCACCAGCTGGACACCACAGGCATCCGACAGGTTGGTCTGCTTGCCTGGCTGGCGCCTCCATTTTCATTGCACCGTGATGCAGGCAACAGGGAGGTTAGGGAACTGCCTTTGAGACTGTTGCCAGAAGCATTGCATGGAAAGAACAACAACTTTTATTTATCACATACACACACACTGTAGATTTGTAGTGAAATTTATGATATTTAAACCTGCTACATAGATTATGATCAAAAGCAAAATATGTAGTACAAAGGAAAATAGTATGAAATAAATAAAAAGACTGAAATAACAAATGTGAGTGTGAAATACAAAAGTATCGGGCCATTACATCCACAGGATCTTTTATGACGTCCCATTCTAAATCCCAGTCATGTCTTTATGGTCCTTGCTTTGCGCACAGGGGCACAGTCAAGGGCCTTCCCCAAACTGTTCCCACAAACTTGGAAGCATAGAATTGTCCAAAATATCTTGGTATGAATTACACATGGTTGGGTGAGTCTGGTTTGGAAAGACTTAACTGACCTGCACAGAGCCCTGACCTTAGCCCCATAAAACACCTTTGGGATGATCTAGAATGGAGGCCTTCACTTCCAACATCAGTGCCTGACCTCACAAATGCTCTTCTGGGTGATTGGGCACAGACACACTCCAAAACCTTGTGGAAAGCCTTCCCAGAACTGTGGCAGCTGTTATAGCTGCAAAGAGGGGACCAACTCCATATTGATATTTTTTTGTTTAGAATGGGACAACTGATAAATGTTATATTGTGCTTTAAAGCATTATTAATATGCTATTGTAATGCAAATAATGGTTCCAAGGGAAAGTCCAAAGATGAGAGTCATTAACTCTGAGATCTCTTTTAATTCAGTTTGTTGGATGCTCTCAGGAATATCAAATTGTGAAGAAATCAGCACGCTCCTTAAGCACCGTTCAAGTGGAGTCTCCATGGAGACTGGTCCAGCCATCAGTTATCTCAAATATTGTCCTGATGAAAGGACAGGGGAAGGTAAGTGTCCACTGTTTGCTAAAAATGATTGCAAATAAAAGATAAATAAACAGCACTTAAATCTCCATATTTAATATAATATCTAAAGAAACGGGGGTAGTGGTAGCCTACTGAGCATTACATAATGTTTTTATGGCATGAAACCGATCCTACTTATAATGAGCATCTTATTTTCCCTGCATCAACAGTATTTTGAGACAGATTACCTGCACTTACAATGTTCAGTATTTTTTGAGGCAGGGTACCTGCACTTACAGTGTTCAGTATTTTTTTGAGGCAGGGCAGCTGCACTTACAGTGTTCAGTATTTTTTGAGGCAGGGTAGCTGCACTTACAGT
>JAODUD010000117.1:11722376-11732982 GCA_026784285.1 Stomatorhinus walkeri
CTGCAAAATTATTTTCAAATTATCATTATAATCAGTATCTTATCTGACCCCACAGGAATCATTAACCCTCCGCTCTAGTTGTGGCACACAAGAACTGCCTAATGCAGTCCACTTCCATCTTGTTTTACTTGTAGGGTAATGACAGCAGTCTGTTTGCTCCATCTCCAACTATAAATTGATGTGGCTTGAAAATGCCTTTGGGGTGAGCAAAATGTGTATGCTACTTAAACAGCCATTGGCTAATACCCTTTGTCATATGATTGAGTAGGTTTTTTCAATAGATCTGTTCTTTCTGTATTGAGATCATTAAACACTAACATATTGTGAGTGTGGGTGGCATGGGGCTTAGTGTGCTGCACTATTGCTTTAAGCCACCAGGTTCTCCTCCCACAGCCCATGCAGTTAGTCTAATTTGTGTTTTCTAGATATTCTAAATTAACCATAATGTGTGCATGTCCTTTGATAGATTGACACCCCGTCCACAGTGTACCGTTTGCTTACTACATAAAATAATCTGACAGTTAGTTATTCTCTTTATTGGCCTGACATTCTAGCTAAGATACAACAGAATGCTGGTTGGTTAATGCCATTGATTATGTTTTTTTTAGGTACACTATAGATTAATTCAGTTTGGTCAATAGTGCTTGATGGTTTCACTTCCAGTTTTTGTTTACTACATAAGTACTGTCTTTATGATGTAGTGCATCAAAAATTACTGTTGTGCTGCTTTGTGCCACAGCGCAATAGAACTTCTTTTGAGGAAAGTTTGAGTGCCAATGAGTGGGACAGGCAAGGGACATTAGAATCTAGGGATAGAAAAAGCAGGTAGTAACCAGGAGGCAAAATGCAAAGATTGCTCAAACTCTCAGACTGAACTGGACAATCTTTCACCAGGGTTCAGTAGATGGCATACTAAAATGCGGAGCAGCAAATAACTGAAATGATCAGCAGCTGGGAAGGGCATCACTAGGCCTGAGAAACACTTGAAACTAAAGCTCACACTACATGATTTTTGGCATGATTTTCCAATCACTGACAATCTTTGGAGCTCGCCGACAAAAGCTCAAGATTGGAGGTTAAATCCTGTACATGTGAAACGTGTGAGAGCTACAGGCAATGAAAGTGCAAGACATGGGGTGAGGTGAAACCTGAGGCAGGTGTTTAATAATATGTAAATAGTTCAGTTTATTTATATACTTACCAACTGTTCTGAATGCTCATGGCCACTTCTTAAAAGTCGAACCAACCATTTCCAAAAAAAAATTACCTGGACTGAAGTCAGAAGTCAAACCGTGAATGCTGACCTATGATAACTTGTACACGCAGGGAAATGAGTCACGCGGCATGTCTCAGCGGAATCAAAGGGTAAAGCTTCAGTCTCAGCCTGGCATTAGCTGTGATAGCATTGCGCATGTTTACGCTAGCTGAATACATATATTTAGATAGTAAAAATCATGTAGACAATGATTGACAGTAACAGTAATTATTGTATGATAAAATACATTTAAAAATAAAGATTTCTTAATTTAATATTAATAATAAACCATTAATAAATTTATTTATAATAATATTGTTGTGCCTGGCGGGGATGGAATGGAGACAAAGGCACAGACATCAGGGTATCGGGGAATATGGGGTATAATTACATGTAAGGCAGGCAAAATGCAGACGGACAATACAATGATCGGACTGGGGAAACAAACTGAAACGCGGACGAAATACAGAGGGCTAATGAAAACAACCAGAAACAGCTGATCACACGGGGATTCCACACGGGGTTAACGAAGGGGCGTGGCACACGAAAGGAGCAGACGAGGAGCAGGACACGTTATTTTTTTTACTTTACACATTGTTTGGATACATTTATTTTCTTACTTTACAAATTACTGTTTTGATAAATGTCTTTAGTACAGTATATGCTCTTGTTTTATCTGGTTCATTTTGGAACCAATTAATTGGTTTTCCATTATTTCTTATGGGGAAAATTCGATCAGAACTCGAACTTTTTAGGATTTGACCTGGAGTTCTGAACAGATTAAATTTGAGTTCTGAGGTACCACTGTATATAAAAATATGCAGCAGTCACACTGTCTAATATGCTGTTTAGCTGAAATGTGTTTGCATATCTGAAACGTGTAGGTACATTGCAGATTTGTAATTTGTAATAAGTGTGTTTTGGAATGTATCTTCTATTTCCACCCTAAACTAAGTTGTTTGTAAATGTTTTGTTCTCATTTTAAAGAACTATACCATGGGCAGAAATGATTGAGTCCATGGATTTTTTTGTTGTAAAAAAGTTGTATAGGTAGTCAGCTTTCATTAGAACATGGCTTTTGCTACAGTACTTATAGTGAATGTTTGAAATTAACACAGTACAGGGTTTTAAGAATATAAATAAAAATATTTGCACATTGTCAGTTTCAGAATTGCCTATAGGCAAATGTAGTTTCTTCACAGGCAAGAAGTGCAGTTTTAGAAGAACTTCAGATACTACCACAGTCACATATTCCACTGGGGTTCTTCAAATATTTATGCTGTGCCCTCATAATATGTCATTTTCTGCTTGTCTAGTCATAGACACAGTGGTCAGACTGCTAAACACATGTACAAGTGTGCTCTGTGACTGCATTTTAGGGAGGCCTTATTGCACAGGCTACCCTTTAATTAATTGAGCTTGTATTCTACATAAATATGTCTCCATGCACCTCATCTGCATTTTTGGCTGTTGTTACAGTGGTTGAAGAACAAATCTGCCATTGCCTAAATCATTGTCAAAGACCATGTTCTATGTCAGTGTCATTGTCCTGAAATTATGGATAACTGTGCAGTGACGCTCTCGTTAGCATCTCCCAGGTTCACCATTATTACTTGCTGATTTTGTGTTTACATGATGTCTTTGTTGTTTTTTTAGGATAAATATTTTCGAAATCTATCTGAAAAGACAGCATTTGCTTAGAATGTTTGATGATAAAATTGTGTTTGTTGTGTTGTGTGTCTTTCATACTGAAAATTTTCCCTAATCGTGGGTAAATCAGCTTTAGATTCAATTGTTTTGTCTCCATGCAGTGTACAATGCCAAGGAATGTGACAAGTGAACAAATATCATTTTTACATAAAGTACTATAATAATTTTCAGTACAGTAGAGGAATGTAGATCATGTACAGAAACCAGAAGGGCATATAGGATCTGCCATATATGGAAATATAAAGGTATGTACAGTTATACAAATATTCCGGTACATGCAAAACTGATGGGCTATATATAAGATACATGAAATGATATTTCTAGCAAAGAGAAAGCAACAGTGAATAAATGAAGCAGAGAGAGAGAGATTATAGACATACACATACACACACACATGTAGATAAATAATTATATGAACAGAATAAATAACGCATTATAATAAAATACAGCATATTATGACCATGGGACTGGGGCCTATCAGGTCTTGAGCCATACCTGTTGTAAATAAACATGGACGTAGGATGACTATTTTTGGGAATTAATTGTATAGAGATGTCATTCTTTACAATACTCATTTTTGTTTTCTCCAGTTAAAGAAATGGTGAGAGCCACAGGCATTTATATCCTGCTACCTGCATGCTCCTACGGGTAGGACAGGAGGTCATACACAAGCCCACCTCTACCTATCCAGTTGGTGTGTTTCTTTATGCTCAAGCCACCCAATACTGAACCCATCTGGTTCCTACAAGACTCCGAAGAAAAAAATAATGTGCTGCTTTAATAATGCTTGTGGTGGGAGGAGGGTCAGTTTGGGGAGATATTGGGTTTTGTGATGTGTCAGATTGGTGTTTGGGTTACTGGGGGTGAAAAATGACAGAATGTAATAAAATATATACAGTTTCAGAATTCAGGGTAGGGGGAAATGACAGAAATAAACCAGGTCAGCTGACTCTCCCTCTTGAGACAGCTGGTGGCCACGCCCACTCCTTTCATGGCTGAATGCGTTTTCGTTTCTTTCATATGAAAATTGTTGCTGCTTTCCAAATGTTGTATTGAGTTATTAATGCTAAATTCCAACACGTTTTCTCATGTTATATATCCATCCATCCATCCATCCATCCACCCATATTTCAACTGTATCCTGGACCGGTTCACGGGATGGATATTGAAATTAAATATAGTATGATTACGGGACTTAAATGTATTAAAATGAACTTTTCAACTGAGACTTTGAAACTGTGTATTGAGAACATTTACCGTGTCCTTATCAAAATATACCTGTATGTAAACATAAAATGTCCAGATAATCTCACCTAACAAAAATGAAGAATTCACACTTTAAAGGTTAATTTCAAAGAATCATCTCTTAGACCTAAAATGACTAGCAGATGTTCAGTCAATCTTACCCCACAGATTGCAATCTAACAGTAAATCCTTAGCACCATTTTAAATAATATGGAAATATGGTCCTTATGGTGTATTTAAGTAATTTATTTGCATTTAGAAATGGGCTCACCAATTAAAGTTAAAATGCAATGTGTAAATAAAGGTTTGACTCCTGTATGTAGGGAAGGTTCCTTTTTTATTACCAGTCTATGGGTGTAGGATTCCCCCAGAAAGTAGAACCAGGGAGAACTCTCCAGCTACAAAATTTATAATGATTTATCCCGTTTCTTCCAAGTGACGGCCCTTGCCCAATACTGCTAGATATCTCCTATTTTCCCTTTGGCTCCCCTCTAATCTTATGTACCTCTCATGGTCTTTACTCTTTAGCCCTATTCCTTCTAAATCTTTTGTAAAAGGGCCTCATCTCCTCACATTCTAACAATGTTTCAGAAAAAGAAAAACATTCCAAGAAATAAGATATTTCTAAGTACTATATTGTCAGTTATGGAGATTGTGTGTCCTGTACTCATTCAGGTAGAGGGATTTCTATTTCTACACCGGCACGCTCATATTTCGCATAATATTCAGACCAGTGAAACATACTTATTTGATTCTTACACTTTGCCGTTCTGACAGGTCCCGTTTTCTTGCTCACACACTTGGAGCTGTTCCCTTTCTCCCAAAACATTATAAACTGGCCATGCAGCAAGTATCACACAGCACAAATTAGACACTGACAGCAACCCTCAGCTCTCCTACTCATTAATTTTATAGGGGTACCAAATCTAAATCTAAATTTCACCACCACAAATGTATGCTTGGAAACACTCTAATGATTTAGGTGTGAGCTTGCAATGAGTGTAGCTAGAATCTGGATGCTGAACTGTGGAAAATAATGAGCCTTGTTCATTGACCACCTTTCAGTAAGACTTGGATCTAAAAGGTCTCCATGTTTTGCTTTTAAAGGAAGTTTTATGTTGTGGATATGCATGCTGCAGTTGTTTTCACAAAGTTGTTTGACAAGTTAGACAACCCGGTGTCAATCTTGGCATCAGTGGATACAGATACAGAGGTGATGAATGACAGACTTGTGAACCTCATAGAGGAGATCATTGCTTTACGTTCTGAGAAATGCGTCATTAGGCAATTTTGTCGTTGTGTGAACATCATAGTGTACATTCACAAACCTAGATGGTATAGCCTAAATAACGATAAAAAGTACAGTATAGTAATAAACCAGTATTATAGTTGAATATTATCATTATAAACCATCATGTACTATACATAATTGTATGTGCTATACTTTTATATACACCAGCATCACCACAAACGTGAGTAGTGAGTAATCCATTGCACTATGATGTCACTAAGTGATAGGAATTTTTCATCTTCATTGTAATCTTATGGGATTTCTGTTGTATACGTAGTCCATCATTGACCAAAATGTTATGTGCCGCATGACTGTGATATGACACTATTAAGGCTTACAATACTTACCCATTGTTTTGACTGAGAACCACAAATGTTTAATTTCATTTACTTTTTCATAAATTCATTGATACCAAGAATCATAATTAATTATGAATATTATCCATGATATGATAAACAGATTAAAATGATGGTAATTACTTTTAGCAAAGTAATGGGGTCAACCTTAAATATTGTAGCCTATATTTGTCAGACAGCTAAAGACTTTTTGATTTTTTTTATTAAACATCCTTACATCAAATTTTATTGTACATCAAATTAAATTAAAATAAGCATAAATAGAATATTCAGGTTTTCTATCTCTCAGGCATATGCAAAGGTTGGCAGTTGGCATCCTTCTCCAGGAATTGACTGATGGTTTAGTTGATATGCATGAATCATCGCTGTATTTTAAAACTCCATTCTATGTGAATTATCCTATTATAAGTAATGTAATGAAGTCTCTATTGGCTAACGTTGATATAAAAAATATCAAATAAAATTGAAATTGCCTCAATATATACTGGCCAGAAAATATATCCACCCACTACTAGTATTAGATGACAGTTGTTATTTTCTAAAAACAAAGCTTTTTTACTTACTTTAATATTAAGACTTTTAAACTTACTTTAACATCCTGAGTGCTATATTTGAGTACAGTTGCCTAGAGTTTATGTATTTTTAATATTGCTAAAATAATTTTGTCAGAACAAGAATAGCTATGTGAAAACTTGGATTGTATTCAGATCTTGAATGTATGCCTTATTTTTTTAAGTACACAAAGCATGATAATTAATGTTTTATTTTCAAAAATAACAGGGTCTGTGCAAGGAATAGGTTAACACTAGAAAAAGAACATTTTGGCAAACAATAACACACTCAGACAGTGGTGTTTGGGATAAGTATATCTGTGCTGTAGTCCTGCACTCGTGCACTAATCGTTTATTTATTATTATTTCATAGTTTACGGCACAGGACAACATGTTGGTGCAGTGGCTAGAATGGTCGTGTCCCAGCACTGCAGACCAGTTTCTGGACATTAACGTTGAAGTCTCCGCCTCAGCTCTGTGTGTGGAGTTGTGTCATCATGGGGTTTCCTCTGGGTATTCCGGTTTACCCCGACAGTCCAAAAACAGGCTGAGTGAATTGGAGTTGCTACATAGTCTGTAGGTTTGAATGTGTATTTGAATGGTGTGTGTGCCCTAAGATGGTTTGACACCCCGTCCTTTTGTCATTGCCTGTGCTGAGCCTATAAATGCTGGGATATGCTATGGATTGCCACGACCCTGCATAATGGATAGATGAATTTTATGGCGCCAATATATGGTGTTAAAATAAATGAACGATTGATAATTAGCCCTGGAAAAATAAGCACCATAGGTAATGAATCCCAGATTAGATTTAAACAGGGTCAGCTGAGTTGACTTAGATGAGAGGTGAGCATATCAGGAATATAACGTGTGGTAGGGATTTCCACCTTATGTTTCTTTTGCTGTGTTTTGATGACTGTGGGAATTTCTGTTTAGTTTGTTTTGGTCTATGTTGTTTTGGAGTCATTTGTTTTTACCCTGAATGTCCTGTGTCTTTGTTCTACCTTGGGAGCTACATAACCTACCTATGGAGCCTGTTTTCAGAAAAAACAAATAACTGTTTAAACATTTCACCTCATCCCTTAGTATTTTTTTAAAACCTTGGTTTAACCCATGGTTATGTGATGTAGTTGATTTTGACTTCATATAATAATTAAGGAAATAAGTAGTAAAAGCTAATAAGAAAAGATGAGTCACTAAAATAGAATCAGTAAATAGATGTTTACTTTCATCCTTTTTCATAATGTCCCCAAATGAGGACAGATCTAATTGCTTTTGTGTACAGGTATTTTATAAATGCAAACTATTCAAATACAAGTCTAATAAGTATTTTACTTCTTGGATTTATGCCAACAACCCACCACCCACGATCCCAAAAACGTATTGTTTAGATAAAATACTAATTATATATAGGCCTACACATGATTGCCTGGAGGTCTGGTTTTGCAGTACATGTTATACAGCATTAACAGTGGCATTTGAAAATCACATGTTCACCTTAGATAAATGTGTAGGAATAGAAATGCTGTGCAGTTTTCATAGCATTTTGAAAAAAGGCCCTATAAAATATTGGTATTTGTGGTTTTTATTGTTGGTTCAGAGAGGGCATCTAAAAAGATAAGAAAAAATGAATCGATTTCAAGTGGAAGGATATCTAAACCAACCTAAGCCCCCAGTACATTTCAGGATAGGTCAACTCCATGGGATGTAAGTAGGCCTAGTCTTTGAAAAGCACTCCCAATGCAAACTGCTTCCTTGAGTTTTAAATGCCAAATCTACTTGTGATCATTTTTCATTTTCCATAAACGAGGGAGATGGAGGGGCTAGCTAGTTAGTACTCTTGGTTAATAATAAAATATCTGAGTGCAAACCTTATGGAAAAATACAAATGGGATTGCATTACATTGTGTCCTCTGTCTGCTCTATTTTTGAAATCCTTTAGCTTATTCGAAGGTAATGTGTGTTAACTATCTACAATAAATTAATACATTGAATTACAATTGAAAGTTAAAGCGATTAATGTTGCGTATAAGTTTAAACTTTATATTATGCAATGACACTTATAGAAGGATAGTAAAGACTAGCCATAATGAAAGCTGAGTTAATACTATTGTTTATGTATGACCATACTTACAATAACAGGTTCAGTTTTCTTTTTCTTTTCTAAGTTTGTATGACAAAGCCAACAACAGATTTGTAGTGCTCATTTATTTCTTGTGCAGTGTATAAAGAGAATGTCACTGTGACAAACAGCGATAGGATATTTCAGCAGGAGAGAAATTGATTTTGCAACAATCAGATGACAAGCTCTAAACCAGTCTCTATCTGAAGTCTTCATCAGAAATGACTGAGGGAGGAGATCATATTAGCATATAGAAATAAGGGTCATAGGTAAGTCAACACTGGGAAAGAAGTTTAATTTTAATAGTGATTCAAAAAGGACATAAATGGACAACAGCTGGGTGTGAGTAATATTTGAGCTGTGAAAGCCAGCCCTTAATAAATTTCCATGAACTAATTACCCTTTGAAGTGTTAACCAGGACTGTTCACAGAAGGGCCTACATTTTTGTAACTTAGAGCAACTGTAGTTCATTTCTCTATGCAGATGACGTACTTCTAGCATGAAACTAGTGCTGCACATCGCAGTGCCTAGGGTAAATATTCTATTCCCTGGTGATGTTCTTAGGAATTGGAATGATTTTGCTGCTACATTCTGAAGCCTAAGTTTTCTGAAACAATTTAGAGGAAAATCAGAAGTAAGAAGGACCAACGATTTTTGCTTTTTTGTGCCTGTGTAAGTCACATCAGTGTGGCAGACAGTATAACAATCACTACAGGTTTTAGATATAAGCACATAGAAGCAAATAAATTATCAATAACAGAATACTTCAATATTTGTCACAGCCAAAACTGAATCAAATATGTAGTGTAACAATGTGCAATAATAATATAATATAATATAATATAATATGTGTGTGTTTATTCATGTATGTATGTATGTATGTATGTATGTATGTATGTATGTATGTATGCTTTTTGGTCTGTATCATACAGCTGTACATCCATGCCCCCTCTCATGAAAATCTTGAGCCCGTCTGTCAGATCTGTTCTGTCGCCAGCATCAGTGATTCAGTTTGTTTGTCTCCCCAAAAATTGTGCCCCCCCAAACATTTTAATCACCAGCTGCCACTGTAATCTTTACATGGATTTTAGACCAAAATGTGTGTTTAATTTGCATTTCTAAAAATGAATTAAAGTGGCAAAATTGACAAAAATGTTTCTATATACTTATGTTTTTTAATCTACTTATAAATATCTTTAAGGATAAAATTAATTTGAAGTGACTTCAAAAGTCCAAAAAAAATGACAGGAGCAGATAAACAATGTGGTCCATAAAACTCATTAAACGCATTGTCCTGACCTCAAAAGGGGCTCCGTGGTAGGCTGTGCAGTATTTTCAAATTAATTGCAAATAAGTATCTCTTAAGTTTTGTTACCAGACATGTCAACAGACACATTGCCTTTGGTTTGCATCTGTTCCTAATTGTGTTTTGTTTTTCGGTTCTAATAACATTGCACCGAACAGTGAATCCAAAATGGAGATCTGTACCAAACTAGTCATCCCTAGTAGGGCCACGTTTTTTCTCTAGAACTGTTACAGGATTCACTGACTTCAGTGACTTGTCCTGATGTGCCTTTCTTCACAGCACTATTGTACAGATGTCACTTTTGCAGTCATCAAAGCTTCCTGTTTGCTTTAATTATGGCCATTTTCCTGTAATCTTTCTCACTAGCAGTATTTTTACCCTCAGAACTGTTACTGACTAGATGTTTTTTTTGTTTGTAGCTTCATTCTCTGGAAACTCTAGACACAGTACAGTGCATTAGTCTCAGAAGGGAGGCTGTTTCTAACGTTCTGGAATATGGTGCCAGCTATCATAACTTGTTCAAAATCACTTAGATCATGTGTCATGACCATTGTAATGCTTAGTCTAACAGTAACTCAATCTTTTCATCCTGTTGCTACATGATTCACTGTTTGGAGGAACAGGCTTTTTGTGTTAACAAGCAGGTTGGCCTAATAAATCAGAGCATATTATTTTGTATTATATTATCCATTATCCATCCATTTTCTATACCCGCTTATCCTACTGGGTTGCGGGGGGTCCGGAGCCTACCCGGAAGCAATGGGCACGA
>JAODUD010000117.1:11733082-11755476 GCA_026784285.1 Stomatorhinus walkeri
ATATTATTATAAATTTCTTGTGTTGCTGTCTTTCATTGTTTGCCAGTCCTTTGTATGGTGTGGAAATTCCCAGCTGTAATTTTTTTCGAGGCATACTCATAACGGATATTGATTTAATGGATATTTCCATGAATGACTTTTTTGTACTTTATTCCTTGCTAGGTTATTTTGCTGTATTGAATTCTTGCCATTTTATTCTGAAGTACAAACAAATCCCTAATCTATGATCTCCTTTTCCTTCCTTAGGGTTTCATATTCGGTGCACGTCTCTGAAGATTACCCAGGTGAGATGTTTTCCGAAGCATTGCTTTCCTTTATTCCTTCACTCCAGTGGAATTGTAATAAATTTCACTTTCCATTTGTCTACAGTTCAACATTTTATTTTGTATTATTTAGCATCATTATAGTAAAATAAAGTTGGTTAAAGTTTGATATTACTTCTGCTAACCATGAAAATTGTATGTCTGCATTGATATAATTTTTTTGTATTTTATATTTTATATCCAACTGCTAGTTAGTAGACTAACAATAGCTTAATTAGCATACTGAAAATAATCATTCAGTCCTTCTGAATGTCTTGACTAACATTAATGAACCTTCTTAACATCATGGCTTGATGAAACATCATTATTAGATTTCTTGCTCCCTCTTGTTTTTCTGGAATATCTGCATCAAGTTTCGCATGCTTTGCATATAAGAGCAAATGAAATCGGCCTCATAGGCACGTGTGCATTTTTTTGCAGTCCTGGTGATAGATATAAAGAGAGATGCTTATGTTGTTTTATATTTATGCTTATTTTTATTTGCAAGTGTGCTTCTGATCCATATTGAAAAAGCAGTGTATTTAGGATATATTGTCAGTAAACAATGAACCCATGTAAGCTTTTCTACATGATTCGGTGTTACATGCAGCACTGTTGGATATCACAGTGCAGAAAAACATTGTATGGTGACAGTGCCATCTGTTTCAGTGTCTGCGCTTATGACTGTGATGCATAATTCACAGGGTATCATGAATTTCATGTGACAGAGATGGGGGACTGTGTTGATTTGAGCGGTTAATGTTATCTGCATATTAGGGAATATGATTGTAAATCTTTGATTTTAGGGTTTTTATCAGACTCATACCCCAGTACTGTGATATTTTTCTCACCTTTGTAAATTGTACACTGCTGTGAATGATGTGATATTTTTAATCTGTCATGTGACTTTTGTGAATTTACCCAGTGTCAGTCTGCGTTAGTCAGCATGTGTTTTCATGAAGAAATTTACTTTGTCAGTATTATGCTCTTTTAAAATAGTAAAAATTCTAGTTTTAAATTGTTGATTTTAACTGACCAGTTTTATTCTAATGCACTTACTTTTTGAGTAGTGTAATTGTTTTATCAAATTATCATCCCCTGAAAAATTATACTTGATAACTCACAATTCCTTTGAGTGTAGTGGACTTTTAATTAAAAGGTTATCTGAGGAAGTCCCAGGAGGGTCCCTGCTGTTTTACCATTGATAATTAATCCAAATTACTTCATTAAAAATTTCTAGCTGTACAAATTAATTAAGTATGAGTTCTGCAGATTGCTTTGTATAAAGGCATCTAGTAAGCAACTAAGATAATGTAAAATTAATTTGTGATGGTGGAACTCAAGCCATCAACTGTTTTGAGTAATTTTAGGATGAGAACAGTTTCAAGTTAATAATAAATGTGTTAGTATTGATATTCTGTATAGATGTAGTTTTTTTAGTGGAATATGCTACTAATTACTGCTGTGGAAGGTGACTTACTACTAGAAGATTGAATACAATTCAGTTGATGTGTAATGTTTGATACAAACACTATTTACACTTGGTCATCTTGATAAGGTTGTTGTTGATCGGCCATGTTGATCTGCAGTGTGCTTTACACAATAATTACAACAATATAGGTAATAGAAAAGAAGAAAAAAATTGCCTGATTTTTCTTGGCCTTTGATAAGCAGAATAAGGCAATCACACTGATCTTTAGTGCTGTAAAGGAAAGAGTACAAATGAGGTAAATTGAGGTAAAGCTGGATTGTGTACTTGAGCGTGTAAAGGTGAGAAGAGTGACTCTAACTTCAGATAAAACAAGGGGAACAAAATGAGACTCAAACTGCTAAACACGATCTGTTTGTTATAGATGACAGGACAGCAGGCATCAGGGACAGGAGAAAGGAAACAGGAAAAGGGTGAAATGATGGCAGGCTGGAAACAGCTGGTCTGTGTGGCAGGCAGAAAGCTGGTCAGAGTACCCAGGCACTCGTCCGAGTACCCAGGCACTGGGTTAAAGTGGATTGATCGGCCTTTTAGAAAGACACTCAGGTGACAGAGGAGTGGCAGGGAGTGGGACTACAAAAGCACTGTCACATTCAAATGATGTAAGAAAACTGTAACACAGGTAAATTGAGACCTGAGATGGAGGGAAATCATTTTTTGAAAAAAGCTGGTTACTTGATCTAGCTTGAGGCACATGTGTACAAGTAGAATATATTGAATAGGTAGCATGTGATTGTAGAGGTGTATCTTTTATGTGTGCTTGTGAATTAGATTTTGGTTTTAAGTTGGTAGAATTTTTGTTGAAATATTGTCAGTGATGGAAAGTTGAGTTGAGAATCTTATGCTTGAGCCATATGATTTCTTATACTTTTCAATTACTGATGCTCCAACTGAATATTAAATTGAAATCCACATGACTGATTGGAGGGGATGGCGCAGAGGTTCGCACTTTTGCCTCTCCCCTCTGGGACCAGGGTTTGTGTCTCTGCCATGGCTCTGTGTGTGTAGTTTGCATGTTCTCCCCATGTCATGATGGGGTTTCCTCTGGGTATACTGGTTTCCTATCATAGTCCAAAAGTGTGCTGAGGTTCACTGGAGATTCCAAATTGCAAATAGGTGTATGTGTGTGTGAATTACTATTACATTAATATTATTACAAAATTTTGTGTGTGTACCCTGTGATGAGTTGGTGTCCTGGCCTGGATTATTCCCTGCCTTCTGGGATAGGCTCCAGACCCCCACCACCCTAAATAGGACAAAGAGGATACCGAAAATGGATAGATGTTTAGCTGTAGTTAAGTTCTGTGATGGACTGGCATCTTGGTGTATTACCTTTGGGAACAGGTATCCATATGATGAGGAATTCCTACTTATTTGACTGGTCACAGAAATAACGTGAGGTGACAGGGTGGTTAGCATTGCTGTTCTAAGAGTTTTTAATTTGAGGCAGTGGGAAATTTTGGCTGTTCCTGTGTTTGGAGTTGCAGCTCTGACAGATCATTGCTATACCTCTGAATCGGCTCTTCTCTTAAAATTAGATATGGAAAAATGTGGACTGCACTGCCTTTACGCTTGGGGTGTCACTCCAATTGATCTTGATATTTGTGAGTTACATTTGGATTCTTTGAACCGAGTAAATATGCTGCTTATACACAGAAGTATTTTTATAAATTTACCTGGGTGAGTGTAGTACATGGATATTGCAAGTATATTTTGATGTCTAATAAATTAATTTATTATTGTTTGTTATTATTACAGTTGCACTTTTAGAAGGACTGAGAAGGAATTTTGAAGTGCATTTCCCTAGTGTCATTGACTAGGAAAGATCATTAGGAAAGAAGTACATTTTCATACTTGTGCTTTGCCAGACATAATGATGAAGTGCTTCATTACTGTGGCCTTCTTTAGTCAACAAGAGTGCACATTACATGAACCGATAAAGAGATTATGTACAATTTCCTCTGCATTGTCCCCAGTGAACCAGAACCACCTTCTTTTCTTCTCTTGTGGAGAAGAAAGTCTTTGTCTCTTGCTATGAACAGCATGGTAAAGCAGGTCATGTCTTCAGCTCTTCTGGTTAAAAAATGAAAAGTCACCCTGACTTATGCTAATTCCATCGCACAACCTACAACTTCCCATTTTGTGTTTTTAATTGTGAAGGGTGATATTCAATCACAAGAGATTTTATCATGTATCCCAAGGAAAGTTTGTAAAAAGGAATGGAGTTGAAAGTTGAATCATTATTACTGTATATATATATTCAAACAAATCATATCTGCAAAATAGCATTTCAATAGTTCTGTGAGATTTTACTTGTGAAGAGAAAACTATTGTACATTGGTTCATGTTGCAAACTTTGTTAGGCAGGTAAACATAATTTTGAGCTTATTTAAAGTCATTTTGGGAAGCATGACATAATGAACAATATTATGTTGTATATATGTGTTTCAAATAATAATTATATTGCATGCTATGGGGGGGGGCTCACTTCCTTTAAAGTCCCTCCCCCGACCCATATGTCTGAATGCATGTAGAGGTCAATAATGGGGGCAGGACTGTAACTTGCAGGTAACTGAGCATTTCATAATAATTACCTACAGTAACTGAGCATTTCTGAAAGAGGTACTACTATTTAGGAGGCCAGCACACTCTTCCTTACCCACAAACACACTGGACTACATTATGTTTGTTATAATGCATTATAAATTAAAGTCACCGTGCAACGTCTTAGTGTGGCGGAATGCTTAAGATGCTGCTTGGGGTGTTCCTACTTTATCTCCCACAGTTCATGTCTGTAAATCCTTTCACTCGTTTGGTTAGTGACAAGAGCGATTCTAGCGATTTAGATTGGGGGGCTCAGCACCTTGAAGAGATGCAGGATATTGCCCCCCCCACCCCCCTGATTAAATTTTCTGGGAGGAGGGGGGATCTCCACCATAAAGTTTGCCAAGCTGGGGGTACGAAATGTGTATGAAAATACAGGATAAATTGTTGAATCGTTTTGGAAAAACTGTTCTTTAGGGGGGCAGAGTAGAGCTGGGTGGTTCATAACCCGAATCCGTTAAATAACTCAGACAGCAGATCTGAGATCTCCATTAATCTGAATCCATCGAGTCCTATCTACCCCATGACTAAACTATAAAGCCCATCACATACATACCTCTTATAATCATTTCAAACTCATTACAAGATCAATACGGCTATAGTGGCAAGTATAGCTGCTACAACTTCATACAGATCTGCATCACACACAGCCATGAGTGAATTAGCTCCCTCTACAGCCGGAATCATGCAGCCGGTTCGGAACCAAGCACCCGGATCGCACACAGCCATGAGTGAATCCGCCGGTTAGCTCCCTCTACAGCCAGAATCATGCAGCCGGTTCGAAACCGCTCACTCGAGCGGGTTAGCGCACCCGGATCGCACACAGCCATGAATGAATCCGCCAGTTAGCTCCCTCTACAGCCAGAATCATGAAACCATTTCGGAACTGCTCACCCGAGCAGGTTAGCGCACCCGGATTGCACACAGCCATGAGTGAATCCGCCAGTTAGCTTCCTCTACAGCCGGAATCATGCAGTCGGTTCTGAACCACTCACCCGAGCGGGTTAGCGCAGTCAGATCACACAGTCGTGCATTTATTTATCCCAACAAATCTCGAGGTGCGAGACCCGACAAATTTTGCGATCAAGCTACACATCTCAGAACAAAAATAGCTGCCTCCACGAACACACAGTTTTGTTGTTGCCTGAGCACAAAATTTCATATAAATTAGACATTTATCATTTCACATGAAAGACTGTGTGCAATTACATTCATGACTTATAATACATTTAATAAAATTAACATTTTGAAGTATTTATAAAATAGAGAAGCTGGACAAATTGTCTCAGACAGGAGGAGCAGCCTCAGCACTTCAAAAGTGCAACAGCTGGTATTTTTAAACGCTAACCTATAAAAAATATTCCATAGTATTTATATAGTTATTTATTTTCTTACAATACTTCTGTATTGACTATAGACACGTGTTATTCTTAGTTTTCAGTTGCACATGTTGCTTGTTTACTCCAATTGTTTTAATATTTAACATTTAATTCTTAGCCTATATGCTCAGCAATTTACACATTTTGCATTTTTCTTCTATTTGCTGCTGTTCTTATATTTAACACATTTGTTAGGTTAAAAGTAATTTGCACATTTTGCATTATTTTAGAATTTTTTTCTTGGCCAACTTCTGATTTGCACAGTTAGCTGTTTTCCTCTATTTGGTTACTGTTTTTATATTTATCATTTAATTTTTTTGCCTTTGCTATAACCAATTAGTACATTTTGCATTTTTCTTTCATTTGCAGCTTTTATTTGACATTTCATTCTTAGGCAATGTTCTAAGTAATTTGCACATTTTGCATTTTTGTTCCATTTGTTGTCATGTTGTCATGTGTGTTTACATTTTGTATGATTCCATTTTGGTTTGTGCCACTTGAAAATAAACATTCGTCACACTGGTAGCCTTGTCTTAATACTTTGTCATTTATTTTGAAGTGCATTAATTCTCATCACAAGCCACGTGTACTTTCTTCCATGAAAACAAACGTTTCGGCTGGCGATTGGCAATACTGACTCAAGGGAGTCGCGCATCTGGATCAGTTTAGTGAGTGACTCAGAGGGAGTCGAATCCCAAAAAGCAACCGAATATTAGAGCTCTAGGGCAGAGACCAAAACTAGGGGGCTGAAGTCCTCCTAAATAAGGTCTAGAACCATCTATGGTTTATTGATGGTCAATGTAGATTAGGCAAACATTACTATGATAACTCTATTTTTATTATATATTCTAGAGATATTTTAAAGAACAAAATACCAGTTCCCTTATGAATAGCCATAGAACGAGAAAGGTTCACGTGAGCTAAATTTAAAGTAATACTCCCATTGTGGCCAGACTTGTTCTCCTGAGGTGGATGGTGGCCTAATGACCCAGCTAAAGCTAACTTGACTTGCCAGCAATGAAGACAAAGGGTGGAGACATAGAACCTGAGAGATGTGTGGAGAGATGTTTCAATGCTCCATTTTTCATGCTCGCAAAGGAGGCAGCTAATTCAGGCCAGTCATTCCCAACAGATTTTGATTCTGCTGCTGGTCAGATGATGACTGAAGCTAACAGATTGCAGATTTTGGTCACCTTATGGGTGTATCGGGCACATGTACACGAACAAACTACCAAGCAATGTAGCAAAGTTCATCGACTGGAGGAACTGGATCGCCTGACTGAAAACCTCAGATCCAACTTCCCCCTGCAGCTCGTGGCCAGGCTGTTGTTGCCCCTTGCTGGGCAGCATACACACCCATACCCAGCTGAGGAATCACTGAATGGCCAGCCTTCTACTGGAGCTGCATTACAGTAGTTGCCTCCATGGAGCCTTCTAAACACACCTTCACCCACACAACCCATCACCCTCACTGGACAGCACCTGTTTCTCCTGTAAACATCATGTGCGTTTTCAGTTGTTAAAAAAAAATGTAATTTCTTTTTATATTACTTTCTCTGATATTGACTATTATGAAGACCAACTAGGATTCATATTTCTTGATACTATCATAGATATTAAAAGTTTGCTTGCATTATTTAGCAATTTTAAATGATCACTGTTTAACTTTATTGTTAACTGTAATAGAAGTTGAGCATGGCTTTCTGTGTTGTTAGGAAATACTTTCACTTCAGTTTTCACTTTGTGGCAGGGAAATATTTTCTAGTTAAATGTGTCAAATAGCTTTAATTCCCTGTTCATTTTCCCCTCAGACAATACATATGTGTCTAATTCTGAGAATGATGACGACGTTCTAGTTACAAGAGATCCCATTCCTGTCATTTTTCACAGGATAGCAACAGGTAAATTACTACATCAGATGCTTATACCCCGTTTTGCTGACTAGATTGGAAGCTAGGTATAGATGTATTTAAAATTTTTTTAATTATGTTTCTTTAATGAATAATGCAGATCTGAGGAATTAATATGTGGCTCTAAATCTGATATAATAAACTAAATCTTTGTTGTAAATATACTGTAAGTAGGTATATTTAATGTGATTATAAAGTGGATATAATTAGATAGAATGAATCCTGTGCTTCTTACTCAAGGTGATCCATCATATTTATTCTCACTAGAAATTAGGAATAACTGTGACGCCACAAGCTGCCTGTCCTTCAAATCCAGACTTCAAATAGACAAGAACCAGGTAATATTTTCTCAAGGATTACACTTTGCACCTGCCCTATATTTTTTCTTTAATGTGGGAACCATCATTTTGAGCAATCATTATAAATATGTGTAATGCATTTTGTAATAACATGCACATTATGTAATAACTCGAAAATGTAACCAATTTTATTAAAATGTATTTATTTTATTTAAATTTAGATAATATTTCTGAAAATATTTGTGATACTAAGTAGTTTGCTACCTTGTGCTTAAGATGATTTGTTGATAAGTTAGTGTTTCTCAAAACCCTTTGTAACTAAAGTAGTTCGTAACCTCATTCATAAAATAAGAAGTGATCTGACCCATTCATTATTTTCTGTAGTTCTTTATTTGCCTGCTATTCTGACACAGTCCTGACACAAAAGTCACGCGAAATGGATCACAAAAACACACTGATGCTTTTTTTGGACAGTGTAGTAGTAGTAATAACAATAATATTAATTATAATAACAGTAATAAAAAGAATAATAAGTTAATAGTGCAGTATAAAATTATAGTGTAGGATATACATTTCTTATAATCTGTTGAGCTCTTACGCAATGTATTATTGTTACCTAATGTATTGTAACACTGTAACAATGCATTATATAATAACAGCATTATGTAATGAAAATTTGTCACATTTTGTTATTACATGATTTCATAATATGTCTTACAATACGTAATTTCTTTTGCTTTTTAATGATAGAATTTTTTTAGTACCGAAGAAAATATCCCTTAGGAGTCCTTGCATACATACCTTGATCCTTACATGAAGTCTGTTATATAATGTATCTCCAAAATGGCTTGTTAACTAGAAAAGACAGAAAGTTTAAGACAATTATTAGCATGTGTTTCATCCTTAATATTGGGGATGTTGGGGAGAGTTGTGTTTACAGTTATGGAGATTTTGCTTTAAAATTCTGGAATTAAACAGTAAATCATCTGTGTGTTTCATAGTTCAGCAATGCCGTAGAGGAAGATTCCGAGGGAGATAATGACTCGGAGGAGTTCTACTACGGTGGCCAGGTGAGTTGGTGAAATCATGCCTGTCTTTCATGAATTGAAAAATTAAATGCTAACATTTACTTGAGGGGGGACAAATAATGTAGTAGTATACTCTTAATTAATGCATTAATTAACTAGTGTTAGTCACATACCGATCCCGTGTTCATTCATCATTAATCAGTCATAGTGGTTCATGTATGCAGTTAATATATTTGTTAATGATTTGTACTTGTGTAAAAAGTGAGTTACTAAGCTTCTTGTGCCCCCTGAAGTGTCACCAGTAAAAGAGTTGTCCCCTTATGTTGATGCCACATGTATTACTGCATAGACATGCTACCCTGGGCAGTCTAGTAAAAAGATGGTTATTTTTGTGATAGGACTTTATTATTGTTGTTGTTATTATTATTATAATTATTATTATTATTATTTATTATTAGTAGTAGTAGTAGTAGTAGTACCATTTCAGGATAGGAAACAATTTCACCATAGCATAATAAATTGAAGTCTGATCAGGAGAAGTCATTGAACCATTTATTAAATTCCTTACCCTTACTTTGCTTGATTGTCATGTCAAGGATTACGTTAATAGGTTCAAATGATGAAATAGTTAAATTAGAATATATGCAAATGTGAATGAATGTATGTGCACTTTACAGGTGAACTATGATGGAGAGCTGCACAAACACCCACAGCTTGAGGCTGACCTGGCAGCAGTACGAGAGTTTTACGGGCCTCATGCAGTATCTCTCAGGTAAGTGTACCTTCATACTGTTTCAAGTGACATCCAGTCACTTGGGTAATGTCTAGTTTCCTGATTTGCCAACTAGAGTATAATTGCTTAACAGAGGCCTGTACCATGTCAAAATGATAAGTTTTCTCTTCAGAAATGTGTTCTGCAGATGTCATACAAGCACTTTTGATTATTATAAATTATATATATTGTGTACACTGTAGGTTTATCCAATGAAAAAACATGAAAAAAACAGTCATTATTTATGTGTCAGTAGACTTCTCTGGTGTTGTTGACAAGAAGACGTATCGCCTTTAAAATATGTCTCATAGCCGGTATGACAGCTCAACCTTTTTACATACTGACAGGCCCTCAGTTATGATGTCTTACGTTAAATAATTTCATGTGGAGGGCTTCTTAATTATAGTTATTTAAAGTGTCTTTTTCTGATTTGGATCTGTTGTCACAGCATGCTCTATTTCCTTGCTTTTTTTATTTTGCGTATTTCCGTTTATCCTCTCAGTTTTTACTCGCATGCATGCATTTCAACAGACACCCGCAGACGTCAACCAGCCCCCACTGAACACCAAGAATTTCAGAATGAGTATTTTAATCATTCAGAGATCACTGCTAGGGGCTCACATGGTGACATACTGTGTTATATAGGAAACTTAATACTCAAGCATGAAAACCCAGAATATGTCTGCAAAAGTATGATCAGACCTTTTATGTTAGAAATCAATAATGGATGCAAATGGCAGTCATATATTTGAAAATAGAAGCTGCATTTTAATTTCGCATCTGTTAGCTGAAAGCCTCATTATGTGTCTGTAGCATAATTGATAAGCTTAAGCAGTGCAGGTTCCAGTTGGCAGCTCTGTGGTGATGATTAGCATAAGCAGTGCAGGTACCATTTGGCAGCATTGTGGTGATAATCATAAGCAGTGCAGGTACCAGTTGGCAGCACTGTGGTGATAAGCATAAGCAGTGCAGGTACCAGTTGGCAGCTCTGTGGTGATAAGCATAAGCAGTGCAGGTACCAGTTGGCAGCTCTGTGGTGATGATTAGCATAAACAGTGCAGGTACCATTTGGCAGCTTTGTGGTGATGAGCATAAGCGGTGCAGGTACCAGTTGGCAGCTCTGTGGTGATGATAAGCATAAGCGGTGCAGGTACCAGTTGGGAGCTCTGTGGTGATGATAAGCATAAGCAGTGCAGGTACCAGTTGGCAGATCTGTGGTGATGATAAGCATACACAGTGCAGGTGCCAGTTGGCAGCTCTGTGGTGATGATAAGCATAAGCAGTGCAGGTACCAGTCGGCAGCTCTGTGGTGATGTCCTATGCATGTATTTTATACACAGCTGTCAGAGACAAAATCCATCATTATGATCATTTTTCAAAAATAAATACCTCTAACTATGTTGCGGCTGAGAAGGCTCTGCTCCAGCAAAACGCCATCGACCCTATTGCCTCTTTAGGGAATTCACACAGGATTTGCTGGTTCCTTTGCCAGTGAGATTAAAAACCACAGCAGTAATTAAGTGGAATGAAGATGAAAGGTCCTTTATCCTCAGAGCTCACAGTGATGCCCTTTTTTTGAGGAATCTGCCATTGACCGTACATTACTGGTGCTCTTGCTGTAAACAGTCCAATGAGCATGTGATGGTCTGTTAAGCATCCAGATGTTTAGCGCTGTTAAACTGTGGTGGCTCCAGTTCTTGTTATGCGTGTGGAAAAAGCCAAATGAATTTTCCATTTTTTTCTTCTCACACATACTTAGGTGGGCTGTATTATAACGCCGTCTTTGTGATTTTTATAAAAGGCACTGAACTGTGTCTGCAAACCCTCGAGTTGAGTCAAAGCTTGTGCTGGTACCTTTAATTCCTTAGGGAAAAAACTACATCAATGGCAATCACGTAACGACCTGCAATTCAGACATTAGATCAAGACGTCGCGGTGGCACAGTGACGCAGTAGATAGCATTGTTGCCTTGCACCTCTGGGAACAGGATTCGAGTCTCTGCCATACCTTCATGTGTGTTTAGTTTGCATGTTCTCCCTGTGTCATCATGGGGTTTCCTCTGCGTACTCTGGTTTCCTATCATAGTCCAAAAACATACTGAGGCTAATCGAAGTTGCCATATTGTCCGTATGTATGAATGCGTGATGGAATGGTGCGTGAGTATGCCTTGCAATGGGTTGGTGCCCCATCTTGGGTTGTTCCCCGTTTGAACATCCCCCCCGACCCTGTATAGGACCAGTGGTTTTACAAAATAAATGGATGGATGGATGGATGGATGAATGAATGAATGAATGAATGATAGAGAAATCTTGCTTAAGTGTTGAAAGCTAGACATCTAAGTGCATTTAAATGAGCTTATTTAATCAAAATGCAATAAAAATGTTGCTGTCTAAAGCAACTTTCCCATTATTTAGTTTGCTACTTTACTGAAGATGTACCGTGCTGCGTTGGATTCAGCAGTAAGATCTTGCTGTGGAGCACCAGCAGTTTTTACTTTCATAACATCATGCTAAAGCGCAGTTCTGGCTGAAAGCTGAAGAAGCATTTCATCAAGCAATATGACTAGGCACACTCACACTCACACAGCTTGGCAAAAAGCCCAAGCAACTCACCGCTGCTGTTGCCATTCACTACCTCAGAGTGTCCAGTGGTTAATTAATAAGGCAACATGAGATGCTTTATGTGGAGTCTTATTGGCTGTATTGTGCTGCTTTATTTGAGTGGGCTTATTTTGATTTCTTATCTTATTTCTTATCTTATTTCAATTAAATTCAATTAAAACAATGTATGGTAAAGGTGATTAGTATGTGCATAAAGGGTGCTGTACTAAAGATATTTGTAATAAAAATTGAAAAACTATTACTGTTCAACAAGTGCAAGATGCACTACCAGAGTAGGATGTTTCTCAGAAATATTTGATGAACCTTTTGGAAGTAGAGGCGGGTGGTTTGCCAATAATATCATATCACGATTTTTTCCAGGCATGATCGTGATCCACAGTCTTATCACAATTCTCTTTCATGTTTGTTTTTAAGAATATTTTGCCAGTTACTTAACAATACAAACATACTTATTCCCCTGTTTTAAAAATTATAGCCCTATAAGATTAAAAAAACATATTCAGCATATGCTTTCAGATGTTTTCTTTTGAGGTGGTGAAAAAGGTTTGTTGTGTTGCCATTCAGTGTGCCAAGCTTATCTCTGCCATTACCTGTTTGCGCCGTGCTGCTTTGGAAAATCCAAACTAGTTTCATATTACCATTGTCAATTTTTTTTTAGGGACCGACTTTTCCAAGAGAATGTGTTGCCTGTTGCGTGAAAGGGAAAGACGAAGAAACCTAAGCACTACTTCATAATGGATTCGGTTGACAGAACAACTTTGGATGCGCCTATGAGCCATAGAACTGCAACTGATAGAATGTGCACTGTAGCATGATACTAATGATCTCTCTGTAAAGGCAGATTGTGGAGATATTTGAATCATTCCGTATTGTCAGATTACACACCCCTATTTGTAAGTCTCTGGATTTCTGTATATATGACAACCCAATTGTAATATAATTTTCATAAAAAGTCATAATAATTACATACACATCTTTTACATTGCTGTACCTATAAGAAAAAATGGCTCAAATAATCAAGGTCATTGCTGTAAGAACTATGTCAGCCCATAGTATAATGACCACTTGGTAAGTGGCTAATTTGAGTCAACTATTCTGATCAGTTCCAGAGGGGGTATGACCTGCCTTCCATATATGTGTAAAACACAATTTCCATTGCCTGTTCAGCACATCCAAATTTTTTCAAGTGCAATAGAGGCAAATCAAAGGAGATTTCAGAAGAAAGAAGAGTTGTTTAAGTGCTTAAGAAAGTAAATGGTTACAAAATGATTTCTAAAGACCTACGCTTCCATCAGTTCACAGTTAGGCAGGTCATTTATAAATGGAAGAAATTCAACACTGTTACATTATCTAATGGTGGACATCCTACAAACAGCAGGGTAAGGGCACACCACCAATCCACATAGATCCCTCGGCTGACAGCTATCTATCTGAATGCATCTCTTGCATTTTAAAACGTCTGTTTTCGTAAAACCACCTGGATGTTCTGCAGCACTGTGTTAAAACAGATAAAACAAAATTTGAACATAATCTATACTGTGTTACTCTTAGAGAAAATAGCATAGCGCTGTCAACACCAAAACAGTTGTGAGGTGTGCTGAAGAGAGTGTAACAGTTTGGGGCTTCTTCTTTGCCTCAGGCCCTGGGCGGCGTGCAATCATTGAGGATGAGCTTGGAAGAAGTTGGGCCTCAACAGATTAACAATACAAACATTCACCTGGCAGGAAGAGAGTTTCTTTACTTTGTGTGCAAAGGGAGTCACACCTAAGATTTCTCTCAGGGTGGCTTGGCCATTTGCTGGAGGTTGTGAGTTCCATACATTCCCAATGATGTGCTAATCATGAGTTTCCTTGGTCGCTCTAGTATAGTCTGACTGGTTAATAAACTTGATTACCTCTCTTCTTTTGCAACAAGCCCCATTTTATTTATTTAAATTATTCATGATTAAGCTCAGGTGTGTATGTGTGCTCAACTTCTAACCTCTATACAGGTTCTTAGCTTTTCCTTCAGTGTCTCCTTTGTGGATCCTCTTTGAATTGATTATGCTACAATATATTCTATTCATTTGAGACAGTGTGCCCAACATAGTCCATTCATTCTGTCCTTTTATTTACCTCTTCTGTGCAAGCTCAACTGATTTCATGACCTGTATTTTTGGCAATACTGCCATTTTCACTACACCTACACAGGCTCTTTAAATATTTACCCATTACAGAAGTTGGTGGCGCAGGTGGTGGCACTATAGTTCGGCAACTGTAGGGTTGCAGGTTCGAGCCCTGGTTCCTCTTGACCCCATCAAAGTGTCCTTGAGCAAGGCACTGAACCCCCAATTGCTCCCGGTATGCAGGTTGGCACCTTGCATGGCAGCCTCCGCTACCGGTGTGGGAATGTGAGGCATAATTGTTCAATTCCATTGAAATGATGTGGCCTGGTCTGTTGAAGGCCAGGGGTGGAGGAGAGGTCTCACAAGAGTTGTGGAGTTCAGTTAATTTGTTGTGATTCAGTTTGTTATCTAAAGGGCCACTTGGTTAAATGTCCCTTTGTAAATTTTGCAGTGCCCCACCACGATGAGCCTCTACTGACGTACTGAAGGCCATCCAAAAAGTGTAAATGTTTCGTATAGAGCAGTGGTCACCAATGTGTGGACCTCCAGTATAAAATACAACTGCCTGTAGATGCACAATCAAGTGAAATTTCTGTTCCTGTTATTTTTCAGGGAATATGGTGCAATCGATGACGTCGATATAGATTTGCACATTGACGTCAGTTTCCTTGACGTAAGTAATTCAAAACACAAAATTTTCTAAACTGTCTTATAACAGTTCATCCAATTTACCTTTCTCTTAGATAGTTGTAGTATGTTCAGGCTGTCTAGCATGTATGCATGAAATTGTACACAGGAAATTGCAAGGGGTATTTTCTTTTCCCACCAGGAGGAAATTGCTGTTGCATGGGATGTGATCAGGACAGAACCAGTTATTGTGCGCCTCCATTGTTCACTCACACAGTATCTAAATGGGCCAGGTGAAGAAATTTAAAATTTTTGATGTAGATTTGCCCGAAGGCATTGCTAATTACTAAGGCATTCAGTTCTATTAAACATCTCAGTCAAATTATCTAATAAGTGAAGAGAATGTGTACCAGCCATAATTAGTAGCAGTAGTTGACAGTAGACATTAACAAAATGACTGTGTAAACTATCAGACATTACAGATCACTTTGAATCAGAGCACTTTGTTTTTTCCTTGACATGAGGTTAATTAACTTTGTGTTTTTCAGTTCCGACTGTTGATGTATTTCAAGTATCGACAAAAAATCGTTTTGGACTTGGACACCAACTGAAAAAGTATGTTTGTTCAGAAGTTAAATGCAGAATAAAATACATTAGCATTATGAATGACTATTTGCCTTGTTTTATCTGCACTTAACATTAATAAAAGTATTATTTACTAAATTTATATTACTTCATTGTTCCTCTGATATTTTTGCTTTGTTCTAAAAAAAATCAGAAGCTGTTTTAACAACTTAACAAAAGAGGTTAAACATAATGATGAATGCGCTTGTTTTTTCCTTCCAGGATCATGCAGACATTTGTCACACAACAATGGAAATCTCACAGTAAGGATAAATTAAACTGCCCTCACAGCAAAAAGCAGAGTGATAAAAAAGTGAAATCACCCCTGCACATTTTCTCAACTCTCCGCAGGTAATGATTAAGAAATATTTCAATAAATAACTCTGAGCTGATCAATATAATATGTATCATTAAAATGACCTCACGGATTTCCTCAAATCTGGAACTGCAGAGGAAATCTGTCTGCTAATCTGGTTATTATCTGTCACCCTTTTTGATTTGTAGATCGCCAAGCTACCCTCCTCCGGGGTGTGGAAAGAATAAGAAGAAGCTGAAACCGGAGCAGGATGGGGTGTCGAAGTCGCATAAACTGTTGCGCCGGACTTGCTCGAGTACGGTGAAAGCTGAAGATGGCTGTGCCAACAAGTCCCACAAGCCCCTGGGACGGTCGCTGTCCAGCGATCCGCGGGTGGAGCACCCCCTGATCCCTAAACCCCACAAACTGTTGACCCGGCCTTGCTCCGTGGCGGTGAAGCCGGATGACTGTGCCTCTCTGAAGTCTCAGAAGATGCTGCCCAGGTCGTGCCTGGGAGAGCAGCGTTGCGAGCACAACGGCGGCGTCCTGAAGCCCCACCGGCTCCTCAGCCGCTCCTGCTCCAGCACTATCCGGACTGAGGAGCTCGACGGCCTCAAGCAACACAAGCTGCTGAGCAGGTCTTACTCCAGCAACACCAAAATGGGCAAGTCTGACCTCTTTAAGGAGCCTGTCCCCGAGGGCAGGCGGCTCTCTCTTACCTCAGGACTTATCGGCATCCTCGCCCCATCACTATCCACCCCACCCACGGTAAGAAGCAACCTTCATAACTTCTTAGTTTGTTCTGTGTTGTTCATTGTTGCTTGTCGAGAGGATGGTAGCTGAGCTGCTTGTCTTCCTTGGTCTGAAGCACTTTTGCATTATCTTACAGATTTGGAAATAATTGTACAAATGTTTACCTGGTTAAAGCATTAAGATATTAACACGTTTTTTTCGTCCTTGCAAGCCAAACTATGGCGCAAAATCAGTCCCGGTGAGAGATCGAGGATTTCTTGTCCAGGTAGTCTTCTATTATGTTTTTTCCTAATGGTATTATACTTTTTGACTTTTCTGAAATGATTTAATAAATAATTGAATTAATTATTGAATTAATTACAGATCATGGAATATGCTGAGCAGAGGATACCTGTCCTTAACGAGTACTGTGTGGTTTGCGACGAGCCTCACGTCTTTCAGAATGGACCAATGCTTAGAGTAAGTCAGAGCTATTTAGTAGAATCATTTTAGCATGTTAGCCATGTAAATGCTCACATAATTTTATACAGTTGTATCTTATTTAATTCATTGTAGATTTTATAAAAAGAGCAACACAAATATTTCAGTGAGCACATTGCTATCAGTTGTATGAATATATAACCACTTTCTATCAATCTAATGCTCAGCCAAGCGGATAATGTAGACTAAAATGTTCAGTAATTCCCGTTCCATATACAGCATGATTTAAGTAATGTTTGATTATTGTTATGGATTAGTAACTTTTTCTATGTGAAAGTATGAGTGTGAGCAAAAATAATGTAATATATTAGTCTTACCTGTGAGAATTCCTGAATATATTTATTATTTTTTTTTTCATTTTTGAGGAGAACACAAATAATTTGGTTATGCAATATTTTTGGGGTCAGCTGGTGATTTTGTTTCACACACATGTACAGGATAGCAAATCTGAAATCTGCACATGGTTTGTGCGTATCAATTTCATTTGTTTTCCATGGCTTCACAAAGATTTTTTTGGGCACTGATAAAGTTATGAATTAGACATGTTTGAAATGTGATTTATTTTGCATTGTTGTGTATATATTTACATTTTCAGTACTAATTCTGTTACTCATCACTGGATATTACACTGCAAGGTGTTAAACCTCTGCATTTTCAGGAGCTATTTTACTTCATGATCTGTCAGCAGTCCTCTCTGTGTTCATCAGATCATTAAAATCCCTTCTAAACCAGTTGTAGGTGCTGATGTAGATCTTGAGCTTGACACCAACACAGAATTTGTTATACTATTTCATCTGCTCTGGCTGGAGATACCCACAACCCTGGAGATGAAATTCAGAAAATTCTCCTCCAGCTCTTGCATTTTTGCCATTATAGTATATGCATTGCAGTAATTAGAAATGATTCATTGACTAATTTTACATTAGTATGTTTAAAAAATACTGAGAGTAAGCACTAGTTGTTAATACTGTATGCTATTAAAATGAATATCCATGTGCACGCCTCCTATAAAAGTGTATACGTATGAGCATATGTGTATTCACATGTCCTGATGTTCTCATACAGTAACTGGCCATTGTTTTGCAGCCCACAGTTTGTGAACGAGAGCTCTGTGTGTTTGCCTTTCAAACACTGGGTGTCATGAATGAAGCCGCAGATGAAATAGCCACGGGTGCTCAGGTACTGCACATTGTATGTATTTGGCATGTATCTGAAGAAGCTTTTGGGGAAGAATGCTTTTTGCAGTAAAAGAGATTCATGTAAAAGAGACATGGTCGTCTATTGCTTCTGTTTCAAACAATAATTTTTGGCTGTGGTAAAACTGTAATACTACCAGTTCTCTAAATGATTGTTGATATAGCTATTTTGCTTCTTGATAAACTCGGGTATTGTAATCCTCTGAATATTTTGAACAATGAGCGCTAATAACCTTGATCAATGTCTAAGACTTAACCATGGTATGGTTTTGTAATATTGCGGTGAATTAGTGGCCTTCAGCTTTGCCATGTCCTCATGCAGAAGGGTTATCAGCCATGCCGTTCATTTGTTAGCTCATTGTCTGTGTGCCAGGTGGTAGATTTGCTGGTCTCTATGTGCCGATCTGCACTGGAGTCTCCAAGGAAGGTCGTCATTTTTGAACCCTATCCATCAGTGGTTGATCCCAACGATTCTCAGTCACTGGCCTTCAACCCTCGGGTATGTTACATAATTACATACGGGTATGTTACATTTGTAATACATAGTAATTTCAGAATTATGGATAATATAATAACACTACTTTCATTCCTTGGTTGTTTGGGACAAGCTCATAATATTGTATGTTTTTAGAAAAAAGACTATGACCGAGTGATGAAAGCCCTTGACAGCATAGCATCAATCAGAGAAATGACCCAGGTAAGTTTACCAGGTGGCGTAATGGTGATTTAATAAATTCTATATGAGGCTGAATTTGTTTCGAGGAGTAAAAGTAATATCAGATATGCCCAAACCTTTTTGATTATAGGTCCATATTCAATTTTTGTTTAGGTCAGAGGTCCGGAACCATTTTCGTTAACAAAACATTTCAAGGACTTTATTGAATTCAGTCTTTCAATATAAACATCAATATATAACAATTATGGGAACTTAACATAAAGACTGGTTATGAATATATTGACTCATAAGGTGCATTATCGGCTGGATCCGGATCTATGACAACCCCTGGTTTATGTAATGGAAGATGGCCACAAAGCTGAATAGTGCTGGTCTGTAAGGTTTTGTGTAACATTTGAAGTTTATCTGTGACACCTGATTGGCAGGGAAATCAAATTTTTCATGTGGCCCAAGTAGAAAGTGAAAGATTTTATATACTCTGTCCACACAATGTGTTAGAAGTATAAAAACACTTCATTAAAATGCTTATGATGCAGCCAAACAGAGTGAAAGCTTGTTCAATGAGCAAACTGAAATCTAACTTTGGAGAACAACTGAGCTTTGTTAATTACAGAACGGTGTTTTATTTTCATGTTGCATTTTTGAATTCTTCCTGCATAGGCACCGTATTTGGAAATAAAGAAGCAGATGGACAAACATGACCCTCTTGCTCATCCCTTACTACAATGGTGAGTCTGTTTCTTTATGTTTCATGTGATGGAGAACTGAGGCGGCTCGTATTCGAATATATATTTACACATAACCATGGATGAAATTCACTGCTGTATATTTTATATTCAGTTCTTATGACATTGATGAAATTAATGCATGATTTAATTTAAATTTGTTCCCTTAACCAAGATGAAAGTAATAATGAAATGCAGAAATTCTATTTCATATACTCACTCTCTCTCTCTCTCTCTCTCTCTCTCACACACACACACACACACACACGCGTGCACACACATGCACACACAAAATATCACTGGTCTAAAACTACTAACCAGTGGATTTCTAATTACCTTTCCTGCAAACCTTACAATGGACGGTACTTTATGGAAATTAGTTTAACATGGAGCATTTTTAATGTAATTTGACTGAGAAGTCTAATTGATTATGTTAGATAACTCTTAATATACCACACTGCACCTCTGCATCTCCAGTGGCTGATAAAAGCATCTGTATATTAATATTTTCTTTTGCTGTTCATTCTAAACTTAGCTGGGACAAATGAATGCACAAATATGAGCAAATAAGCAGCATTTATTTGTCAAAGTGTGTCATATTTAGAAGAGAATGATGAAAAAAATAATGAAACTTTTTTTGTGCTGTATTAGGCTCTGAAAGGTCCAATTAATTTAAAAATACTTTCCTGTTCTGGGAAATAAATATCAACTTCACAGCTAATCCCAATGGATGAAGTATGTGTTTTGTGAGTTTTTGAAATAAAATTCCCTTTCTGTTCAAAGAAAAATGTGTCTGCTGAAAAGCACGAAGTTTATTTCTTGAGAGGTGCTGGATGAAGTCCCAGGAGGGTCTTTGCTGTATTACTTTGGAGCGAAGGCACTTAACCTGAATTGCACCAGCAAATGGTCTCAGTTCTTAGCTGCTTTGGATTAAAATTCTGAATACAAATTTCTTTACTCTGATCTTGAAATATTCAGCTCAATGGTGCCATTGTTTTTGGATGAGGCAGAAGAAACTCCAAATTAATATGTACTGTATTGCTTATGCACTGCATTTTATTAAATCAGTCTGATTCATATTTTTAGTTCAGTGACATACTTACAATGTGAAATCTGTGATACAAATGTGAGAATGTGATAATGTCTTTGATCACAGATATACCTAGAACATCTGTTTAATAGGTACAGGACTGAATACAGTGTGTCTTGGTTTATGCAGAGCTTTAGTCTAATGTGTTTGTGTTAAAGTTTAAGTGGACTGGTAAGAAAATGTGAATTAATTAGAAAAATAAATTATAAAACTATCACGTGATTAGTTATTTTTGACTTTGTAAGTGTTTCAGTTTGACGTGACAGAGATGCAGTTGTCTTCCCTTGTGACTCCCTAAGCACCGGCCTCAATCACCTCATCCTGTTTAAATGCAAGTGATGTCATTTAATTAGTCCAGATATAATTGGTGTTTTTTTTCTACAGGGTAATATCCAGCAACAGGTCACATATCGTTAAACTACCAGTAAACAGAGTAAGTGATTTCTTTTTTGGTTTAGATTAAAATGTGCTGTTGCTGTGGATATGAATATAATTCATTGAAAAATAGTGGACAAGTAGTGGATTACGTTGTACAAAGATTTCTAAAAAAAATTGATAGAATTGTACAAACTTTGTATATAATTGGTCAATGATGCAAACAAGTGCACCTATATTTTCTGAATTTTAAACATTTTATTAGGTATTGAAAAACAGTTCAGTAAGTGGAGGTCAGTGTGATTTCTGTCAGATGTGGAAATGATACTTATATCAGTATTTACTATATTATTGGCAATATGTCCAGAACAGTAAATATTCATAGTTTTCTGTTTGTCAGGAATAGGTTTGGAGCACTTATTTTGCTGCTGTGAAGCAGAAAGAAAAGCAGATTTGGTTTTGTTGGTGTTTTTTTAATTGTCTTTGTTTCCCTCAGCAACTGAAGTTCATGCACACCCCTCACCAGTTTCTCCTGCTCAGCAGTCCGCCCGCCAAAGAATCCAACTTCAGAGCTGCCAAAAACCTTTTTGGGAGTACCTTCGCTTTCCAGTATGTTTAAAACGCTCATTATGTGCCAACTGTAAAGAGCTATTTAATACTTCGTTTTAGGTTTTGTTAAGACATGGTAGTTTTCTGCAATCTTCTGTGTGAATTTGGCATAAAGCAGAAATTTCAAGTCTTTAATTATAGTTATTGTAGTTTGTTGCTGGGTGGCTTGGTGACATCCACCTTCAAAGTTTGTTCTCCCTGCATAGCTTAGGTGTTCTCTCGCAGTCCAAAGAATACAAGATGACTGGCATCCTTTAATTGCTCATAGCATATGATTGTAAAAAAAAAAATTGTCTGTGGATTTTGCTGACAAGGGGGCTGATTCAAATTTCAAGGGGGTTTCACACTCATCAAATTATAACCTAATCTACTAATTATTATTATTATTATTATTATTATTATTATTATTATTTTAATAATCTACTAATTATCCCCC
>JAODUD010000117.1:11755576-11769785 GCA_026784285.1 Stomatorhinus walkeri
ATGGGGTTTAACAATCATAAAATTATAACCTAATTTACTAATTTTTATTATTATTATTTTTATTATTTTTTTAATAATATAATAATTATACCCCCCCCCCCCCCCACCGGAAATTGACCATAATAATTTTGCTGTTTAACAAGCTGTTTTACGACCTTTTCCCCTGTTTCTCACCTGTTTTTATGTCCTGTATGTATCTTCTCTCTTTAGTGGCTCACACATAGAAAATTGGCATTCCATTCTGAGGAATGGTTTGGTTGTTGCCTCGAATACAAGACTTCAGGTAAATAAAGAAAATGTTTATCTGTTGGAGGCAAAAATACCTGTGCAACTGTCATTTTCATTTATGCCTGTGTATGTGCATCTGACTCTGCAGATCCAAATACGTAAACAAATGTGAGGAATTTGTCAGGCTGCAGCTTTGTTTGAATTTAGGAAATCAAATGAAAAAAATAATCAGTATTAGAATTGATAAGCAAATGAAAAGGATATTTGCATGATTTTGTTAATTAATAATGAGAGCAATGCTTCTGTATTGCTGTCCCAGGCCTGGGAAGTACACAGTACGTCCATTGAGCTTTGGCAGACAGTGTGCTTAAGGCTCAGGTTTGGGGGTGAACAGCACCAGAATAGCAAATTTTGTTCCTTTTTATTCAGCAGTCATACATGATGAAAACCAAGGCAGTTTTAGGCAGGATGATGAATGAACAAACCGCTTGTTCTCTGAACATTATTTAATAGGATCTCAATGAAAGAATTGGTCGCAGTTTGTGGTCAAAAGGGCATTCTGAAATTATACTCTACTGATGTAAACCATTTTACAAAAGCGTATATTCTAATATTTTTATACCAAGGTGATTATATTCTTTGATGCATTTAAACCTTATTTGCTTGACCTTTATGTTAGATATCATATCTTACAATTCAGCGAAAGCAACATTTACATTAGATTAAAGGATAAAAACACCATTTATTTAAAAAAACCATTTTCATATGTTGGAAGTAATCATGCCTGTAGTTAATTATTTTTTAGGATGTATTCAAGTTCGTATTAAAATATAACTATCAATGTACCTATAGAATTGGTTTTATTTTGAGCAGGTGAATTTTTATCTCTTATTATATGACATTTTCAGCTCCATGGCGCCATCTATGGGAGTGGAATCTATGTCAGCCCTATGTCAAGTATTTCCTTTGGCTACTCAGGTAAGAATCATATCTTTCATGTTTTCTAAAGGTGCTTAATACGTTAAGTATTTTACCCAGGCCAATTAGGTCATGGATTCATTTGTGATTAATTTATTGTATAACATTTCACAGGGATAAACAAAAAACAGCAGAAAGTTTCTTCAAAGGATGAGAGTACGTCACACAGCAAAACGAACATGAATCTACAGGTGGGAATTTCATTGTTTACTTTATAAACGTGTTTTTTAAAATAATATCAGGAGATTGTTAATAAAATTGGTAATTTTAAGTATTTGAAAATTAATTTGCCTTTGTGACATCTGAAAAAATGTACATTGCACATTTTTTTTTCTTCTAGTCCCAGAAGAGGGGGCAGCAGCCACAATTCTTGCAGAGTCGAAATTTGAAATGTATAGCATTGTGTGAAGGTACGTCTGTCAACATGAGGACATTCTCAGGTTCAATGTTCATGATTAGTACTGACATTCTGATTTTCTCCTTTAGTCATTACATCTCCTGATCTGGACAAACACGGTGATATCTGGGTTGTCCCCAACACAGATAATGTCTGTACAAGATTTTTTTTTGTGTAAGTATCGGCACTTTCTTAATGACGCAACCTTATAAACAGAACTGATGATGAAGACACAGGTTAATTGAAGCAAATGTGTATTTTATAAGTGGAGTTATGTTTACCAATACAGAAAATAATTAAGTGTAATGTGCAATATTGATGTAAACTAAACTGTTAATTGAGGGTCAATAATGATGATTTAATTTAGCATAATTGTCTTTATGCATGCATATATATATATATATATATATATATATAGTATGTATATACACATACACACACACACAAAAATATATATATATATATATATATATTTCTGTGTGTGTGTATTTTGCTGCTATGAATATGAAGTGACTGGTAATAATTGATGCCTTTCAGTTATGAAGATGGGCAGGTTGGTGACACAAACATCAACACGCAGGACAGCAGCATCCATCGAGAGATCTTGCGAGTTATAGGCAATCAGACGGCTACTGGATAAGGATGACTGACTCTTTACTCTAGCCTGAGTTCACCCTTTTTAGCCTCAAAGCTGGATTTTGAGCTAAAGTGGTGATTATAGTTTGATTTGATAAGCATGGAACACTACTAAGAAATTTACATTGGTTTGAAATCTTAAACAACCTTTGTACCCCGGTATGAAGTATGAAAAAAGTAAGTACACTGAGCCTTCTGCTATTACAAATTCTGACTTTATTTTTTAAGTACAGTAACCTTCACTGTTTATGAATGGTCAGGAAAGTCCAGTTTGACCGATGGACTGCTTTCATCTTTTTTAATAAAAAAAGAAAAAAAGTAACATTCTTGGTGAAATTGATAGGATTTATCATAGTTATTGAACCTTTACAGTAATTTGGTACTCCTGTATAACAAAAAGCCAAATCTCACAAGATGTTTACTAAATGAGACATGTCTGTTTGCAGTGTAGTTAGTGAACAACAATGGTGTTGATATGCACTTTAATTGATTTTTTGGTATACAATGTATTACATTTATCAAAATGCCTCCCCCCACCAATGATCAATTGTCAATCATATTTAACTGATCAGTTTTCTTCCAAATAAGGTGATTCATGCTTGACTACAATGAATGTTGTCCAAACCTAATACTTTTAAGTGTAAGAGAACCATCAACGTCATCTTCTAGTTACCTGGCCATGCTGTTGGCTTCAGAGCAGCGATAAAATGGTTGCTGTAGGGACGATCCCAGCCTACCTCCCGCAGTTGGTTAATTTCTCTTCATAAGCCCAACACAAAGCCCAATGACAATAATGGTTGCTGCTCAACACACCAGCAGTAACTGGTTTACAGCAATTGGTCAGTGCTTCTTTTTCCAGTCTTCAGTTTTTATCTGCCTTCAACTTCTGATATACTAATGATATTCTATGATGTTTAGAAAATCATGGGGAGAGACTTAACAGGTTATTTTTTAAGGGATGGGGTTTATATGGGGGAAAACAAAGCTTGTGTTTGAGGTTCCGCTTTTATATTTGGCCATTTCTTTCTAATTGTTGACATTTATAAGTGAATCAGTTAAATCAAAATATCACATACTCCCCTTGCTTATTTTTCATCAGTTAATACATATTGCAGAAATCTTTGATTAATGTCTGATCAATGGTTATCAAAAGCAATAAATGAGAGTAAAAATTTGGTTAAAATAGATGATTAGGTAGGTATTTTCATAGTTTTAAGGAATGCTGTTAGTTTGATATTATAGGCTTTATTTGTCCAAATGTTCTTCATTACAGATTGAATATTTAATATGGGACATCCTTGTGTCTCCTTTTAATTGAAATAGCATAGAAGGTATTAAAACTTGTAGTTTCTTTTGACATTATTATGAAATTTTTAATTATTTGAACTGAGAATTAAAATTTTTGACCAGGAGCATTATTCTATTATCAGCTGAAGTAAATGCTCTTAACACTGTATCAGTGTTATAGTATATATGGATATTATGATAAATATAATGAACATTTTTGTTAAAAATGTTCAAAGCGTTTAAAGTGGTGTGTACATGTTGTAATATATTCCACTATTCGAAAAAAAGGGAAAAAATTGGAAATTAAAACTTGTGGAAGATTTCATAAATGTATCATGAAATGCGCACAGTTCCTTAATTCCAGTTTCAAAATGCTGTTTATTAAAATAATAGTAAAACTTTGATTAATGCTGAGTTAAGGCTTTTACGATTATAATGTTTAATTTATTATATGAACCTGATAGCTTGATGGATTCCCCACTGAAGTTCCATTTGATTCTGCTTATGTATATTTGGAATATATAATGGTTCTTGTTTTAGGCATTATCTGCTCCCACCCTATAGAAAAGAAATTTATTACAATTCAGTTAAAAATATTCCTATTGTAAATACCTGATGGTTACAATTTTATATTCCTTTTTTATTTAATTCAAAATGTGAATCAATTGTGTTACACAAATAGATATATAGTACATGAGGTGGAACAGCGAAAATGAATTCATTAGTCCCTTTTCTACAAACAGTATTGTCTTCGTTTTCAATATGGTGGCTACTGATTTTTTTTTAAATAATTTTTGTAAATCATATTCATTAAAAAACATCTATAAAAATGAATAAAATTGCATTTATTTGCAAAACAAAAGCTGAATTTTTAAAAATCAATAATCAGAAATAAAAATAAGGACAGCGTACTTCTGAACAACATAGTGAACGTGGATGAGTGAAGATTCAGTTGTGCTACTTTTTTGTTTTTTTCGGTTTTATTTTTTTAATTTGAATGGTTTTCATTTGAAACATTTGAAGTTTGATTATCTCTGCCCTGCACAAAACAGTAAATACTTCTGCTAATTAGCCTTTGGTGCCTTAGAAACAGAGTAATGGCAAATATACTGTAAATATTGTAAATACTGCCACAAAAACATGAACGCCAAATATTTTCTGTATTGAGTTTCTACAGCTTTTTTTTCCTTTTGCAATCAAATCAAGCTTTTTCTGGCATTTTATTAGTTATGGAATAATAGCTTATGTATCTGTTTACTTTCAATAAATTTTAATTTGTTTAAACCAGATGTATGACACATTTTGTGGTTTTTGCTGTGTTACGTGCATGAGAGCCTTTTACCAAACTAAGCACAAGAACTATGCTGTTTATTTAAAATGAAAGAAAATGTGTTTGTTTTTCCTCTATTTAACACATTAAAATGTTTTTAGGGGAATGGTCTTTCACTGCCAGGGCTGTGGGTTCAGTTCCCACCCCAGGCTCTGTGCTTGAATGTTCTGTGCATGTGTGGGTTTCCTCTGGGAATTCCAGTATTGTCCTACAATTCAGTATAACATTGACATCCATCCATTCTTGCTGCTTCTCCTGAGCAGCATCACAGTTTTATCCCAGGCTATGAGAAGCGCCCTGGTGAGAGTGCCAGTGCTTCACAGGGCACATACGTAATCATACATTTTGAGCAACTTAGAGATACCAGTTACTCTGACTGCATATGAGGGAAACATGGAACCTGAAGCAAACGCATCCGAAAATTCGCCACACACGTGGACAATGACATCTGACAAATATTTAAAAATATGGCGTCCCATGGAATTAAGTTGTATTACAAACTCTGCATACAGCTTACTTTTGATGATAGTATATGATATAGGTGAAATAGTTCAAATTGAGACCTTGGAAGTGGTTAATTTTCCACCTTAGTTGTATTGTAAGAAGACATTATGCCATTATTGCAGAGACAGATGGGCTTCTTGTTCATACCTGGGAAATTAAGGAAATAGGAGAGCATGCCATTGTTAGTTGAAGGGGCTTTTCGTACTATAAATGCTGGAATCCTTAATCCTGTTTCAGTGTGAGCAGGGCAATATTATCTCTAAGAAAGAAGAAATGTATCTGTCTTTTCCCATGGACTTGTTCCTAGCTGAATGTCTTGGTACTTAAATCAGTAGAAATAAGCTAAGAAAATGTATATGTGTGTGTGTGTGTGTATATATATACAGTGAGGTCAATAAGTATTTGATCACCCTGTGATTTTGCAAGTTCTCTTACTTAGAAATCATGGATGGATCTACAATTTTCAGCATAGGTGCATTTCCACTGTGAGAGACAGAATCTAAAAAGAAAAATCGGGTAATCACATTGTATGATTTTTTAACAATTTATTTGTGAATTACTGTGTCAAGTATTTGATCACTTGCTTGATTTCCCTATAGCGGGCTTATACTATTTCATCTGTGTTCTCTCAGCCATTATGTATGTTCAGTTTTTCAGTAAATATTAAACCTTAGGTAGAAATTCCAATGCATACGGCAAATTGCGGATTACCTTAATATTTGACCTTAATATTACTTAGATTGCCAGCATTAAGCAAAAGACAATTTTGAAAACTTATGTTTTTTATGCAATGCTTTGCAGTCACATTTTAACTTTGATTTCTTGTTTAGATTGTCTTGCTTCCACAAGCTTGATTATTTTTTTCTGTCACTAAATGAAGAGACTTGAGCACCCGGCACTCGTACATTATGAGTCTGTCAAGAAAATGTGCTTATGTTTGTGTTTTGCCTGTTTGCAGCACAAAAAAAAAATTAGCCTACATATATGAATGTCATTAATAATAGTTGTAATTGTCATACCCTGCCCGTTCGAGCCTCGTGTGTGCCACGCCCCCCTTGCTCCTTGTGTGCAAATCCCGATTGAAACCACCTGTGGTCCATAAGTTTGAGTGTATTCCTCTGTTTCCTGATTAGTTTGCTGTCAGTCTTGTGTATTTATTCCGCATCTGAGTTAGTTACCCCAGATCAGTCATTGTGATGTTTAGTGGCGTCTACCCCGTGTTTCTTCGAATAAACCCCGTTGTTTGGACATTCCTGCCTCCGATCGTCTTTCCTCCCCGACGCCGCCCGCATCCAGGCACGCTCACACCCCAGTGAACGTGACAGTAATAATAATAATGCATTTGTTTCAGAACGAAGTAGCATACATATTTAGGGGGGCCACAGGGGAGGCCATGCATATTGTCATGGGGTCACTGCCCCCCCGAGCCGCCCCTATTGGTTTGTAAGTCTGAAGGAAGGAAAAGCTTCAACTTGGGGCAACCATGGATGGCGGCACTCATCACTCCATGGTGTTTTTCTATTGGCTTGAGATGCAAGGCAAATCAGAAAACCAGTTCTGAGTCAAATGAATGCAAATGTAAATAGTGGTACCTCTCATGGGTTTAGAATAATATTGAGAAGGTAATTCTGATCTGGTTGCAGTACATAAACACCTCATGTTACAAGGTAAGGGAATGCGCACTGATTACAGCCTATTGCACCACCTCAGGGATGAGAACCTATGTGCAGCCATGCAATGGGTGATGCCTCAGCACCATACTTTTTTTCTGATGGCTGGAGTGCCAATCCTGCCACCAACCCCCAAAGTTCCCTGTAAGTTGGAGGACCTCCTAATGGGGTTGGATATAGATTAATGTCATACCCACACAGTTGCAGGTTAAGGGCCTTGCTCTAGGGCCCAACAGAGTAGGATCACTGCTGGCCTTTACTGGGTTTGAGCCAGTGACTTTCTGATTGTTGGAACAGAGGCCTAGCCTCAGGGCCATCACTCCACCCATATTAATTACCGGAATATGCATTTTTTAAATGAAAAGGAATGAACAACACAGATTGTTTTTCAGGATGTTTAAAAAATGGGTCAGATTTCATTTTTCGTTGGAAAATACAGTAGATGGCAATAAAATTGTAAGCCAATAAATACATATTATGTGGAGTAAAATCTATCAGGATGGCTATGAATCTGTATGAGAGGCATAGGGCATGAGCAGTGAGTATGAAAATGTAAATTATACACCGTCATCACAGTCATTGCATCTCAAGTGAAGCACTTGCACCATATTCTGGAGTGACAACTAAACTGCACTCTCCACCAGCAGACACCTCAAAAGTTCTTCTTTCTCTGGGTTTTCTGGAGTCCTACGACGTTTAAAAACTTGTGGTCAGGAAAACTAGTGTGCGGGTGCCTTGCAATGTACTGGCATCCAATTCAGACTGTTATGCTGCTCCGTGCCTTCTGCTCTGTATTGAGCACTGACCAATCAACCCTGGCTATGAGAAGTAGAATGAAGATGGGTGGATTGTCACAATATTATGGTAATGAAGTTTGCATTGTTTTATTGCCCAAATTAATTGTCATTTAATACATACTAACTGAGCTGAAGAATCTTAAAATATCTTAAAATATCCTATTTGTGTTTATCCCTATAATACTCTAGCAATTTGCATATTTACCAACTTCATTATATTCATATGTTATATGATTACCCTTATTTATTTTAATTCAGTTTTATGTAGAAGTGTTGTACGTGGCATTGTGTATTTCTACCTTTCTGCTTTGTGTGTCTTTGTATTATGCAGTCTGCAACTACAAGCAATTTCCTCCAGGATAAAAATATTCTGATTCTGATAATTGCATGCAGCAGCAACAATAATCCACGAGAGGTCAGTAGACAGCAATAGTTAACGTTCTGATTAAAACGTTCTATCACTCACCCACTAGGTGGAAGTATTGACCTCGGAAATACTCCATTGGAAATATGATTTTTAAAAAGAACGAACAGATTTTCCGCCTTTGGTTAAGTAGGCTATCATGATAACTTGCATGGATGTCTACAAATTCCAATTCAGGGTATGCTAGAAATGATTATTCAACAAGAAATACTTTTCATCTATTAGAATGTTTTGATTAATAGTCATTGGGAATAAACGAAGAAGGGTTGCATGTTAATCAGGTTTATATTAATTAAGGGTAATTTTCTAATTAAGCACATTAGAGAAAAATTTGCAATTACAATGATTCATTTTGTTATTGAGATTTTTGTAATGTATCATTACAACGCTCTCAGCCTTCCTAATCCTGCTTTTAACCGTGACCTTTGTCAACAATTCGGGAGGTAGGCAGATTTCATAAATGCATCTTTTTCCTATTCCCTATTTAATAGTATAAGGGCTTGAAGAATTTAAAATAAATGATCAGCTTCTTGGTTTGGAGTGAGGCAGTAGGCTACCAAAATAATGGTTCACTATTTACAGAAGTGGCCACCTGCAACGAGCAACAGTCAAACGTAGATATCAATAAGAAGACGTGAAGATTTCCACTGAATTTAAGGATAATTCCCGAAGAGCTCGCAACAGGACCGTGGAAGCTCTTAACAAGGTACGATCTTTCTAATAAAGTTTTCAGCTTAATACGACATAAATAAAAGAATTTTTAAATGCCATAATTTCCTCTCGAAAGGAATTAAATAGGCTAGACCTAATTAAAAGAGTATTGTAACATTTAGGAGATATTTTTAAAGTGAACTTTGAAACTATTACTTTTCTCGAAGTTGGCACATAAACAGCTGTATCGTCGATGCATTTACAGTTTTTGCACTGGATAATTTAACTTTCTCTTCAAATAATAAGACATGAAACATATAAGTAACGACAATTTAATACAACATAATACACAATTTAACTTATTTAGTCTTAGGTTTTATTTTAAGCTTTCCTTACTGGTGCCTTGGAATACTAAATGTTCAAAATTCTGTGTGAAAGACCTGTTCCTCTATACTCTACCTTTATTATGTGTTTTTTTTATAGCTTTTTTCCCTGTGGTAACGAGTTAACTCGATATTTCTAAACATTTGCGATAGATGCATCTAAAAGGGAAATGCAAGGATGAACGTTACCCACAGCATATGCTTGATATGTAATATATGCAATTAACGAATATGCATAACTTGAATTTAGCTGTCGAACAATTTGAAAATACGATCCTATCCAGGATCAGCGGTTAGAATATTGATGGATGGATGGATGGATGGATATCAGTAGCCTATATATTTATCACAATCACATACACGATTAAAGCCATAGAGAGGTTACTGCTTGGTATTAAATTGCCGAAAACTATTGTATGACAATTCAATGAGTATTCTACATTATACTAACTAGAATATTTACAGTTGGTGAAGAACTACAGGAACCGTTTGACCTCTGTAATTGTTAACAAAGGCTTCTGTACCAAATATTAGATTTTTTTGACTCAAGTGATCAAATACTTGACACACTAATTCACAAATAAATTGTTAAAAAATCATACAATGTGGTTTCCGGATTTTTCTTTTTAGATTCTGTCTCTCACAGTGGGAATGCACCTATGCTGAAAACTGTAGACCCATCCATGATTTCTAAGTAAGAGAACTTGCAAAATCACAGGGTGATCAAATACTTATTAGTTGATTTCCCTATAGCGGGCTTATACTATTTCATCTGTGTTCTCTCAGCCATTATGTATGTTCAGTTTTTCAGTAAATATTAAACCTTAGGTAGAAATTCCAATGCATACGGCAAATTGCGGATTACACTTTTTAGGATTTTTCTATTAGTTTTCCTATACAGGTATAAGAAGTACGCGGACTTACACAGCTGGACGCACTTGCGAAACAAGTTTTAAACGACAGTAAAACAACAACAGTAATAGGTCGTATTGTTGTTATTGTTATTATTATTTTGGTTGTTGTTTTTTTGTATCCACGTCTATGTGAGATTAGATTTGGGTCCGTGCGTTGCAACCAAGATCTCTTAGAGTTTGTCGGTAATTGCTGTTGCTCGACAGGCAATAAAAATTGCGCATTTTAGAAGAAAAAAACAGTATTTCGATTTAGATCGTATGTAGGACAATATAATATAAATAAATACGTATTACTCTATACGCTGCATTTAGCTGCGCGAGCAAATGAATGCTTGTCAGAATTAGTACTGCTTGCTTGTATAGCGTATAATACGATGTCAAATAACATCGCTGCCCATGAGGCTTTCTGTCCACCTCTATATTGCTTGACTGTGACGAGCCTTTCTTCTTAAAACGCTCATCTTTTCAGTACTAGATCAAAAGTAAACGGACGCCTGTTTGAGTATCACAGAAATTATTTCATGTAACCAGATGTAGACATCGGTCTAAAGATCCCAGTATGAATTACTTTAGTAATGGTGATCCGAAAAAATGCTACTTAAAACGGATTACCTCGGTGAAGTTCATAATAAACGTTATTTTAACGTTGTGAGGAGCATTTTTCAGGTCCCCACAAAGATCTAAGGATGCAATCAAAAAACTAAAAATGCTCAAAGGTTTGGTTACTTATGGTTAAGGTTAGGGCTGGGTAGGGGTTAAGGTTATAATGTTGTGATTACAATTTTCCCAAAAGAAATAAATTGAGTGTCCCCACAAAAATATAATTACAAACCTATGTATGTGTGTAATTTTAAATAATGACAAAATGAAAGGTGTAAGGAGACTCTTTTTGTTGTAACGGGGTTGTTATCTCAGATTTACTGTCGTTTCTTTCATTGTCTTTTCCATAAAACACACCTGGTTTAATTTTAGAAGGCGAACTTAAATAATTTGCGGTTATTGCAGTTATTTTAACGTGTTGCTTGATGATTTACCGAGACTTTTAAACTTAATCGTGATAGAATATGAATAATACACATTTTCATTGCCCGCTTACTTAAGATATTTTTACAGTAGTAAAAATTGGACTACTAGGCCTATTTGACTGTTTGGACTGAGGTATTTTTAAACATCAACGAACAAATGATTAAACAGTTTGTCTTGAGTGTTAATTTTGCTTCATATACTCTACATTTGAATCACTGGAAGTAGAGTCATAGTTGTCAGAAACAGTTTGGAATGGCAAAACCAAGTAGACTAATGACTGAATCTTGAAAATTATATGAATAGCAGAGTAGTTGTGCAATGTCCTCCAATGTTGTCATTGTCATATAAAATATTTACAGTCACTACAGCTAGCAGTGTACTAGAACCTGTCCCTGTAAATCTTATGGCAAACACTACAGCACAATTTAACTGCCCTAAAACTAGTTTTCTGCTGTTTTCAGCTAGACTTTCACTGGTTTGGCACCAGTATTGTGGGCTATGAGTAAAACGTCAGTTTTTTCGCCTGTAGCCTAATCTCTGTTTATGCTGATATATGAAGTGAAACATGAAAAGATCTGTTAATAAATTTGCAGTGCTACAGCCATAGGTCAGTTATCTGGAGGGCTCTTAGGTTTTGTCATCATTTCCTTAGTACTGAAAGAGAGACAGTGCAGAGGAGCATGTGTTTAAGTTTAATTGAAAACCCATTGTTTTTTCTAAAATTATAATATTAACAAATCATATATTGTGTAGTTTTAAACATATATCATAGTCCATTAATCTGTACTCAAATTCAGTTGGACCTCAACCTGGAGGTGGAATCCAGTTTTCAGTGCAGGTCATACTCACCTGAGGACATGTAGGAACGGATCCTTAGATTCTCTCCTGCTATGAAGGCATGTAGAAAGTCCCTCGACAAAGGAGGTCAGTTCCTTAAGGAGAGTGCAGAGAGCAACCTTGGGATCTCTGAAGAACTAAAACATCCCCCTTGCCCTCACCCACCACCTCTCTGGAATCTGATCCAGGGTCAAGACCTGTTTTGTTTTCAGTCACCCAAGTACATTTGAAAATGGCTGTCAACATGCTTTTTGAAAATCCAGCAAGCCGATTTTCGGGCCATTTTGAGTGTGTTAGGGAGTGGTGTGTGAATTCAGCATCTCTATCTGTAAAATCAGTGCAATGGGTCAATAGCAAAACAAACAGAAGCAAAGACTTATGATCTGTGGGTTTGTAAGGGTATTGCTTAGCATGGACATGTGGACTAGAATGGAATACCATGGGAATAAAAGGAAATGACCAGTTATAACGTTTTACTATCAAAATGGCACTGCGTGTAATAGTTTAATGTAAATGTTGCTGTAATATGTTCACTGATGCTAATTGTCCTGCCATGGATGTCTTTTGAAAGAATGTGACTTTTGAAAGAAAAAACAAGCACTCATTCATTTTCAAGGCTACTAAGATTCCATTCCTCCTCTCAACATCCATTTAAGGAAAAGTTTTAGGTGATAAAACGGTGTCTTAGTGAGTATAATAGTGGCAAAAAAATAATAAAAGAAATTTGTATAGAGAAGAACACATGCATTATCTCTTGAAGAGAGAAGTCTTAAGTAATAAACAAAGCACTCCATACTGACAATTTCATGGTACAAATATAAGAGTGAGACAGATAATCCCCATAGAAACCACCAGTTCAGGACCTAAAACTAAAACAGCACCTTCGCTCTCATCACTCACTTCTAAAAGACACAAAAATAAGTGACTATCCAGCAGGGGAAGTACAATTTCAAGTAATTTTCTACATTTTAACCTTCATCATTACACAAAGATGTCAAATGTGACAAAATGCAAAAGTGACTTTTTGTTTATGAGTCTGTCAAACACTTTTTTTTAGAGGTTAATCGACATGACAGTTTTGATAAAAGCTTTCACTTAAAATGCCATGTATAACCGAAGGAAATATCAATTTATTTGGTGATTAAAGGAGGACGTTTCTACATCATATTGCTATATTTGTAAAATTTATTTATTAACAAGAAATAGATATTAATGTTAGGGTACAATATAGTGATATAATGATATTTTGAACGTTTAGTTAAACATACTGTATGTCTAGTAATATGTATTTAATGTAACAGCACGTTATAAACTCTATTAGTACATCTTTGTCTAACAAGACATCTTCTCATTTCAAAACCTATTACTACCCTCAACTGCACCTACTGCAGTAGATACACAGCTGGGGGCCAAACATGGCTTGATCTCTCTTAATTGAGAAATTGCCTAATAAGTCATATAGTTTCCCCTCTCTGTGCTAATGAATGCATGTGAAATGGTACTACAAATACACATAGATTGGACAAATGAAAATGTTACTTAAATATTGATCACTAAGCTTTTGGCTACGATGTGGTGATGTACACTCAAAAGAACATTGGTGTTTGCCCTTTTGTAATCCGGCTCAATTTTGGAAATCTGCCAGCTAATGCCAGTGTGATGGAAGTCGCAATGGCTGCAGTAAGTGCCACTCCAGTGAGTCCGAGGCATCCTCCAAGTGTTTTTATGAGGTTCAGCACTGGAGATCTGGAGGCCCATGGAAGAGCTTTGTCCTTGTGTTCTTCCAACTAGCCATTTGACAATGCACACACTGTGAATTTGGACATTAACAGTCATGAAGAAAGAAATTTCAACAAGGAAGAAACCTCATATGGGTCAAATGACAATTCAGTTTTTTTTCCCATGGACTTTAATTTTTGGATAGGTGTTTCTCAGAAACAACTTGAGAAGATCCACTTATCCGATCCATGACCTTGCCCAGCACCACATTATACATTTACTGTCATTCCTAAATGTAAACTGTATAGGTTGGCAAAGGGGAAGAAAGGTTCTGGTAAATTCCTGGAAACTTTTCAGATTCAGATTCAGATTCAGATTCAGATTTTATTTGTCACATACACACTCATACACAGTACGACATGTAGTGA
>JAODUD010000117.1:11769885-11822410 GCA_026784285.1 Stomatorhinus walkeri
TTTCATGGGAATTTTAGAAATATTCAGCTTGACATTAAAGAGGTATATGCAAACTTTTGTGAATAAATAATGCAAAAATATGAAGTAAATGACTTCCTAACATAAGTGGAAAGTTCACGTCCAAAAAGTACAAATCCAGACGAAAATTTTGTTTCGACCAACCAATTACGCATAATGAGTCAAAAGTCATAGAGGACCGGACTTTTAGGATCTGAATTTTCCACCTCTGCTTCCTAATAATTAGAATGATGTGTGTTGTTGTTATTTATAGGCTAGAACAGGTGTTTTGTCTGTAACTGTATGAATAATACAACATAGAATGTGATTTATAAGCAGTGTGTTTGGATGCAGATGCTTATTTTTGGGTGTTTTTACAAACACATAGTTACTCATAAGCACTTGGTTACACAATGAAATCACTATTATTGCCGTCAAGTTCGACATTTTACGATTCTGATGGTACATGTATGATTTCTATGCCTCGAAGGGTTCATGAGTTATAGTGGTTTTAAACTCAATTAACCCAATGTGTGGCAATCAAGTCCCAAAGGTTGAACTGTCAATGAAACAGTGTTAACTAGCTTATTTATTTTAGCATATTTGATTTACTGGCTAGTTAGCTACTATGTAAACATATTTTCTAGTGGCGTGCTTTACACCACTCCATCTGACACTTTGCATTGCTGTTGGTGATGTGCAGCTTGCATGCAGCTGCTCAGCCATGGAAGCCCATTCCATGAGGCTCCCAGCACACAGTTTTGTCATCTGTGCTCAGCCAACATGGCAACCCCCTAAGCATTGTGACAGATAATGCCAGAGAAAGTTTGCAATTGCAGTTTTTGAGTCAACAGTGCGTTGGCAATTTTTATGCTCTATGAACTCTGCAGCCCTGCTATGCTACTTTATGTGGTCTGTCACTTCGTGACTGAGATAATATTGTTCCTAAAGGCTTCTGCGTTGCAATAATACCACTTACCGTAGCTGATGCTGTGAGTCACATGATATGTGCTTGGTTTAAGAGTGGGAAGTTTTGTGAAAACTGAACAGAGCAGGAGTTGCAAGAGAAAGCCGTGGTATTCTACAGACGGTCTAATAAAGAGGTGCACATGGAACATACTATTATAACTTTCATTATTAAAGAAATGAAAGTAAGTATAGCGATGCAAGGTTTCTGCAAATGTATGTTTACGGTTATAAAATGTGTATGTTTTTTGTCATTATGTACTTTTGAGTTTGAGAGATACACTTGCTTACCTTTTACCATTTTACTTTTGTCTTTCAGTTTTCTCGATGTTCCAAGATACAATAATGGAAGAATGAATACTTGCGAACATCAGAATGAAGTGTGACCACTGAAGTTAAAGTGAAAACGTGGCCCTTCAACTCGTCATGCTGCAGCCTTTCCATGTGGGCTACGGTTTCAGCGTGCAACCCTGAGTCATCTCCTGGTGAGATTCTACAGTGGTGGAACCTCTGGTATTGATGGTATAGCACACAATAAGTTTATGAAGAATGGAATTGTTGCAAAGTACCAGTATAACAGTGCTCAGGACTGTAGTATAGTGTGATTTAGAAATAAAACATCATGAATGGTAATTGTTATTCTATGACATTGTTTTCTAAGTTATTGATATTTATAAGTGTTAATACAGTTGCTTTTACTTATGTTGAATAAGATATTTTAGGGTTGTATAGCTTGTATAGTGTTGTGCACAAACTAAAGCAAAATGTTTGTTGTTCATTGTCACAGTTCACATGCCTTTAACTTGTTTTGTTTAAGGTATTTATATCTGATAATCTTTATCTCAGTGCGGTGAATTAGTTAATCAGATTGGTTCTTTGCAACAAAAAGTAGACGAAACGTAAGCGTTTGATGCTGAGGCGGAAAAAGCAAGACTACACATACTGCATAACAGGGACTGTGCTGGATCTGTATATGGTTCCCCACTTTCCAGAGCCACTGGATGCAGCCACTCCGCCAACCTTCCCACAGAGTCACCAAGTATATCAGCTAAGAGAGCAGACACAGCTGTGCAACTGGCTGCAAAGAAGGCTGAGACTAAATTGGAGGCAGTCATTGATCCACAGCGTACACAACTGATAAAGCTTGAAAATCAAAGGGATCTGGAGGTCATTGAAGCCAAGCTCAGGGTGTACACTGAGAAGGACCATACCACGAGATGCAGCCCTGCTTGCAGTGAAGTGTCAGACCCCCCTTCAATCAATCATTGCATTGGATCTCAGAAAGGGCACATTTCAAAGACCGAAGAGTCGTCAGTGAAGACACTACATGAGTCAGTAGCCTGTTATATTTGTAAGGCTGAATGATGGCACAAGACTGAGTTAGAGCTGCAACTTTATTCAGCAGTAGGGTAATTCAGGATATGGCAGCTTTAACCCGGATGCAGTCAACCCAAACATCCCTCTCACATTCACTCCATGGCATACGCATATCCTGTAGTTCGATAATACTATTGCGTTAATGCACTGAACACGACATTTTCCCTTTTTCTAGAGAAAATAAGCATGTATCCTACATAACAGAGGTGCATGTATATAATAGCTATATAACCCAACACTGTTATCACCTGTTCCCCCACTACCAATACAGCGGACATTTGCTTATTCAGTCTGATAAATCACAACAGGTTATTATTGGTTTAGGCAATGGAAAATCACTTGAGTTGCCATAAACCTACAAGACATAACAGAACAAATTAACCACTATGGCTGAAATAGTGCATTAACAGTTAACTTAAAGTACAACCCATATACATCAATACAGCTGGAAGTTGCTTAAGTACCAGGCAAGTGAATAACAGTGTGACACTATCTAAGGTTTAATTGCCTGTAAAAGTCAAGTGACATAATCCTTCAGCAAGCAATGCTGTCAAGTATCTCACCTGGACCCGAGCATGTGAGTGAGATCAGTTGGCTTAGTTTCCTTGTTGGTGAGCATGGGTATGGCTAGGGTGTCGTGGAATGTGGTAAGGTGGGATGTACTCCAGGTTTCACCATCACTCAATTTGTATGTGCCTTCTCCAGTCTTCTCCTTTATTGTTAGAGGAACACTGAACTTCCTGTATCCATTAGGGACATAGTGGGTTTCTCACTCTCACTTTGTCCCCTTTTTGGAAGCAAGAAGAACGAGCACCCTGTTTGGCACATATACACCTGTATTTTGTACTGGCATTAGCTAACTCTGTGGCAGATGTCTGTGTTTGTCAGCGGGATGTAGAAGTAGGTGGCAACAATGTCAGCTTCGTGCACATATGTCGACCATGGTGTAGCTCAAAAGGTGAAATACCAGTTGTGGCATGTGGTGTTGTGCAATAGACATGCAGAAAGTCAGTCACAGCTTGCTTCTGTGCTGGTGTTCCTGAATGGCCGACTGTATGGTCTGCTTGAGCACCCTGTGGAATCAGCCCTGTTGGCAGGCGGGTTCCTTTCCTCAAGGAAGGCAGCCAAGGATGCAGCTGTGAACTGGGCACCATTATCTGTCACAATGCTTAGGGGGTTGTTGTGTCAGCTGAACACAGATGACAGGAATGCAGTCACAGTACTGGTAGAGATATTGGTTGTAACAGAATTGGGTGTGACTTGGCAGTTTAGTACCAGTAACTAGTACCAATGGCAGGAGTGGATGACACTGAGCACGTGAGCATCATTAAAGATCTTAGACTCGTTGCTTCATCCGCACCACTCCCTGATGAGACCCGTGTGCAATGGAAATTGGGGGAGCGGAGGGCAAAGGGTACAATCAGCCAAGAGCCACAAAAATGTTTTTTTTTTTTCTGAGAGTTCCAGGTGGAGCCTGTAAGATGGTTTAGGATCAAGACCTTGGGGTGAAGGAGGCCAGCCACATGCAATCTATGCTTGGAGTTTTGTAAATTCAGGGCAAGTTGTGCAAGCAGAGTCAATATCAGCAACAGACAAGGATGTGCAAGCACTATGGAGGAATGCAACAAACTCAGTGTTGCTATCGCTATCCTCAGCCTGTGCTGGGCCAATGATGCTATCCGCCAATGGGGCAGCAGGTAAGTAAGCAAGATATGCAGTCAGCTGGGGACATTTCAGCCCCTGGACAGTAGATGATGTCATAATTGAAGGGCAGAAGTCGATCAGACCATCTTGACACATGTAGACCAGCACACCCTATACCCTTTGTAGTCAGCAGGGTTATCAGCGTCTTATGGTCTGTTTCTAGGGAGAAATAGAGGCCCCACTGGTAAGTATGCCACCTTTCTATGGCCCATACACAAGCTAGTACTTCCACTGTGGCATATTTATGCTCAGCAGCAGACAGAGTTCAAGATGCAAATGCCACCGTCTGTTCAAACTTGTCTGGGCCCAACTATGACAATATGGTAACCAGCCCATAATCTATAGTGCGTGGACACTATAGTGTGCAGTATGTGGTCAAATAGCACTACGGCCTGCTAATCCATTAGCAGTTTCTTCACTGCTTCAAAGCCAGCCTGTGCATCATCTGTTCACTGGAATGCACTGTCAGTCAGTCTTAAATATGTGCGCATAGGTTCCACCATGGTAACATGATTTGGCAGAAACTAGGGGTACCATGAGAGTAATCCAAGGAAGGAACGTAGAGTAGGAGCGTCATTTGGTGCAGAAGTATCAGCAATGGCCTGTATACAGTCTGGGCCTAGAAGAAGACCATCAGCTGAGACAATATGTCCTAGGAAAGGGAGACTGGGGTGGTGGAAATGGCACTTCTGTTCATTAAGCTGTGGACTGGCAGACTTCAGGCAATGTAAGACAGCTTTAAGGGCATTGTAATGAGTAGGCATGTCCTGGCCATGGTCTAGGATGTCACCCAAATAGTTGTCTGCCCCTGACCCACCAGTGAGGACAATGCTCATCATTTTCTGAAACGTGGCTGGTGTTGAAGCCAGTCTATACAGTACATGGCAGAAATGGAACAAGCTGTCATGGGTGATGAATATTGTAAGGTCATGACTGTATTCATAGAGAGGTACTTGGTAATAGGCCTTGGTCAGATCAATAAAAAACAATGTCACCTTTAAGTCAAGACAGGAGTTCATCCATGTGGGGCAATGGAAAGGCATCTACAATGACCGACTTAATGGGCATGCGCAAATCAACACACATAAATTTAGTCTGTCTTTTTCTTTGTGACGACAATCAGGGACACCCATAATGGAGCATCAATGTGCTCAATTTTGCCAGGTGTTAGCAAACAGTTGAGTTCCTCTGAGATTGTGTTTCTGACGGAAAATGGCAGACGACAAAGTTTCTGATGTACTGGTTTGCTGACATCATCCACCTTCATCTGATGGACAAAGTTCTTTATGTAGCCAAAAACAGGGGCAAGCATAGAAACACATTCTAATACTTATGTAGGAGGAAGGGAGGAAACATCAGGGGGCAAAAGTCCAGAAACTGTTGTGTGCCTTGCACACCTGCAGTGCTGCCATCAGGTCCCTCCTCAACAGTGGGGTCCCATTGCCCACAATTTTTAGTGACACTGTCATGGGCAAGCATCCAAGGACAGGGATGGGATGGGTGATGCTGAGTAAGTCACAAGCTTGACCTTGGATTGTGTCAATCGAATGTGGCTGAATTGGCACACATTAATGTTATGGGGCAGAATAGAAACAGTAGACCCTGTGTCAACAACCAATTCCACCATGCAGGGCAGTGTGTAAAGCAGAGATAGCCACAGTACATATGGTTCTATCTGTTGCACATACATTAGCTAAGTGTGCCTCTAATTGGCAATGATGTTTTTCTCTTAGCATGATGGGCAGGAGTAGTGATGCTGGTGATATGTGCCTGCTCCCCTGTCTCTTTTTTGCTTAAAAACATGTTGCACAGCCTGCACCGAGGCTGTACATGTGTCCATTAAAGCCCTAGTTTAGTCAGCAGCCAATTCAGTTTGAGCAGCCACAGTCAAAGCCTTCACAATCGTAAGTTCTAACAACAGTCTCTCGCGTATTCGTGGGCTACGCACTCTTTCTATGAGCTGAAGGTGTATCATTTCATTTATGCAATCACTCTTTTGTTGTACAGCATGCATTCAGGGAGAAGCTTAGCTGCTGGCCAAAGATTGGTGCATAGGAATACGTTAGGTTAAGGGAATTTAGTAATTTCCTGCAGGCATGTAGCAATACTATGCCTCATATCAAGGGCCTTCAGGTATGAAATGATTACGAAGAGAATCAGAAGATGCTGGTCAAACTCCTGGACTAGGTAAAATCAAAGTGAAACCATTATGTCACGGAAGAGCTGGACCAAGCTAAAGACCCAGCTTTAGGGAGTTTGCTTCCAATGTGCCTCCAATTGGCAATAATGTTTTTCTCTTAGCACGACGGGCAGAAGCAGTAATGGTGATGCTGGTGGTACAGTATGTGCCTGCTTCCCTGTCCCTTTTTTGCTTAAAAGCATGTTGCACAGCCTGCACTTAGGCTGTACGTGTGTCCATAAAAGCCCTAGCTTAGTCAGCAACCAATTCAGTGTGAGCAGCTTCAGATTTATAGATGTTTCATACCTGAAATTTTTGGAAAAGTCCAGAGAGTCAAACTGCGGCACCTTTTGAATGCTAGCAGTCAAGGATATGGCCACTGCTCATACATCAGGTTAGTGAATGAAGAAAACGTGCACTGTGCAATGATCATGGGCAAAGCAGGAGTTGCACCTACCAAAATTGTCACTATACCAAGATTAGAGTTAACTGTGGCAGTGATATCTGCTGTTTTCAGTGACATATTACGGAGGTAGTTAGAACTCAGTGTAGATGAAGAGTACTTTTGGACTGTGAATTTGGGAAATCTCTGACCTAGGTTGGTGGTATTATTTTGATACTGATGAGAACCTTGCAGATCATGCCTCAAGGGGTCTTCAAGTAGCAGAGCTAATCAATTCACACTGGCTTACAGGATCCAGGTTCCTATGGGAGAGAGATGTAGTTGAAAGTCAAGGAACTCCTGAATTGTCTGTAGGAGACCCTGAGGCTAAATCAGTCCAAGTGCTGAAAACCAAGACTACGATGCAGGACAATTTTTTAGAACTAATAGCATCGTTCTCAAAATGTATGACAGCCATAAATATCATTGCAAGCATACAATAACTAGCTAGGAAGACTAACAAAGCAGAACCCTTAAATGTGGAAGAAAGAAGGGAGGCAGCTCTAAATCCATTGTTGAACAGCTCATTCAGATGTTGGCCATCCTTATAGAACATGACTAAAAGGCTAGTCTAATCTCTATTGTTTACTAATCATATCAGTATGATGTACAGATCTCCAAGTGAACTTAAAATACTGGCAAATTACCCTTGATATATTAGCAGTAGAATTAACAACATATTTGTTTGTAGTACAGAGGTACCTCAGAACTCGAACTTAATCCGTTCAGAACCCCAGATCGAATCCTAAAAAGTTTGAGTTCTGATCGAATTTTCCCCATAAGAAATAATGGGAAACCAATTAATTGGTTCCCGGCCCCAAAAATGTGAAATATGTTGTTTTTTTTTTTTTTAGCATTTAAACACAAAATCAACCGGATAAAACAAGAAGAGCACATACTGCACTAAACACATCTAAGTACATTTATCAAAACAGTAATTTTTAAAGTAAGAAAATAAATGTATCCAAACAATGTGTCTTGCCCCGATCGTCCGCTCCTTCCATGTGCCACGCCCCCTCATTAACCCCCTTTGTTTTTCCAGTCCGGTCATTGTATTGTCCATCTGCGTTTTGCCTGCCTTACCTGTAATTAAACCCCATATTCCCAGATACCCTGATGTCTGCGCCTTTGTCTTCGTTCCGTCCCCACTGGGCATGACAATATAATTATAATTAAATGCATTGATGGTTTATTATTAATGATATTAAAATAATTAATAAGAAATCTTTATTTTTAAATGTATTTTATTAAATAATGATTACTGTTACTGTCTATCATTGTCAAAATTTACTGAATAAGTATATATATTCAGCTAGTGTAAACATGCATGATGCTATCACAATGAATGCGAGGCTGAGAATGAAACTTTACCCTTTGTTTCCGCTGAGAGACGTCCCACGTGACTCATTTCCCCGTGCGTACTTATCTTAGGTAGGGGTTCACGCTTTGAGTTCTGAGATTCAGATCGGGTTCTAAGTAATATTTTATCGAATTGGTTGGTTCGACTTTTAAGAAATTCGAGTTCGAGAACTGAGGTACCACTGTATTTGGTTGTGAACAAGGGTAATTTGGTGGGAGTGTACTGTAGCTTACGCTGTGAGTCATGTGATATGCACTTGGTTTATGAGCTGGAAGTTTTGTGGAAGCTGAAGAGAGTCACAGGATAAAGCCACGGTGTTCTACAGACGGTCTAATAAACCGGCGCACACGGTAAATAAAATATGATTTCTTTATTGTATACTGTACTGTTATAACTTTACTTTTTAGGGAAATGAAAGCATCCTAAACGAGCGTTTCCTGCTGGAAAAACCAACTACAGTATTGTAGAGTATTCAGCCATAGAGTAATATTTGGATGTGACTATTTCTATTTAGTAAAAAATCTGCATAGTTTAAAGCCAGGGATGTCTCAAATGCATATCGGTGCATACTTGGTATTGTAGCATTTTTACTTTAATATGTAATATTATGTCCCCACGGGAAACGTGAAAATACGCAGAAGAGTATGAGCCTCCAGTCATGCAGCTTGCATCAAGATTCCATGGTTACAGGACAGTAAGACATTTACAGGAAGTGAATTATATTTCACAGCTGTTTTTTTCTTTTTCTTTTTTTTTTTGCAGCAGCACAGCTATGGGATTTTGAACAATATGGTATTTTATAAACAACGAATGAGGAGCTGAGTGCAAGAAGGAACAGCTGCAGCTTCATTTTACCTCAGTTCAGTTGACTAAGGCTGCTGGGTATTTGCAGGCCAGCTAACAGAGCACGAGACTCATAGCTTAGGGGCAAAGACTCTGCTATGTGCTCCACATAAAAGAACATTGGCAGAGTTGTACTAAGAAACTTCTATGTCTAAATACACCCAAAGCAGAGGTGGATAGTTCAGGTCCAGAATACAAGATCCAGTTGAGTATAAAGAGTCAGCCACAGAATATAAATTTAGCTGGTTAGTTGAAACAAAATCTTGGTATGGATGTTTAATTTCTGGACCTGAACTATCCATCTCTGCTCACAAATCTGTGAAATAGTGGCAAATAGCCCAGCTTGACTGACATATCTGTAGGGGTGACTGCTGTCAGCACAGTGCAGGAGGTAATGATACAAATTAGCACTGAGGTAAACTGAGTCATGTGACTGACTGCTGACCAACCAAACAGAAAGTGACTAAACAGGTCATATAAGAGCTACAGAAATATGAGAAAGTACAGTTAAGACAAAGGAAAAAAAATGAATAGTAGTTTATCAAAAATCTGAGTGGGCATATAAATACAGTATATTTGTATATTTTTGTTTAGTGATTAATTTCAGAAGATTACTTAATGCCTTTACTGCAGTTTCAGTAGGTAACACTACGGTAATGTTTCACAATCTCATATTTCAATTTTAAAATTACTCTTGAGGAATATGTGTTTTCTTTAGCTTAAAATGAAAATTTGTTAATATAACTGTGCTCTATAACAAAACAAGTAGAGGAGCAAGAGAAAACGCCAAAGTAGCAGGCAGAATATAACTGAAGATTTCCATATGTTACACTGTATTAAAACATTTTTCCATATTCCTTGGATCAAGAGCTGTATCAACTAGATGCATTAAATAATGCATTAAATAATTTAAAATAATGCCGAGTCATATGTATAGTGGTTTAAACAACTCTGCATTTAACCCATATGTGACATTGTGACATAGCAGGGGGCAGTAAATTCAGCGCCCGGGGAGCAGTACCTTGGGGCAGTACCTTGCTCAGGGAAAGTTGAATTTCACATTTCCCATTATATTTTGGTGCTTGCTTGTAACACTGCACCTGCATCTTAAAAGCGTTCTCTGAAAATCAATGGTTTATTTCTCAAAGTGACTTGTTTATACACATGTATATCAGAAACTCATTACTCAGATTTCAGTAAATGTATGCAAGAGGAGCAAGACACAAAGCTCTTTCCCACAATATAAAGCATGTCATAAGTTATGTATAAATTATACAGTGACACCATGATCATAGTCACCCCTGTGCTTCTTGGCATCATCACAATATTATACTGGGTCGGCAGTTAGAAGATGAATGGTATTTGTTACTTGTATCCTTATGCCACCTTTAAATCAAATTTCCATCCTTTGCCCTTATTGTGCCAATAGAGATACACAGATGCATTGAAATTATTTTGTATTGATATTATATTTCAAGGATTACATAATTAGTCATGTTTATAATAGAACATCCTCGTATTATCCTGCTAAAATGGGAACAGCACATAAAGGGAACAGCACATAAAAACCCTTTGGTTTCATTCATCAGGAAGAGCAGGCAGTGCCTGTCCACAAATTCCAAGTGAAATGGAAGTGTTGGCATATCAGCCAAAAACAGGGTACCCTAGACAAAAGATACCTTTTTCTCATAAGGTGCTAATTAATAGAGGCAGACTTGCTGTTTAGCTTGTGAATTGATAACTGTAGCTAGAGCTTGAAATGGCAAAGGTCCCCATCTTTGACTCATTGAACAAGTAATTAATGGAATATTGTCTGCTGGATGCAAAAGAAACCATATCAGTGAATCTTTTAAACAGGCTGAAATAAAGAGTACTTGTAAAATAAATAGGTCATGGAGTATACGCTTGAATTTTTTTTTCTCTTTTTTTTTAATTCAAAATGCATTAGCAGCCCATAGAATAGTACATATCAGCAATACGCAGTTATTTTGGCCAAAATTGCGGGGAAACGCCACTTTACAGCTCTTGGGCCTGACGTATTTTTGTTTGCCATGAACTGGACTTTCCACAAAGCTGTTTGAAATGATGATTCTTTAATTAAGGGACATCTGTAATTTTTCATGCTGTATTCCACTCGAGTGCTCTTCATGTTGGGATGTTCTGCCCAGTGTCTTGTGACACTACCCCCCCTCCCTATTTATCAACATGAGAGAGACAAACATGGTGAGGAAGGCATCTCATGTGTGGAACGTGTGGGAAGGGGCTGTCTGCCTCTAATGAACTATTACTCAGTGCCAGCAGGCTTTTTTCCATCCCATAGTCAAAACCGGAATATTGCCTAAAGCATAAAAATGGAACTATGAACTAGAAAAGCCTGCTGTTTTCCATCCATTCCTTCAACTTCCAACCCCTTATGGTGAGGGTTGCAGGTGAGCCTGCTGTTTTATGTTTAAAATATGTGTGGTTTTTAAAATAAGTGGGTCTTAATGTTAAAAAAAAAACAAGAATCATATCATAGAACAAGGTACACCAATGAAACTTTTCAAAAATCATTTAGCCTTAGATGGGGGTCGGCATAGTGGTGCAGTGGTTAGCACTGTTGCCTCACACCTCTGGGACCTGGGTTTGAGTCTCTGCCTGGGTTGCATGTGGGTGGAGTTTGCATGTTCTCCCTGTGTCATTGTGGGGTTTCCTCTGGGTACTCTGGTTTCCCCCCACAGTCCAAAGACATGCTGAGGCTGATTGGAGTTGCTAAATTGTCCGTAGGTGTGAGTGTATGGTGTGTGGGTGTGCCCTGCAATGGGCTGCCCCCCCGTCCAGGGTTGTTCCTCGTGCCCATTGCTTCTGGGATAGGCTCCAGACCCCTGCGACCCAGTAGGATAAGTGGGTATAGGAGATGGATGGATGGATTTAGCATTAAATGTGCATTTCCATTTTACTGTACAATGTCATCAGCACTGTCTCCTCACAGTCTGACACAGGCTGACGACTTAATGTGCCCTTCGGTTGGGGATCTGCTTTGATAAGTGAGGAACATGATGTAATGGTGCTCGCCTCCCTCCCCCCAATCTGAAATTTTAATGTAGACATGAAGAGAGGATGTACATGCTGACTGCCTCCACAAACAGAATGAAAAGAACAAAAGAATGCTTGTGATCATCCTTACAAATAATGAACTCTATTAGGTCTATAGCATATTTTATAGAGTTTACTCCACAACAACCTACTTAGTGCTTCATTCCCCAACAAGTATTTATGAGTATGGTTTCCATACTTCTGACTTTCAAAGATTTTATATTATGCTGTCTTCGTGGGGACTTTATTAGCCACACCTGCTAGTTAATGCAAACAGCCTGCTTTCCCAAACAGCGAGTCACATAGCTGCAACTGAATATATACAGCATGCAGACAAGGTCAAGAGGTTCAGTTAAGACGTGTGATCTAAGTGATTTAAAATGTTGCATGATTGTGCCAGATGTAGTGGTTCCAGCATTTCAGAAACAATTTGACTCCTGGATTTTTTTATGTACTACAGTGTCTAACAGAGAATGCTGCAATAAACAAGAAACATATAGTTGTTCCTGGAACCAAAAACAGAGGTTATGGAGAATGGCCAGAAGATTCAAGGGTAACAGAAATGCTGCAAGTGCAAAAATAACAACTCAATACAATGAAGTTCCCTTGAAGAGTGGCATCTCTGAATGCAGAACTTGTTAACTACTTAAGTGGTCAATAAGTGTATGCGTGTCTGGAGGCCAAGCATGAAATACTGTCTGTTATTGCTAATTTGGTACAGGCAGGATATAGATGTCATGGATGTGAAAGAAATTTTATCTTCAATATTGTTTTTCATATTTAGAATTGTTATGCTAAGCTATACTTAATGAAATATAAGCAAAGAAACTCCCATTAATTGTAGACTATAATGGAAATGCACCAATGTAAGCTTTCACAAGAAAACCTTTAAATCGAGGTTCTTATTATTGTATATTGTTTTATTCTAGTTTTATGAAAACAATTTACCACTATGAACATATTATATACATCACAGTTTCATACTATATTGTGCATATGAACCACAAAATTATGAAGTATACTGAAAATATTTGGTGAATAAAATTACCTTTAATGCCTCTTTAAATTACATAATTACATAATTCAGCAAGTAATATTACATCATGCTGTACTTCTTGTGGGCTGGGTTGATTGTCAAAATTCCTGTAATTGTATTTTAATGTTCAATCCCTAGTTCCACATATATGCTTTGAATATTTTAAATTTCATAATATTTCATTGCAAATTTGTATAAGGTTGTATTAGTATACAGAGTTTATTGCAGGGCTAGACTGGGATTAAATTTGGATGTGGACTTTGGGTCCCCTATGATAAATTCTGCCAGCCCACAAACCCATCAGCCTACTGGGAAAATGGCCACTGTGCCAGGTGGCTGGTTCAGGCCTTGTTCAGTTATATAAGGCACAGTAGATAGGGCATAGTTTTGTGAAAAATGAGACCATTAAAACAATGTGTATACTTTCATTTTTAAATGAATAAAGTGCTTCCTAACATGTTAATCAAATTAGCATAACACCTAACATTTTAGTGACCTGGTCTTTTACTATGGAAATACATAATATAATGAAGGACTTGTTATGGTGGGTCATGTCAGGGTAATGCATGATCTGCATAGTGGCTTTACAGAAAAAAACAAGTCAGAGCCATGAGGAGACTATTGAAAGCAGGGAGCACACAGCAACACACACATCCAAACCGGAGCAAACAGAGCAGCACAAGAACAAGCACAATGACCAAATGGGGAACAGAAAAAGGGCAAGTACTGAAACACACAAGAGAGGAGGGCTACAAATGGGACAGGTGTGAGCCATAACCAATTAACCAAACACCGAAGATTAGAAAAACAGGACAAAAATGAGGGCAATTAACAACGCTACAGCTTCAAACTCTAGGAGATACTGGGAATATGGCAAAACAGAACATAACTAAACTAGAGTCAGGTAGGGTAAACCAGAACCAAATACAGAAAACAAACACCTAAACTGAAATACAAAAACAATAAACTGAAAATATGTAGCGAAGTTGGAGCTGGCCCCCAGCCAGCCTTAACCCTATGATGGCAGGGGAGCCTGTTTCTCAGCTGTACACTCAGCCCATGCAGCCGCAGAGTGCCCTGGGAAGCAGGGGAACACACTAGGACTTGTGAAGCTTGTAAAACTAGGGGAACACAAAATAGGTTGGCCAGAGACACCAGCTGGCCAAACAGGGAAAAAGGCATGGCAGGGATGAATCCTTACAGGACTTGGCAGGAGAGTAACTGGCTTTAGGATATCATGTTAAATGGCTATTTTGAACAATGGCTATTTTGATAAAGAGTAGGAGGGGTTTGTTGTGCCAGTTTTTTTTAGAAAATGATTTCTTTTACTGTGAACTCCATTAAAATATTAAATGAGAGAGACAATGGTTATTCAACCACAATCTATTATGTCCTCATGTAATATTGAAATATGTTCACTCATGGATATGAATATCTGCCTGCGAAAACTAAGGAATTACCTGAGTAAGTATAGGGAACAAATTGCTGGGATCCTACGAAGGCTTTCCATGCCTCCTGGGACAGGCGGCAGGCCCACTCTCATCTTGGAAAAATAGTTATGGAAAATGGATAGATGGATGGATGGAATACAAAGTATGAAGTACATAATAAGATCAAAGTCATAATCCGGGTGTTACTGCTGAGAGAAATGTATACTTCTTTACTTTGATGTTTGTGCATGAGTTTGAGATTTAAAACAAAAAGGAAACTGAACCAGTCCAATGTGTGAAGATAATGTTTCATGAGGCACAGTGCACTCAGGGTAATATTGATACTATGATACAGTGCATAAACAACTCATTACACCTATTTATGATTTTTGTGAGTACGATGACGTGACACACAGGCAATGGGCTACAAAACATTGCTTAAAAATACTAAGCGATCATGTTCACCTTAGGATAAAACATTTCGATCACAAAATGATAAAACTGTACTTTTTTTCAGGGTAACAGCACCCTTATCTACCAGGCACAAGTGGTTACTGATTATTTTGGTTACATATACCATGGCCAACCCAATCACCATAATCCAATGCCATTGTACAGCATTCCAAAGGTGAGCGCGGCATGGCTTTTTCTGGAGTTATGGAATTTGATGTCATCGTGATGATTGTAAGATTTTTGTTAGTAATAGAAGAAGTAGCCCAACTATGATTGAGATCTTGTCCAAGGCTATGTAAACTGAGGAAAGCCTGAGAAATTCATGTAAATGATTGTACATCAACTTGTAAATAAAGGGAATTACAAATTACAAATTACAAATTACAAATTCATAGCATGCCTCTGAATTGGAAGACAAGGCTGACATTTCTTTATAGTTTACAAAATTGTATAAAGATTATTTAAAGAGATGTACTGTAGGTTTGAGTTTGAAAGGGCTTTATGGCTAAGAATTGATTAAAATTAATCTAATTTGTGAATATGTTGCTATTTATATATTGACCATTTATTTTTTTGCATTTTCCATGTAAATGAAAATTTTCTAGTTTAACTAAATGATTTATTTATTTGCCTGCCAGAAAAGCTCTGAGCAATATTTGTCAATTTAAACACTAACAGAATTCTTAAAGGATAATTAAAAATAATTTCAGGCCCAGGCATAAATATAAAACTGGCATGCTGGAAAAATGGTCATTATGTGTACGTACACAATGTACCACATCTTTCAGTATTGTCAAAACACTGCTAAATAAGCATGATAATTAACATGCTTTTCTATGAATTATGCATTAATTATGTCATAGAGTAGTAGTGAACATGTATTTATGACTGCCTCCCTAAAAGGGTGAGAAGAGGTTAGTTGTTCAGTGTATTATCTAAGTTTCCTAATCAATATTTATACATTTTCCTTCGAGGTTTGTGACAATGAGGCTCATTTATTTTAGGGTAACTATAACAACTGTCACATGGGTCCCACGGTGTGGCTCTTGACATATATATATATTTTGTGACCTTGATGGCAACTAATGACCCTGAAGTACCACATGTAAACAAGACCATAAGAAGTATTTTTTAGAAGAGCTGAAGCTGACAACACAACCTGTCATTTCTATAATAGCTTGGTCCCAATTTGTATTTATTTAATGCCCTCTTTTCTCAGTGTAGGATTCAAATGTACTTCCCAAACACATTGTAAAATATAACCACAATTTTTCAACAGGTTTTGCCCTGCATCAGTGTTTAAAAGTAACCAAACTGAAAAATAAGAGTAATATCATGAATTCATATAAAAGAGTAACCCTGCCATTAAATATGATACCAACAAGAGAGGCTTTCTAAAAGCTCTTCATTGATACGGCGGCCTCTGTGTGAAAAATAAAACCACCAAAATAATGAAAAAACGTTTACGGAGAATTTTCATTTTCAGGAATCTTTGTTTTCAGTGTATTCTTCTTGAATATCCCTGGAAAGCGCCGTCTGCCTTGTGTTATAACGAGATGTGACATGCAGTCTGTGTTAATCAGTGTAGAGAAGCAGTGCTGCTGAGGTCAGGTCCAGGCGCTCAGCTGGCTGTCAGAGCCACAGACGATGGGCTTCCATTAGCTACGAGAGAGCCGTAAACATTTCATTAGAACCCAAAACTAAAGGGTGGGGGGGAGGGTTGCAGAGAGCCTGTGTCCTTTGTTCTAAAAAAGCATATCTCTTAATGTTACATTTAGAGCAAATCACTGGCGCTAAGAGAGGTAGGCGGTCTCCGGTGGTCTGTATCAGAGTCACAGGGGAATACCCTTCAAGCTGCTCTCAGCTAAATGTACTCTCATATTAATATTTAAAAATGCCATAATGCTTCTGAGAAAACCTCAGAGGACAGATGCATCAATTTGCAAGGTCTTCCCTTCAGGAAATAGAAACGGGATAATTTGCCATTAGAAGAAACATTATGGGAAGCACATAAACTATGTCTCGGCCACATTTACTCTGCAGATCCTTATTTGTGGTAGAAGGGAAACGTCGTGCGTGTATTGGTCCGAAAGTTATTAGTACAAGGAACAGTTGTTGTGGTCAGAAAGACAGAACATCCTGCTGAGATCAATCAACCACTAGACGGCTTTCTGGGTCCAAATTATTACATAGAAATCAATAATGAGCACTATTTTAAAGAGAATTATTAATATTCATTGAGAAATGCAGCGAAAAGGAAGGTACTACAGTAACTGTATTAGCTTTGAAATTTCCTTTGTAATTGTTGTAATCACTTTGAGTCCACAGCAATAGAGTCATAGCCTTAGAATCACAGTTGATGTCCTTCTTAGGAAGAATGAAAATTCAAGAACCTCCTATAGCCTCCGGAGACCCCACCCATTCATTTATGTCCATTGCAGTGGACATTTTGTTTTTGCATATCATTTTTCACCAATGTAAGGAAACGTATTTATTCCTGTTATACACTAAAGAGCACATGCTGTGAAAATAAAAATAAATTTGAAAAAAGACATTTCCTCCAAAGACATAGAAAATCACAATTAACCTAAAACTGAAGGACACCTTTTTCCTTGGGTCTTAGGAGGATATAATTACATTTTTTCATTTCAATTATCGGTATAACTCTTCTCATTTAAATCTGAACTTCAGATTTTAAATATAAATTCAGGGGTAACTTTAAATATAAATGCTAGGAAAAAGATTAGAGGGATAAAATATATTATCATGCTTTTTAGTATATTTTGATGAACAATTAAACATTTGTGACAGTTCCAGCATATGTATAGTATCATCATTCAATTTAGAGTCAAATAATCCTCAGTTCACCCACACAGTTAATGTTTATAAACACACAGTAACATCAATATATTTTCAGGTCATGTATCATATATTACCTCAGTTTGTTTTGTTACCATCACAAGTTTTCACATAATTGTCATTTTCAGGGAACTGAATGAACAAATGGCGATTTAACAAGTTCCTAATGATTCATCTTCAATAATAAACTGTGTGCTAATTTTATATGGTTGTACAACATTTACTTATAGTAAGGCCTGAGTATAATACAAGTAAACTTTTCAATTCTTCAACTGAAGAATGCTGTTTTTGAAGAGAACATATTTAGTGGTGAATATTATTATTAATAGTAATAAAACAATAATAATGATGATGATGATGGTAATGATGATGATCTCTCTTTCTCCTTACGCAAAGGAGTGTTCTTCAAATACAACTAACAGCATTTTTAACCATTCACAGACCTCTCCTCTTTCTATAAAAGAAAAATTGTCTGTAAAACATCCATGGGATTGTGAAAGGCACCATATAAATGGAAGTTATTATTATTATTTATAAGTCATTTGCTTACTTTTTCTGTGTAGTTTTCTTATTGAATGACATGGAGTATGGAAATACACATATATTTCTTTAGTAGAAAAAAAGTCTTAAACTGTCCATTACTTTCATACTCATTCTCCTCCTAAGGAGTCAAACAACAACAACAACAAATTTATCTTTGTATAGCGCATTTTCATGACTTCACATCATCTCAAACATAGTGTATTTGAGAAAGGGCTGTGTATTTTTCCAAGACTGCCTAACACTTCAATTTGGTTATATGGAAATTCAACTCCTTTCAACTACATGGGTTATAATAAACCCATTCCCCTTTTGTTCCACAAATATGCAGAGATTTATTTATCCTATTTAGTTACCCAAACAAGTGAACCTTACATCAAAATATTAAAAGTATAATGTAACATTTATATAGTTGAAAAATATGTAAAACATGAATGACATATAGCATGAAGCATGAACTCACTGCATCCATATGACTTCCTAAGAGAAAGAAAGTCAATATGCTTAATTGATCCCTGGGGCAATCAGCTGGAGAATAATTCTACCAAACTTTTCCATCACTTAATTCCACAGTGAAGCCCTATCGTGTGACGTATCGCACTTCAGGGATGTTGCAACTCTCTTTTCTCTCTTCAAAGGTTAAATCTTCTTCTGGAGTGCATTAATTTTGAAATCTTTGTGGACAGATCATAATTGACCCTTCTAGAAAAAAATGCTTATCTATTACTCAATGTGAATTTTTTACCACCAAGTTAATATTCCTTTTTATAAGTTGTATTTCAGTGATAATTTGGTAGTAACTCTGATTTATGGACCCGCTTGAAGCCCAAATAATATCACAGAAGCTAAAACCGCACAACAAACTATACTATACACAGTAACTATAGTCCATGAGGAGCAGTCCAGTTCTCCTGAAAGAACAATTATCTAGAAAAAAACTACTACTCAAGGATCTGACCATATTAAATTGTCCAATGATTATGAAACACCTGCCTTGTAAATAAAATGTACAAAACAAGCTGAAGGGGTGAAAGCAAAATATGTTTGTGGACAGGTTAAAAGGTTTCCTGTGGTTTGTCTCAGCCAGGAAGCATTGGCAGATGTCCTACAGAGGTAAGAGCATCTGACCTCATAAGCATAAAAGAGCATTCAATCAGGTACAGACTAGAACAGGATATTTGTTGTGCTGGATAAAAAGTCCATTCACTGGGTCATGATCTTCTGTTAATGTATGTCCAGTGTTTTCTGTGATCTTCAGACAGAATGAGCAATATACAGAGGGCTGTACTGTACGAAACTAGAAGAGCTGGAGATTAACTGCGATTGATGAGGCTACCTTTTGTCCCAGTTTGTCTGTTGGGATGTGTACTAAGTTCAAAAGGCAACAACAATAACAGTACAACATGACAGGACAAGAAAGGCCAGGATCATACCATAAAAGCTGAAATGCATCATGCCCAAAAGAGAGGTATTTCGTTGGTAGGAAGCAATGTAGCATAACAGTTGATTATTTCTACATATCAAAAGACTCACAGCTATATTCTTTGTCATACACTGTAATTTTTAATTGTCATAGAGTTTTATTAGGAAAACAAATTCAAAAAATGAATGAAGAAAAAAGTAATTATCTAGGATAGTATTTTCTATGTTCAGCTGTTTTGTACCAAAATGTTATAGAATCATTCTTTTGAATTTTCAGAAAAAAGTTATACACTAACTATCCAGTTTATTTAATATATTTATAAAATGTATTCGTATAATCACCTAAAAACATTTATATTGAATGATTATTACCAACAAATATAACTCATACTCTTATTTGATGAGCTCTACAAGCATATCTATTATAGTTATTTACATCTGCAGGACTTATATAAATTCATTAATTCAGTGATTGAGGAAGGTATATTTTCTCTTCTGAATGTAACCCCATTTTGGTGGGTCCACATTTATAGTCATCTAATTTTGCCTGGTGGGTTTTTAATAAAATGCTGCCCAGAAACATTTTTAAATGGCAACATCCATCAGGAAGACATGAGTCAAGGGATGTCATATGAATAAAATTCACCTTTATAACTGAAATATTAACTTGTGGACATATTTTTGAATTACCCAGTTTCATATAAATGAGATATCAAAGTCTATAAGAATGCCATGTTTAGTCTCTGAGGAGGGGTGGGATCCAGGGTGACTCAACTTATTTAGGGCTCCAGATGATGCCAACATAAATCAAATAATGGAAATCATTGTCCCTGTTATGCTTGAACGGTATGACGGTGTTACTGTATACCCAGGTATTTAGAAATCCCAAAGCCTCTGGGATAGGCTCCAGGCCCCCTGTGACCCTGACGACTATAAGCGGTTTCAGAAAATGGATGGATTGAAAAATACCGTCGTATACTGTATACCAGGGTAAAATGACTAGAAGATATGATGGTATGAAAATAGATACTGCCCAAGCCTAGTGCTTGTACATGCTTAGTCATTGTAATACGGATGCAACTAAAACAAAGAATAATAACTCATATGCCACTGACAGTCCACAATCGACCTACGTGTATTTTTGGACTAGCTAGTACCAAACGGTAGCGTGATTGTGCATGTTACGTTAGCTTAGGCTATGTGATCACATATTCAAGACTGGATTTAGATTAAGTGTGTTTGAAATTAATATTTAATAAGGGTGTTATAGTACCCAAAACTGATGGTTCGGTACCAACCTCGGTTTTGGATTTATGGTTCGGTGCAGTTTTGGTACAGCAGGGAAAACCCAATTTATTTTGAAAAGATCTCTTATTGAAACTGCAAACACAATTAGGAACAGTTGTAATACAAAGGCAAAGCATCTGTCGATGTGCCTGGACAACTCCACCAAAGAGACGCTTATTTGCACATTGTAGAAACAATGACATAATATAACTTTTATAAACAAAAATATAATATCATAAGAATCTAAAGCGAAAATACACATTTTCTGCCATAGAGGATGGCCACATATCTGAAGTTATAAACACCCCCACAGCTGTAGTTTTTTGGCCTAGTCTGAATTTCCTGGCAGAAGCGCCTTAGACGCTATGAGGGGGCAGGGGGGCTAACATTCACAGGCTGTTTCTGCTCAGGTCATACACACACTCAGATGATGTCATCTCAAATGAGTTAGCATTGCTTGTGTTTTCAGGAACATATCCAAGTTCAGTATAACAGAGCCGACCAGTCTTCTCAGCTGTTCTTTTCCAGGGGTGGGGTACTCAATTGGGAGAATAAAATTTTCCCAAACCCACAATTATGACTGACTACAACTATAATTAGCTGTAACCAACTCACATCCATAAATAGCATAATGTTTTCTGTGCTGAACATCCACTATGGACTGCTCATGTCATACGATTGTGAATATCGAACCGAAAATGATGTACCAAATGCTACACGACGAATACATGTAACGTTACAACCTGAATATTTAGCCAAAATGACATATTCAGATTAAATTTGGCTTCATACAATCAATGAAAAAAGTATACTTAATAATTTATCCATTCTAATATTTAATAACATATTTAGACTATTATCAGGCAAGTTTCCCCTTTTGGCAGGCTCTGGGTGTTTGCATTTCAAGCACATTATTAAACCAGCATAAATATTTTGTAAGATTAAAACTTATAACTGTGACGTTTCAGTGCTTGCTTGATGTCTGGCATTAAATGTTGCAAATAAATATTTTCCACAATATGTTTATTAATATATAATATTTTTTCTATATGGTATTAAAAACCCTTATTTTTTTCTATTCGGTCTTGTTTCAGAAGGTTCATAATATAAGACTAAATTAATCAAAAAGTGCTGTCATAACAGAAGCGTGCAAAACCTTTGCATGTGACTTGGCCTCCACCATTGCCTGATGCCTACTTACGTCTCAATCGCGATCCCCGTTCCCACCCTGCCACCTTAGCTGATGGAAAACGCCTGGCCAGGCCTCCCATTGCTGCCTGTGTGACCCTTGGTAATCCTGTTTCACAGAAAGGCTCCCTGCTATTGGAAACACAAAGGCAGCCGCTGCTGTTTCCCGCAGTCGATATTCTGACAGACTTGATTGAGCAAATTAGTATGCTTTGCTAAGGGCATGACCGAAGACCTTTTCAACACCGTGGAGTCAATACAAAGGCCCGGTGGATGGGGTATTTTTCTCTGCTCCCTCTTCTTTTCACCCTCACCCCCACTCTATCTGTTGCCATGAAATTTAAGATCAAAGATTAAATTGTCTTTTTAGACATGGGAACAATTGTGAATTCCCCTGCTGCTTATGCACTCTTGTGATGTCTGCGCATGCACTGCAGTTTCTCTCCTGCATCTTCATGCATATTTACAAGGATGTCATGCAGATAAGTTTGAATCTGGCATCAGCTCCGGTTGTCGGTGTTCGTAAATGAGGCAAACTATTGTACATTTTTCAGCGAGGAGCATAAACAGATGAGTCAATGGGAAGAATATAGTGTCTTTGATGTGGCGTTAAAGAACAATGACAATTTCCCTTAAAGTCAAGGAATTATCTGGTTAAGCAAAAGACATTGATGAGTCTCAAAACAAGAACCCCAAGTCATTCTGATGATTTCAGTTTTTTCATTAAACCAAAGTCTCATGCCGATGAAGTTGCGTTAAAATACTTTACTATTTTTTCCCAAATTGTGTTAATAATACTTAATTCATGCATGTAGGTTTTTTTATCATTTCATTCACTGGTCCTTTCCTATGGCTACAAATCCTTTGTGTGTATTTTGTTAAGGGAAAGTAACAGTTAGGAGGCCACGGAGTAAGGTGAAGAAGGACAAAATGTACCTAATTGGCACAACTGTATGTCTGTTATTATGTTGCAGATAATCAATAAAAGCACTGGGCTGTAAAGGCTAGATACTGATGTATCTTATGTACTCCTAGCCAGTCGAATGCCCCCCACCTTTAAAAAAAAGAATTAATTAGAGGACTCCTATATCTTTTCTGTATCAGTATCTGTATCAGGTATTCTTTTAATTTTCACTTTGGAATAGTAGTACCCCACATTAATTATATAGAACTTATGCTACTGACATAACCTTTCTCTTTACAAAGTAAAAAGTACTATCAGTTTTACAATGGCTCTGACAAAATACAGATTTTTTTTGTCAATGCAGCATTTATGAATATTATTCTTTTTTCTCAAAAATCATTCTCTTGTTATTACTCAGATACGTTAAGATGCTTTTAAAAGACTGCAAATCAATTTGCTAGCTATTTATACTGATTTAAACTGCATAAGCACCAACCTTTCAGTAACACCCATATATGAATACATGTTTATACACTTTCTTTTTTGAATCACATACACTGCTGTCTTAGATGTTCTTATTTTAAATGCTTCACATGTGTTTGTTGTGGTATCTAAATCATTTATGTGTTTTGGTAAACAGTGCAGAATTCCAGAACTTCACCTTAAATCAATTGCAACCCAAATCTGTTTAGCTGGCTTGCATACTTATAAATACTGAAAGGAAATTTTCCAAGTTTGAATGCACATGACAGCGTTTTTTCCCAACATGTCAACAAATAAATGCATTTCTTTTAATTTTAAAAAAATAAATGCATTTGTTTTTGAGGTAGACATAGCTCTTATCGGATGTGATTTGATATTTGGTATCAACTTAACTGTAAAGTCTTCAGTATATATTTCTCAATTCATTTGTTATAAAACACTGAATCTAATTTTAGGAACACCACTATAGAAAATACAGTCAGAAAAAAACTAGATGGTTGTGTAAAATGCAACTTTGTCTATTATTAAAATTTCTAGTGTATTTCCTACAGGACACTTGAAGAGCCCTATTACCCTCAGGAAATGTCTTCCCTTGATGGGCTAAATTTGTAGCCATTATTGCACAGCTTCTGAGAAATGTGTAGTGTCTTGTAATTGCTGGTGTGTCTCACTGGGGACACTTTGATGGTGTCTGAGCTGGCATGTGTCAGACACCACAGGGCTGGATTCTTCTTTACCTGGACGTTGTCAGAGCATTTCCTCTTTCCTGCACGTAATGGTGTAAATTGCTGCGAAAATATACAACAAAATATATGATGCTGCAAAAATGAACTGCTTAAGCATATACAATCAACGGGGTTGAGCTGTATAATACAAATTATATACAAATTCGAAATAATGTTGTTAGATTTGTAGAGGTTAAAAGAATTATTGAGATTTTTCAGTACACCACATAATGTTTCTTAAGAATAGTATATATATATATATATATAATTATATAGTCTAATACATTGTCAAATTTACATATGTGTGTGTGTGTATAAAATATTTTTATATATAGTGTAAGTGTTTCATTTTCCCAACCAAAAGATAACAGGAGGGTCTGGTGGCTTTTTTGCCAGCCCTGCCCTTTGTCACAACACTTAAATGCCACCTTTCACTCAAAGATGACTGGATAACAGAGCCTCACAGGGCTGGCCATGGACTACTTACTGCCTTAATAAAGAATCAATAGTGCTCCCAGCGTGGTGGGAGTCATGGTGCGCCATGTGCGTGACCTGACTCAGTCGACACAGGCAGGCATGTCCAGCCACTCAGTCCTGGAGAAAATTGAATTGGCTGGGGTCTCTTGCACAAGACATGGCGAGGGGTGGGGTCATTTACTCATTGATTGAGCTTATATATCGCTGCTGATTTGCATAACAGCAAAACAACAACAGCACAGACAACAAACAACATCAACAAAACCAGCTATGTCAGCAACCAGATTTAATAGTATACACTGACCTATACATATATACATACACTCACACACATGTATTTACAAGTACTGCGTTAGAATTTCTACACTAAACATCCAAATATGTATTTATTGTACTATTTAAATTAAATAAGTGCTAGGTTTAATTTACTTACACAAAACAATCATTACTCATTTGATGCATCAATATTATCGTTGGTTCAATGTTTCTGTAGACATGAAGAAACATTTTTCTTAAATAAAATCCTGGGTTAATTTATGGTAGGAATACTACTCATGAATTGTATGTATAAGAAAGACAAGGCAAACTTCAACCAAATATCAATGTCATTTATTGAAAATACAGTTTAACTTGGCATGTGCTGAGAAGCCCCTATATCTTCACTGTAAATAAAAATAATATTGTTGAAACTTGATTACACATGACCAACACATATGAAGTGAAATATGAACAGTAAATTTGAATTGCCTCAGCATGTACAGACAAGAGCATTTACAAAAGTAAGGAGGAATTGCACTGATTAACACTTAGCATTAGAACCAAAAATTTTTACTGCAGAGATTTTTTTGAAAATATAAACAATTCTGGATAGTTAACTTTTCTTTTATATATGAAATATGACAGGCTGCAGGAATAACGGTTGCAATCACAAGAAACAATGTATTTCATTTAAATATGGGATGTAAGGAAGAAATTCCCCCTCTGGAGAGGAATTCATTAAATATATAGATTATATAGTCACTAGATGGCACTCTAGCAATACATGTACAGAATCCAGAATAAAGCTACATTTTACAAAAAACATACATTTAATTTGGGATGTTAGCTTGAAAATGCCCATAGTAATTTTTCCTGAATAAATAAATAAATAAATAAATAAATCGATCAGTGTATGTTTAGTCTACCGTACAGTCCACAGGCTCATTAGAGGTTCAGCTAATAAATGTCACTCTTCTGGAGCGCCTTTATTGTGACTGGAAGCTTCAGAACAATGTGAGTTATTTGGTGGGAGGACTTAAGCTGGCCAGAGTACTTCAGTTTGTCACTGCATTAATGTCTCCTTCAGACCTATCAGGAACCTGCAGGTCATCCTCTTCCATCAGTAAGAAGCAGACTATTCGTCTTGTTAGTAGTTGGTTGGTCTTATCTGCCAACACTTTTAAACCGAATAGGTCCTTGCCAGATTAACATTGAATTATATTCCAATATTTTTACTCACCTACTTCTTACTGCTATAACTCTCAGGAGAAAATATAAAATTGTAGGGTGAACTATCAGAAGCATAGTAACTGTAAAACAAAAATATTATGATTGGCTCAATGCCCGAAACACAGCTGCAAGAAGGAGTTGGAGGACTTGCATTAGAGAATAAAGTAAGTGTCAGAACAGCTAGAAAAATCACTTAGTGTATGAAATACATTCCTTTGAAGAAAAAAAAACCACGGTTACTTTATAGAAGTACTTATTTATAACAGTTACTTTACTTCAAAATAGCACTTTATATGGAAGTCATTGTGAGCTCTTGTGTTTTTATGTTCACATGTTCACTGCTATTTCCAGCCTACATTTACAAATGAAGAAATACAAATGTCAAAAAATCTTAAAATAAAAATGTTGCTCAAACTTAGTGTACCACTTTTATAGTATGCATTCGTTATGTTTATTGTAGTGGATTCCTCTTGGTTTTTTAGTAATAATTTAAGATTTCATATTTATTGTTGATAAAAAGCTATATTTTTGTAACTGACAACTCAATTAGATAACTGTTTTTGTGAATAAAATATTTTGTTCCTAAACATGCTTGTAAAATGTACTATTTATTATAATAATAACATTTTCTGTCCTTTTTCTATTTACTAATTAAATAAATAAATGAAAATAATAAATGCTCCTACAGATAAGAATCTACTGGCAAATAAGCCAATGCGTTCAAGTTTAGCCTTTATTTGCTTAAAACCCTGGATGTGGTGGCCCGGACTCACTCTGGATGGTAGCTGGGGGCCCAGCAGGACTCGCCAGCACCTGGCTGGACGGACTGCACGCAGCACAGAGCCATCTGGGGGTAATTACAGCAAGGTATTCTTTAGAGGACCAGATGGGACCACGGCACAGAAGGCCCAACCCCTCCCCATCATTTACAACATAATTCTATTCAATGATATACTTAATCCTCCCACCAGCTAGGCCTTTCAGGCTGCTGTTGTCACTGTTCCTTTATGTTAATTCAGACCAAAGAGCCTCGTGTCCCTCAAGGGACTGAAAGAAATTATTCATCCACAAATTGTTTCCACCATGCCAAGTACAGTAACATTTCGCCCCTCCCCACGTTCAGTCTTGCCAAAAGGGGGATGTGCAGTGGGAGGTGTAGCGGGATCAGAACTCCTTGCAGAGAAGGTCAGTGTCAGTCCTGCATGGTACCAGCTGAGGGCCAATACAGCCACCTGTTAGAAGATAGACAGAGTGTTTTTTTTTTGCTTTGGTCCCACATATTCCCCAATTGCTTTATAACTTCACAGAAATCGAACAATTACTTTGACACATAATCAGAAATTTACAACATGAGTACAAAAGTGAACTTTCTCACAATTAAGCAAATGTGTCGGACAAACCCAAATCTCAGAATGCGGGATGCATTTCACTAAAAGCAGGAAAAAGTGTAAACATAGTTTTCAGATTTTTTTTCCTCAAATAATAAACAGAGCAATATTTCACAATTATTTTGAACCTTATAATATATATGTCATTTTAGTGTAACATTTCTTACATTATTTTGACTATAATTAATCATAGTATCAAAGTGAAATTCTAGCCTAATTACAAGGACCAGTAATGTGACCACAACATAAATATAAGAATTTAACAGTAGGATGAAGTATTAAGTGTGAAGTTCAAGAACAACAATAGAACAAGACTAAATATACGCAAAATAACAATGAGCTTTTCTGTATGCAAGACAACACGTATGCAAGCATAGGTAATTTACTATAATAACAATCAACAAATGAAGCTATATAAATATGCTTGTTTTGCAAATTAATTTGGTCAGCAAAAAAAGATCTTTTTAATGAAATTTGTAGATATGTATAAATAAAGACTTTACTTCCATGCATAAATCTCAGGGTCATAAAATGGATTATTACAAGAAAAGGAGTGCTCTGAGTCCTTGGTGGGGGAGGAGAGAAAGAATGAGACAGTGACTGTAAGAGAGATGCACTCTGCACATTCTAATTGAATTATACCCTAACCTTCCCTGTATAATTCAGTGCCCCTTTTTGGTTTCTATTATTTGTATTCTATTGATGAATATTTCATTTTTTAACAAACCATTAAAGAAAATCTACCAATATAATTCCTTTCTCACTTATAACAAGGTTTTTTTGCTGGTGCTTCTGGCTGACTACTTTAAAAATAAAATAGAAAATACAGCACAACAAAATAATGTTTTGCACTCTGCATTATGGAAATTTTCCACATTTTAGCCTCTAAAATCACACTGAAAAAAGACACTACTCTTATGTAACTGTACACTGGTATAGTACAAATGTAGGAAAATAAAATAAATCATAGTAATAATATAGTAATATTTACTTTTTAGAAGTACTTTGTAATATTTTCTACAAATAAAGGAATAAGCTAAGTTCTGTGTAATAGTGTTCTGTATGCCCAAAATCCAAAATCTTGTGCAACCCTGAATACATGTAAACATCTCTATATGCTAGAAATAGAAAACATTTTAAAATAAATATCTGAATTTGGTAAAATCTAAGTTCTTTATCCATGCTACCTCACCTACACATTAATACATTAATTAATATTAATTTGCAAATACAGCATTGTGAAACATATATTTCACAGACATTTTCTAATCATTCCCGTAGCATTCACAGACAAATGTGGACAGCATATTTGGATAGAAAACTAAATTAAATGATTCACTAAACAAAACTTCTATTACACTGTTAATTTATTCCCCATATTGTGGCACCTGCTTGAGCACAATAGGTACTTTAACCACCAACCCCCCCACACACAAAAAGATGGACTGTTCTACAAGAGTGAGAGCCTAGGGTTAACCGGCAGTGAGGCAGATGGAAACAGTGCAACAAGACCTGCTAACAAACAAAGCTGGAGAGATGGGGCAATGGCATCACACAGGACCCCCCAGGAAAGGTGTCTTCTGTGCAACTGTCAAGACAAGGGTGAGAAGGGAGGAGAGGTGCTGATCACCAGCATACGGCCAGGGTAACAACAGGAGGCCAAGTATCTAATTACCCACCAGTCACAACAGCCCAATCCGCAACTGTGATACAAAATTTTCATTAAGAAAATAAAGTTTTGCAAATGCAAAATAAAGCTAATCCTACACAGAAGTAATTAAAATAGAAGGACAAGTATGAAACAAAAGCTGATCTAACGTCATGCAGAAAAAATTTGTTTTACTTCAGCCAGTATAATCTCTGTCATTTGTTGGTTTTGCTCTGTTCATTTACAAACAGACTACACAAACATGTCAAACGAGTCTGTTGTTTCTGTTTGCAAAAGGCTTATGGAATTTATCTAGGGGAGAATGGGCCATATTTACCTAAATATACTATTGGGAAAACAATGTTTATAAAAGTATTAAATGCATATATCTAAGTAAATAAACTAAAGCTGTATATACATTTAATGTTAACATTTGCAGCCGCAGGATATATATCTTGATATGATTTGACAGACAGATATGCTAAGCTATATATGTAGTACATTAACAACTACTACACAGCTAAAAATGGTCACACCATGAATATCTCATTCATTAAGTTATCCATTAGTATAAACAAGTAAATAACAGTATAGATGTCGTTGTAAGTATATGACAAAAAATACATCTTACTTCCAACTGTACACATGGGCTAGTTGGGGTTAAATAATAGAGCCTTGTGTATGGAGGGCTTTCTGTGCTCTCTCATTGTGCCTTGTCCTTTTGTGTGAATGTCTGGTGCATGTAATTTAATTTGGATGTCAATTTTTGGCAATTCACGTTGGTATATTAAAAAACTGGGATTCACAGTGTCCTACCTCATTATGTCTGATAGAAGTCAAAAGCTTTAAGCCATTTAAACCATTATACATACTGCTTGATGTATGGGGTAGCATAAAGTAGCTGAAATATTATTTATAAAATATTGTTTCAATTAAGAATATTGTGTTTAGAAAAAACATTTCTGCACATTTGTATTAACTTACTCAAATTAGTCTATATAATGCACATTTTAAGTCCATTTTGTGCTATTGTAATAATCATACAAGTTGTCATTTTTTAGTATAACTTTCTACAGGACATTATTTCAGTGTTGTGCGCAACACTTTTCTTTGTGTAATCCTGTTTAAAGACCATCTGGGGAGTGCTTGCAAAGGAATGTTCAAATAAAGTAAAGAAGGTCTCTCAGTGTGATTCATCACGAATGCAAATAAAACGACACCACAGCTGATTAAAGCCCACATGTAAATTATCAGCAGTTTCCCTGACTGATTAAAAAAGCAAATCATTACAAATTGGCCCAAATGAAATAAGGCTGCACGAGGGACAAATTGAAGGAGGCGGCTCTGTGCCGAGAGGGTGGGCCTGGTCCTTACTGCCGGAATGTCTTATTCACCGCGCTCCTTTTATGGGCCTGATTAATAAACCTGGACAATGATTTATCAAAACAATAGCACCGCATCTCCTACGACGTCAATATGCTCAATTTAGTCACACAGCAGGCCCTTCGTACTGGGAACTGCTGGTAAAAATGAGGAGGGATTGCTTATCCACACTGGGGTTCCGTTCGGGATCTGCTGACGGCCGGACGTGCTTATTCAGCCCGTCTGTCTCGGTTTGGCTGGAAGGTGAAGGGGAATAATGCAGTAACCTGCGCAGCAGGTCTGAGTGCAGCCCTGCTGGTTTTGTCAGGCCCAGCTGCGGCAACTTTCAGCCCCCTTCCTGAGGGCTCGCAGGACAGATGCCGTGCCTTGAGCTATAATCTGTGTCCCCAGTTCAGATGACAAATGGCACGGAGCAGGAATATTGCATTATATATTAAGTACCTCGGGTTTGTAAATTATAGGATGCTGCCGATGCTGCTGCAGGCAGTCTGAATGTGTGTCGGGGGCCTACAGAGGTTTTTGTCATGAATGGGGGAGCACAGATTTCCTCATCATTTGATTTTGGAGACAGAATCCCAGACACTTGGCAGTGATGATAACCTTCCAGCTTTTAAATAATGAAAAAGAAATATATCCCATTGAATGAAACACCAAATAAACCCATTTCCAGTTGAAAAAAGAAAAAGCAGGATCAGTGTTTTTCAAAAAATAATCATTAGAAATCTTTTTGTAATTTATTTTCTGACATCTTAATTTTAGAATTATGGTTTTTCCCATGTTTCGATATTAATAGTGACATTTATGTATTTCCTCTGATTTCAGAATACAAAAATCGTGTATTATAAGACAGTGACAATATAAACTACATCTATCAGTTAATTTTGGATACTGTAGTTTTATTTAGTTTGACTATATGTAACCTTTCCAAAGATATGCCCACATTGAGCAATAGGTAGTCCTGTAATTGTATTGTGTAAGAGGGTGTCACCAGTGTCTTGACCCTTTATTGTGATCATCTGCTTAGGAGAAGATAGTTCCTTTCCCAGGAAAGACAGATGGAAGAAAAGCGAGCCTCCAGCCAACAGGCTTTCGGTTTCTCCTCCTAATTAGCTACAGTGTACTACAGGGGAGAAGACGTGACATTATACGCCACTTCCAGCCAACAAATGTTAGACATTAGCTGATTCCATTTGTGGCCCTTGACATGTGAATAAAAATAAAAAAGAACAATTAGCAATATTAAATATTAATTGCAAATTTACAGAATTCATTGTGCTCAATCCACCAATCTTGTAAAATCTTTTTGTCTAATCACACAGTTCAGTCAATGATAGGTCAAATTGTAAAAGAAATATTTTTTGTGTAGTTACTGAACTAAGTTCCTCAACATCAACATTCTTTAAAACTCAACCTTAAAAACAAAATTCAAAAAATCCAACAAAACATTTTTTGCAATAAACTTTGAAAAGATAAGTAAATATGTACACATACAAATATGTACAATGTTTTGAGTGCTAATTCAGGACATGGCTGTTATTTATTTTTTTTTCCTTTTGTTTGCTTAGAGATGAGGTCTTTGTCCTTATGTCTACATCAGAACACTGCCGCAAGTCTCATACCAATTATAACCAGTTGCTATTTGTGTGGTTTGGTAGGATAGATGGTTCTGAGGAGAAAGAATTCTGCTATCTGCTCACACACCCAAATGATATTTTTTGAAGGTTATACAGAAAAAAATGAAGAGATGATAAATAACTCTAAAAATGTACAGAAGAGTTAGGTCTATATTATTTTTATATAACTATGCAACCTTATTATGTTTCTGATGGAGTGATAGCTTTAAATATTGCAGATCCCACCTCAAGATGATTTTATTGTCCCACTCATGATCTCTAGTTAGTGGAAAAAGTCAAGACCAATAAATATTTCCTTGTTAATGACCAGCCAATGAATACCCGCCTAAGTGCAGCTAAAGAACCAATGAGGAATTAAATGACTGAAGATGCAGTTCTGTGAGTTTGTTTGGTTTGCAGGTACTTTATTTGCCCAAAGGCTCAAGAGGAGCTTTTGTTTTATCCCCCAGTGTCTTGCAGGGATTAACATGCATGAAGATAACATGGGTTTAAAGAAAAGCCCAGGGTTAAATACACTGCCCCCCATCTTAAAACCAAGCCCCCCTCCCAAACACAACCTGGCAGCTACAAGACAAACATAATGATACAGCTGATTAATTAGACTGCTCTGGAACCCCCACAATCCCCCCAGCTGGGCAAGTGATTCATTGAGACACATCTCTAACCTGCCACACTGTGTCAGCCAGTGGGGTACCAAGCTCCTGAAATCTCACAGCTAGCAGTGCTAGAAGGCAGGCACAGGTTGCAAGGACAAAATTATACTTGTCAAACGCACATCTAAGCATAAATGATATATATTTTTACTAATGTCATCAGCAAGCACTGAAAAAGCAAGAGCCCTACTGGGAAATATAACTACAATAATATAAATATTTGCACTTTTCCCACAGCCTGCTTACATTTATAAATGGCAATAATAAATGGTCTTGTAAACAAAAGACATTGATGCATGAACTCATCATTGTTATTTTAACTGGAAGTCCACATTTTAATGGAAAAAAACGTTCCATTTCCCATTTGAGTTATTTTTAATGTTTGTTAAAATTGAAGGCATTGTAACAGGCAATCCTTTTAACGCCACTAAAAATATTTTAATTATTTTCCATGTTGATGCATCTAAAAGGCTTTGTTTCCGCAACCTGGCCCAGTGTTAAAGTAGAGAAAATGTAATGACAGGAACGTACACAAGCACTTGCTTAACACAGATTCAATGAATTGCAATAAAAGGACAACAGGTTTTGCAGTAGTCTTGAAACAAAACGACTACAGGTTCAAGTCTCTGGTTAGGACCTGCTGTTTGTCCAAAAGTAATTAATGTAACCTGAAAGTATCCAGTGGCATGAATGGGTAAAATTACTATCTGGAGAACAATATTAGTTCAGCCAATATATTGTGTACAGTTTACCTTATTTTTTTTATTATTTTATAAATGAGTTTTATACTAAGTCAAATTTTCTAAGTTTCAATTAACATTAACATATTCATTTGCAATTTTGTTTATTACAAAGACTGATGTAAAAAAAAAAACAGAATCTGATAAGTTCACAAAGAATTCAAATTAAGGTTTTGGTCTACTAACCTCCTTGATGGCCAACATTTATCATGTTTACTGCCTTGCTCTGAAAACCACCAAATGTTTGCATTATTATTAATCCTGAATTTCCTCTAATGCATCATGACACTAACTCACTCTACACTCATCCTGAGCCAAAGCCCTTCTGATGGCTGAATACATATATGTGTCTATTCCCATTTCTGGAAAATCCAAGGATATTTCTGGCAGGTTTCAACGATATGTAACTTTTCCCCCTGTTTGTCTCAGGAGACTATTTTGCCCTTAATTATTTCAGGCCACTTCAGGAAAGGCCAGTATGCATGAAAAAAGCTGGGGAGGTATTGTAAAATGGTGAGCATCTGTTGAAATAAATGAATGCAGTGAAGTGTCAGCACCTGTTAAACTTTATTCAGTGAGGTCAATTTAGGGCAGGTGTATTGTGAAGTTACTTTTTTGTGAGCTTATTATTTTTTTTTATATCATGAATCTATTTTTACTATGACCTATTCTGTCACATTCAGCCATGTGTAGACAAAGGCTGTAGATTCCCCCTGAAACATATTATCTAGACCTTGCCGTATCCTTGCTGCTTGACATTGGCAACTGCAAGTAGAAATTGTATTGCTCTGTAAACAAAAGAGACATTAATCATACCTTATAGGGGATATACGTGGACCTCATTTCATTCCCTTCATGAACAACATGTTTTGGAATTACAATAAAACATCCATTATCATTTATTATTCATATTAAACTGCATCAGTAGTATTACAATGCTTTTCATGTTATAATCCTTGAAGTAGTTTTGCATACTTCTTGTATCACTAAAAAGTATTTAATTGCATGTAGCACAAGATTTAGTGACAGGTGACTCCTACAAAACAATAAATTCAGCTTTGGTTCTGCTAATACCAAAAGCATCTCAAGAGGTAGAACTCTGGCCTATAATAATGTTTATCACAGAATATTAAAATCTGAGGGAAAAACAGAGGTGGGAAGTTCAGATCCAGAAAGTACAAAACCAGACCAAGATTTTGTATCAATCAACCAGCTGAATTCTCTATGAATGTGACTCAATATACTCCACTAGTTGGTTGAAACAAAATCTTGGTCTAGATTTGAATTTTCTGTGCCTGAACTTTCCACCTCTGGCCCATTGTTGTATTCCACGTTTCACTTTTTAAAACATGTTTACCTTGATACAGACATTACATTGACCAAGGCCCAGAGACTATAAAGTAGTAACCATATCTGGGAAATTAGTTTCCAAAATTCTATATTCTTGTGAACTTTTCAAATGCATGCCATTATCTTTTGTCATAGATGACTCAGATCATTGACATTTAAACAGTGACACTGAGGGGTATCCAGCATCTGTTTCTGTTGAGGTTTCAGAATTCATTAACCTCACATGCTGTAAGTTTGTTTTTTTGTTGAAATATGCATTTTACTGTTGGCCCTCCATATCCGTGGGTTCCACATCCCAGAAAAGAAAAAAACATTGAGAAAGTTCCACAAAGCAAAACTAGAACTTTCCACATGCCAAATACTATGTTGAAATTTTTATTTCGTATGATATCTTAATTTTCAGTCAGATATGGGGTTTACATATTATATGTAATAGAGATATAATGTTAAATATATGGGAGGATCTGCATAGGTTACCTGCCCTGCAAATACTACCCAATTTTATATAAGAGACTCGAACATCTTCAGGTTTTAGTGTACATGGGTGGTGCTGGAACCAGTCTCTGCTGATATGGATGGCCTACTCTACTTTGAATTCTTACAATCTGAGTCAAAACATACAAGTATTTTGAGATTTCAAAATGTCTAGATCTTGGCCATGTCAGCCGCCATGATATTGCTGTAGTAATGTTTTATAGCGTTCAAATCAAATGTCTGCAATATTAGTATTCCATCCATCCATCCATCTATTCACCCCCTATACCTACTTGTAATATGCAAGGGGATCTGGAGCCTATCCTGGAGACTATGAGCACAAGGTAGGGAATAACCCAGGATGGGGAGACAACCTATTGCAGGGCTAATATTATTATTATTAACAATTAATGCTAAAAGTCTTGTTAACTGGGAAGCGTGAGAGTCATGGCCAATATAAATTAAGGGATATCATATGTTACACTACCAGTTTTTATTTATATTATTACATTTCCCAAAACCACATAAAACAGGGAGAAAGGCAGATTATTATTTTTAACTTTTACTTGCTTCTGTAGGTTTTGGAATTTAAAAAAATCTCCTTGCATTTCTTCTTACAGATGGAATAGAAAACCTTATTTTTCCGGGAAAAGTGAAGAACTGAGAATAACTATCTGCAAAGTGGTGACACTGCTTTAATGATATTTAATTTTTAATAAAATTAGATCACAAAATGCTATTTGTGAGAAGCAGGGGTCTGCTATTATATTTGCATCTGCAGGACTGATGTATCGAATTGTTCGCTGGGTCATGCTTGGATCTCATCTTGTCAGTATTCTTTCTCCGTTCTGTTTTTTCTTTTTGAAAAAATGATACAATGAAGACTGCAATTAAAATATCTAATTGGCATATTTCTTAAAATGAAGTAAATTACCTAACCCACACCAAATTATTGAAAAAAATGCAATTATCTTCCACAGGATCCATTCACAGTGATAATTACAGTAAGATGAGGCTGACATATTAAAATGGGATGGTTTTGTTTCATTCTGTGTAACAAGCAGCAGAGCTGAACATTTAAAGACAGTACCCCATGTGCCTCATGGTTGTTCCATTGCTGATGGTTAACAGCTTGGTTTAAAACAGTGTTTTTTATCGCATTAACACACACATACACACACACACAAAAACAAACAAACAAATGAGCAAACAAAAAACACTGAATTGACCTATGTAATTATTCAATGGTGTGTTTTTGTGGAATTTCCATTGCCAAAAAAAAAGAGAAAACGCAAGTCCATAAAAAAAAAATGCAAAAAGCAATAGGGATCCGACAACTTTGTTGCTTGGACTTCTAAATCTATGCAGAAAGTGAATTGATTTTTGCATATTCCACTTACAACTGAATATAATTCATTTGAAAAACAGTGGAAAATGTTCATTCATAAAATACTATATATTAAAATATTATCAGAAATAAAACCAATAAAATACAATACGAACAAAGAATAGAAGACGAGAAGGTTCACCAATCTCACTGGCACTATGGATGTAAGACTGTGATGACTTGGGTTTGGATTTCACCACCTCCGCTTGATCCTTGGCCTCTTCTCTCTTCCAAGACGAGGTAAACACTGTCATGTGACAGGATGGGAGGTCTTCACCAATTTGTCTGTCACTGAACATTTGTTGATGACACTCGGAAAGATAACCCTGTCTACCCTGTAAATACTGTAAAAAAAGACTGCTTTGTAAAGTTACCGTGATGTGGGCTTAGACCCAAAGCAGCATGTGGACTTCATATGAAGGTAATAAGGCATCGCATGACCAACTTTACACTTGAATTGTCTGTCAAGGGGGGTTTCTCATTCATAACAATACCCCAATGTTTTGGTAGGCAGGCTCCAATCCACTTAACAAGTGAGGAGACACGGCTGGAATGCCAGGTATGTTTCTTTGGTGGAGTGGAGCAGGCTGCCTGACGCCAGTGGACAACAGGCAGGTGCCTATTAGGTTACAGGGTTTCTACGGATCTAATCCTTGGGTAACGTGAGACTCATTACAGAACCGGATTCCACTAAAACTGTGAAAAGCTAGAAAGTCAAACTCTTTTGACTTCTACTTTAATTAATTTTCTAGTCCACTAACAATATTCTGCCATTTGACTTTTCTTCAGGGCTATCTTCTACCAAGCATGAAACAAAAGGAATTTTAAAGCTTCAATCATTGCTTTTATATGATCAAAATTATATTGTACATGCATGCAATTTGCTTTGGATTAAAATGTAAACCATACTTTTGTAATGAGGCATAAAATCTGCATGGAGAAAAATATAAAAGAAGCTACACGTAAGCAGGTTAATGTTAATAAGATTTGCAATCTTACCAAAGTTAGATATATTAATTATATACTCAATGAAACAAGCATAAAGCTAAGTTAGATGAGGTCATGACTGTGTCATTATTGTGTTCATACCAAACTGGGAGAAAGTAATTCAAAAATCAAAACTAAACAATATGTACAAATTGAATACCAGAAAAAGTTGTGGAATAAGATTGACTACAACATTTGCAGTAATTCAGCTTTTTCAAACCAAAATGTCATAAGAAGAGATGTTAATTTTCTAATGACGTCATTTTAATGACAGCACAAATCCCCCCTAAATACATAGGCATCATTTGTAGATGTGAAATGGCAAATCAATTCAACCAATTACACTATGTCTGGCTCAGGAAAAACATTTGCTGACATCAGGGGCAGTATGTCCGTTACTGTGTTCATTTATCTTCAGTGACTCAGCGAATGTTTTGTTTTATTAAAAAAAACTGGAATTCAGTCGGTAAGGAATATAATACAATTTTGGTAACATTATTTGCTCACAAATACTTAGTAGTAACTGAATAACTGCTGAAATCACAAACAAATATCATAAGCTACTTGAGACAAACAATGTCTCACAATTTATTAATGATGAACAAACATGAGATCAGTATTTCATTTGTGTTACTCATTACTTGTTCCTTCAGTAGTTCACAAAAGGTTTACAGGACTAACAGATATAGTAACAACTATAGTAACTGCTTGAAATAAAAGATGTCTCGATTCATTATTTATGAACATACATGAGATCAGTATTTCATGTAAAAATCTGATAAGCATAAAACAAAAATGTACAAATCATTTTTGTGAACACCAAGAACATTTCACAGAGACCATTCCTCTCCTGCAATGACTGCTTCACTCAAACGTAAGGCTTCACTAGTAGCAAGAGCTTTAAAAGTAACATTATTATATTTCTTATTCATTACTTGTTCCTTTACTAGTTCACAAAGGATTACTGAATTAACAGTTATAATAACAGTTATAGTAACTGCTTGGATAAAAGATGTATCACGATTCTATAGTGATGAAGAAAAATGAGATCACACTGTAAAAGACTTAGTTTGCTTTTATTTAATATATAAGTAAGAGAATAATACTATATTAGTTGTGCCTCCTAAAATAAAAGATTTTATTTATCTAAAGGGAATGAAATAAATGCCATGACTCTGTCTGCATATAAAAATTCAAAAAGCATTCAACAAAAATGTACAAATAATTTTTGTACACACCAAGAACATTTCACAGGGACTGTTCCTCTACTGCATGACTGCTTCACTCAAACGTAAGGCTTCACTTGCAACAAGAACCTTGAAAGTAACAAATGACCTGACAAGAGATGTGAAAAGGCAAAGAGCCTTAAGGCAGGACAGAACAGCAGCTCTGAGTAAAAAAAGGTGTCATTTGCACTGTGGCCTGCAGAGAGAATAACAGAGAGACATATTTCCCATCCATTCCTCCCCAGTCCCTTACTAACCCCAGACAATCATACTGACACAAACTAATCGGCTACACCTACTCATTCCCTAAATCCAACCAGTTTTTAGTACTAATAGTAATAATAATTGATTGCACACATACGTGTTAATAATTTGTGATGTGGTTAAGTCCATCAGATGTTTCCCCGTGGCTCTGCTGCTACTGAATATCGTGGGGAGTACGCCCAGGCAGCGCATTATAGCTCTGTCTCATTCTATGCATATTATCATCTTTTACAAACAGCTTTATCTTTCAGAGGGCTGGGGCAGCCCCTAATCTGGCCAGGTGTCTTTGGGACAGACCTGCGAGCTCAACGAGGGCAGCTTTACTCTAATTTCAGAAACAGAGCAGCACAAGTAGGCATTGTCTCAGACGTTTGAGAAACATGGATTAGATATGTAAACAGCCAATCTTGTTACTTTTGTTGTGGAGGTCTACATGTACAATGCTTATTTAGCTCAGGTTCGGTAGGTCAGCTGCCTACACATATGGAAAAGTTTTTTTAAAAGTAACATATGACTCTTATGTTTTACCCAAATCATAAAACTTCTTTATATGACACTCAAAACAAATATAAAATGCATATTTACTTAATGTGTCATTGGACATACGGATTTGGAAAAAAATAAGACACCACTCCAATTTTTTTTTTTATCTGCTTTATTAAATCCTGGTTTAATTGTGGTTGCTAGCAGTGGGTTATGCTGAGCAGCAGGGTTGCTTCCAGGTTCAAAATTTGTAAGACAGCAGAACACAAGAGTAAGGTGAAGCAGGAGACACTGGGAACGACCAGGAACCAGCCTGGTGAAGGGCAGACGTGACTTTCTAATGGTAGAGATGATCACTAACTTATCCGACTGTTTCTCATGAATTGGAGGATGACATCCAAAGGAATGGGACACATTAAGTGCAGATGTGAAGTGCATTGCTAGGACAGTGCACATCAGGCTCCTAAAAGTAGGTCCCATATAGCAAGGAAAAAGCAGAGAAGAACCATATATATATTCACAACTAGAATGAGTATTCTGAGAATGAAACATTCTTTTTCACTTGATATGTTCACTTTTCTGAGAACAGAACATAGTTGAGTTGATCTCACTGAATTTTCTCATGTCTAATTAAATCAACTCAATGTGGAGAGATCATACATGTGTTTCATTAGAGTAATGTAAAACATTATACGATTTAATTAAGAAACAACAGTAAACATGTATTTTCTACTAGAACCATATATTATCACTTACAGTAAAATGAAAAGTTAAAGTAAAGGTTTTTCCTATAGGCTATTCACCTAAATGCCTTACATGTCATGTATGTTTTTTTGGTATGATTGTGGTCATAATTATAAAAGAAAAAACATTGACTTGTGATGAATGTATAAAAAAAATAATTACATGAATCATACAGTTTTTGATATGTTTGAAGACTCCAAAAATGCAAAATTTTGTAGTCTAATTAAATAGAACAGCAGTGGGAAGCTTGTTGGCAACATCATTAATTCACAGGAGTCAATAAAACATTATTCCTAGCTGACTGCTCTGCAATAAAACATCCTTCCTAGTTAGTTCATCTCTTTCAAACGGCTACATTTGATGGGAATAAACATATATATATATATATATATATAACCTTTAATATTATGTAATTATATATATAAATGATATATATAACCTTTCATATTAACCTTTGCGATTTTCATTGATGCAATAATGAAACGAATGAGTTATGTCGGTCACTCAATATTTTTGCTAGAGTATTTCAACATGATGCACTGCAAAACAAAGAGAATAGTATTTCACAGAAGACCTGATGAAAATGACATTACTTTTGCCCACCAGCTGGGAGAGGGCTGAGAAGGTCATTAATACCAGAACAGGCACTCTGTCAGGCCCTGTATGTTTCTGAAATAGCATTTGGCGCCAGAAGACAAACATAACACTCCTTTACATGGATGTGCTGGCCTGCTATAAGCTTTCACCTTTTACCTGCCTGTCAAAGCAAAGCAAACCACCCAATTATTCCTGAAGTAAAGTACCTTTAATCTGACAAGAGAAACAGACTTACTCTCATTTTGCAAGCCTCCATCAGCTTCATGTGGTATTCAGCAAACAAACAGTAGATGACTGACTTGAAGTATGGCTTGTGCTCTTGTTTTCTTTGGAGGGCAACTATATAACTACAATCGTCCCTATGTGTCTGTGGGGATTGGTTCCAGAACCCCCGGTAGATACCAAAATCCAAGGTCGCTGAAGTCCCTTGTTTAAAATGGCGTAGTCTTTGTGTATAACCTACACACATACTCTTGTTACTTTAAATCATCTCTAGATTACTTCTAATACCTTATACAATGTAAATGCTCTGTAAATAGCTATTATGCTGTGTTGTTTGGGTAATAAAGACAAAAAGGGTCAGTGAGGTACCTACAGTGCAGATGTCAGGTGGTGTGTGCGTCATTCAAGGTGGCGAGACATCAAGTTACAGCAAGGTATGACTACGCAGTGTTTCATTTGTGTGGAATCAGCGTAGGGCCCTGCGAATGGCAAATTAAAGTTTTGCCTTTTAGAACTAAAATTTTAAATGATAATTATATTCTGATGTACAGATACAGAGCGTCAACTATATTGTTTTTAAGTTCAGGTAAAATAATACTATTTTCATGTAGAATATGTTTTTGTGGCTGTTCCATTGTAAATGAGATGTACATGATAAATTAGGCAGCTGATGTAGCACTATTGTATTTTATATGAAAAATAAGTTGGCATACTAATACTATACTATGCAGCACTACACTAATCTAGAAAATACTATGCCGTAATATGCCACACTATACAGTACTTACTATAAAGTTTATTTGGTTGCATTATTTGTTGAGTATTATGGGAACAGATATCCAATACCTAGGTTTCAAAGAATAGCTTCTGAATTAATGCAGTTTAGTGTTTAGATCATTTCAGCTGAAACAAGCAAATTTATGATACAAAACTAAAATCCACACAATAAAAGATAAACACCAGTAATTCCATCAAATTCATATGACTATTCTTCCTCAGCTAAGTATTGGTTTTGTCTACTCAGTAACTCATGCTGATTTTTCCAGTCACAAGGATTACAAGTATGTCTGCTTGCCTAATACCAGTCATCCATGTATCATGGAAACAGCTAAGCTGACCAAAGCCTCCTGAGACCCCACCCATTCATTTATATCCATTGTAGTGGACATTTTATTCTTGCATCTATCTTTTCACTGATGTTAGGAAACATATTTATTCCTGTTGTACACTAAAGAGCACATGCTGTAACATTAAAAATAAAAATAAATTTGAAAAAAATCTGAATTGCAAGATGTCTTATTTTCTCCAAAGACAAATAACCTAAAATTGAAGGACGCTTTTTTCCTTGGGTCTCAGGAGGATATCACAGTGACTAATGGTGTATGCTACAAAAAAAAAAAACAGGAAGGCTCCCAGCCCTGATCATGGCTTCATAGGTAGAGTGCATTAGTTGAGGTGAGCACCTGGAATCCTGAGGGAATGGGGCCTCAGTCTAAGTTCGGGATGTGGAGGGGAGATAAAGGAACAATCTGGTGGTCCGCTATGAATGATTGCAAGCATATAAGGATGAGAAAATGGGGGCATAACAAATATTTCTAAAAAATGTTAATATCAAATATTAAAGTTCAGTGAGATACATGCAGTAATTCAGGAAAAACCTGTTATGGGTAACAGCGAGAAATGTTGATTAAGTTTGTTTTTTGTCATCTAAAAGTAAACTTTCAGCCTACTTCCCCTCCTGTAGTTGGACACAAGTGAATTTAGGGAAAATTATATTTAGAATAAAAGTGTTATGGTAAAATTAACTGCAATGGCTTGTTAAATTATTACTGTTGACAACACAGTATTACAACAACTACAGCGATATTAATAAGAATAGTAAGGTGCAGTGCTGGGAACGGCCACTGTGCACAGACGCACAGTGATATGTGGTATCACGACAGTTTTGGTATTTGCAACATGAATGTGTATCACAATTTCAGAGCACACGACTATGATAAGAAAGTTAAAATAGAATTCAAGGGCACTAATCCCTAACCTTTCTGGTGGTTAAATGGCAAATGAAAGATAGAAGTAACAAAAAAAAAAAAAGATAACCTCAATGTGTGAACTGTCAAATACCTCTGCGACTTTCGTCAGGACAACTTGGATTATACGGCTTAATTATTGCCAAACACAACACATCAGTGACAAGTTGACAGATTAATCATATTTCTTAGCTGTCAAAATTTTGTTATTACCCATGGTAGCTAAACAGATGGGAATGGTAAGAATGCACTCTGCTAGTAGATTTTTATTGTCCTTTCTATCAATGAAATCCACAATCATTGCTCTTTTCCCTTTCTGAGATATCGAACATGTAAATCTTATGTAAGTACTGTACTAGCCCATCTGCCTGAAGAACAAGTCTATTCTTCATACTTGTGATCAGCAGATCAGCAGCAAAACTAGCTCTTAACCCAATCTCCTGAGCAAGTGATATTAGCTAGCATTTACTGTAGTGAGAACAATGACCCTCTAATTCACAGCCATTTTCTTTCTTGCCGAATGCAGACGCTATCATGTCTATTTATAAATTGTCTCGCGTCATTAGGAGATAGGACCCTCCAGAGATGACCAGGACCATTGCAGTGAACTGCAAGAAATGGCTTTAGTTCTACGTGGTGCATTTTTTAATCTCCTGAAGACAAAAACAACAGGGTGACACCATTTCATTTACAAATATGTCTATAGATCCACAAAAAAACCCATATTATAGTGTTTAAGGGAAATTTAACATACATGACTGAACATTAGATATGTAAAATGTACTATCACACCTTTCACAGTGATTCTTGTTTTGCACCCTAAGGCATAACACTATTAGGGGAAACATTAAATTTAAATATCGTCACTCGTTTCTTTACATCAACATTGCCCTGCCTTAATCCTAGAGAAAGTGTGTGTATGCTGGTTTGTGTTATCTTCAGGTTCAGAATTAATTAGGCTTGATTGGGTTAAAACAAAACACTGATCTAGATGTCACTACTAATAGCAGTTACATGTTACAGACTAAATGTCCTACTCATTGTGGGCAACTTCCATGTATTTTAGGAAATCTTAAAGCACTAATATCAGAGTTTACATGAAAAGTACAATCTAGTTCTGCTTTGTCTTCTAAAAATATACTTGAGATGCAAATATCTTGATGATTCTTGTTTTTAAATATAATTTAGTATATTATAGACTTTTCCTCAGTATGGTGATTCCCAATCGACCTACAGTAACATTATGCTCCTGTAGCTCTACATTTAGAGTGTTGCAGTAAGAATGCAAAGGTTGTATCTTTTAATCCCTGACAGTAGACATAAGTTGTAACCCTTCCCTCTTCTGCAAGTCCATTTGGATAAAAGCATCAGATAAATGTACATCTGTCCAATATCAGTGATAATATCAAACAAAATACTGTCTTTCACCATTTTACAAAAGAAATAGAAAGATCTCAGCTAGGACTGCATGGTAGACATATTCAGTTTTTTAATTTGTGAGGGAAACATTGTATTGTTAGATGGACTACTATTTAGATAAAGAATACATTGATGTTGCTCTATATAATAAAGCACGTTTCTTTAATAAACACCTGAAGCTTTTGTCCTTGAGGTATCCATGCTGTGATTATGTACCTATGTGTAAAATTTAACAGAATATTAAGATATACCTATTCGTGACTGAATATTGGGATTTCTATTGTTATGGATAATTAGCATCATATGGTACATTGCATAGTACCTCTGAAGAGGGGCACCACTAACTAAAAGATGCCATGGTCTGTCCCTTTAAACATGTGTAACACCTGATGTGTCTGAATTACTCTTAGGCAATGGCTCTGTTTAATGTACTTTCTATTTCTCAAACCTTAACTCTGGACCCCAAGGAAAAAGATGGCAAGGTCTTTTGTTCTTGTTCAGTACCCGCTGGTAAAACATCATATTGACTTAGTATCCCCACTTGAATAGTTACAGACAAGCTCAAAGTAGCAAAGTATCAGTGAAAACCAGAGAAGACCATCTGTTTGACTGGTGTCAAGTGGCTCTTTGCTCTGATTATAAGGGTCTCAGGTGGTCGGAAAGCAAAGACCATATGGTCTGTTGTTCAATCTGGCCACTAAGCACAGATGACAAGTTGACAAGATATCAAAAAATTGACTTTGGGATGATAAGAAATGCAGGCAATGCTAACACTAAAACTACTGAAATTTCACCCACCCCTAGGGCTGCTCATCGGGGTCAGTTTGACCCCTACACTATTTTCATAAACGATGTGACTCATGCTAATATTTCATATTTCGACCATATAATGTGATGTAGTATCAGATAACATATGACCTATTCTTTGTACAAAATATGCCTTTGAAAGTAACTACTAATAATACAATTAATTTAAAAATAATGTATTTTCTTATTAGCATAAACAAGTATTTTTATCTAAAATTTCAGATCCTGAAGCCTGCTCCTGAAAGTCTGAGGAATGGCGATTTGGCACAATGTCTGACAGGATGCCAGTACGTCAGAGGCATTAATATGCCTAAATTTCTCCGCACTGTAAAAAGGAGCAGCAAAATATTAAATGGAATTACTTTATGTAAAAAATACATCATTTACTACTATTAATTTCTCATGGCCAAATATCATACCACAATTTGAAATGGAAGATTGATTTCTTTTCTGACTCTGCCACACAGTCTGCGTTGCCCGTGTCCGACTAAACATTACATTTTCGACCTACAAAGCTGCTGCACTCTGTCCAGCATTTTACAGCCATTCCATTTTATAGGCTAACATTTTCGGTGCTTGTTGTCAAATCCTCACAGGGTGTCTGATGACAAGTCATCCAATAACAGCAGCTTTTCTGTAAAATTTCTTGTCAGAGTTCATCACAGCACTGATATCTGTGAGATGTCTCTGCTGTTACGGTGAACCCAGGCATTTCATCTGAACAGCTCTAGGGCATCTAAAAGGACAAGGCATGCTCTCCCCTGCCATCTGCTGAGCTGCCAGTGGTGGACATTTCAGGTCCAGAAAGTGAAAATCCTGACCAAGATTTTGTTTCAACCGACCAGCTGAGTCACGGTAACAGAGTATTCAATTGGTTGGTTGGAACAAAAAATGTGGATTTTTACTTTCTGGACCTGAAATGTCCACCTCTCTGTGCAACTCTATGAATTCTCAGCTCCTCATCTCTTGTCTTTGCATGCGGCATTGATTGCTGAACAGCTAGTGCGCTCATCCTGTTCCTAAATATGAGATTACAGTCATCTTGCTTCAGTGTTTGGGACACACAATTTTCATGTCTGGCAGCACTCTCTCTCTTTTTTGAATCCAGCATTCTAACCAGGCCAGATCTATTCAGTTCTACACATAGATTCAGAACAAACTGTCAGCTGAGATACCTGCCTTTCTTTCTGAAATGAAAGACCTACCTGGCTGAAATCCATTGGCCCTGAAAGAAAAACCGCATAAGCAAGTAAAACTGAATGGGGGAAAAACATTTAGATGCGGTAGGTGAACTCAGATTTTAGGAGCAAGCGTTACACTTCATTACACAGTACATTCAGTTACAGAAGGTTGTTTCTTTCAGTGCTTCAAAGTTGTATAATGCTACTTCTCTTTCAGGTGTGGTGTGCCTGGCAAACATTTTCACAGGAATGTAAACTTCAGCTATAAGCTACTGGCATAGAAACAATTGCAAAGGAAGGACAGTGTATTGTATTCTGTGCTAGTGTGATATCAGAAAATGAGCAATGTGGCTGTTGCCCTTCTAATCACTTATCCTGGTAGCTGCAGGAATCAATCCCAAGTAGCACAGGGCACACGGCTGGGATACACTCAGAATGCAATGTGTTATTATTTCTGTTATTCTTATTGCTATTGTTGTTACTACTACCACTACTACTACTACTACTACTACTACTACTAATAATAATAATAATAATAATAATAATACAAGATGAAAAAGAACAACAACGTTATAGAATATAAAAATATATATTTTAGTTTTGTTAAATATAAGTTTTAGTACTGTTGTATCTGCAGTTAGATTTATACCTGATTTATAATTGTATTATTTAATTGTCTATAAATCACCATATAATAAATGATTAATGGCTGATCTTAAGTTAATTAGTAATTGTGCTAAGGGGATATTGCTTGTGTTTCATCTATTTCTTTACCTATTCCAAATCAATGTTATCAATTTCAGATTTCTTTATATTTTGAGTCCTCTGTACATTTTAGGATTGAATTAGAGCTCACATTTTTATTATAGCATAATTGGATTCTCCCAATTTGGAAAAATTCTGTCCAGCAGCAACTATGGTTAAAATAGATCTTTGTCTTCATATCTGAAGGAAGTAAATAATTCATATTGACCAAACCAAAAAAAAAACAAGAAATGAACTGTAACTGTAATTTAAATGCACATTTATGTTTTTCATATGCCTCCTTAGCCACAGTTTCAATTATCCTTATAGAGTGGAAGGTACAATTACTTAAACTCAGTATGGCAATTAATCTTTTTGCAGAACATCAGGGCTCTTCCCAGTGCATCGTGTGAGGTCAGCCTGTAGATTACTTGTTTATCAGCTAGACCTTTGCTTGCATCCATAATTCAATGTGAAGGAAAGCTGTTTTCCCCCGTTTCTATTTGATGTTAATTAAAGTGGAGCAATTGTTTTGGGTAATGATTCCAGACAGTGGAGTCCTCTGCCTTGTTACTTTGAGATGATTGATTAGTGAACAAACAGGTCTACAATTTAGATTCACTCAGAGGCTGGGAAAACAAACAACAGGCCAGCAGCTATTGCTGTGCATCATGCTGTTACTGATGCTGCAACTATGCCGTACACATATTAGTGTATTCAAGACATGCCAGGGAGATAAGATTAGGAAACAGAGTGATTAAGAGGTATTCTTGTTCACTGCTGTTATCCAGCAAATCCTCTTGTAGTTCACACATGTTAAATGGCTGCAAAGCTGACCAATATTTACCACTGATCCTAGGGATTCTGGATTCTGGATCAGATGGGTAAATGGTGTTTGCCATGCATTTTCCATTTAAGTGGATGTACTACAGTACATACTCAGCAGTCCTGAATTCTAGAATGCAAGGAAAAAATAAAGCTAATCAAATATTGCTATACCATCTACAGTTTATTTAAAAAGACACCTATAGGCAAATGAACTCTTACCTGATCATATTATTTTCATGTAATATGTTTCAGGTTACTGTCACAATTAACTTTCATTCAGATTCTCTGTTTTCCAGAACAGCAGCATTAGTAGGGCCCAGTATGTCTGTTGTTATGGACAGGCTGGTCTCCACAAAGAAGAATTTATTTTTGTAAATATATTTCTGCTATAGATGATTGTCATTTGGAAGCACTGTAATTGGAACTTTAACGTTAAAAAGTCTAGCTAGATAATGTTCCATAAAGGAGGAAATTGCAGGTTGAGGACAAACTCCTGCCACTCTACTGAGGGACCCCCTGCTGTGTCTGAAGGTCTATGCCTGTCTGGGCGTGAAACAGAGCTGCACCCTTCAATATGATTGTAAATCATAATGCCCAACAAATGCAAACAGCTTCCTACTCATAACAGCGTTGTTGCTAATTGGATCAAGGCAAGAGTGAAAAGAAGATGTTATTGTCTGCCTAGCCGCAGTGCTGAGAGCACATTTATCTCACTTACATGAGTTTCTCTACTAGAAAGGGTTTGTCACGTCAGCCTATCTGCAACCAAAGCCAGTGCACAGTAATTAATAAATCACATTGTGTGAGTATTATGAGTGCAATTACACAGTTATGTAGCCCTCTTGTTTTGCACATAAGTGTTGTTTTATTGCCTTTTAATAGAATGTTGGAAAGTGGCCAATCAACACGCGAAAAAGAAGAAATACTGCTGAGTATGAGTGTCAGTAAGCCTTTCATTCATAAAATCTTCAATACAACCAAACATTTCCGCTGAGGGAATGTATTAAACATTGTTTGTGCAGATACAGCTGAGTTGAACATTTTTAACCACCTGAATATGACATTCACACCTGCCTGTAGCTGTACAAATTCCATTTGTCAATGTAATAAAAAAACTGCATTCAAATAAATTTAGTCTTGGATATAGCATTTGAATCGAAATGAAGAAGACGCTGCATAACAAATAAAGCAAATGCAATATACATTATAAAAGATTCTAGCAAAATTTTAAGCCCACAGCATGGCTTTAAGATGGCAAAAACAAAGAAATTATATGCAGGATGTGAACTATGTGATGTATAAAAATCAGTCTCTCCTTCAATCATACAATACTGCTACTAGTGTAACAGGGATTGGATTCTTGTTATTTAATTGCTCAAGAACATATGTGTATTGTCATTTACACTTCCACTATGATAGACACCTCATGTTTTGTTTAAGCAACAATGGTTTACTTTGGCTTACTTGATGTTTTCATTTTATCTTTCATTTATCTTTTAGATCCAGGATGTGCATCAGGGTGAGATAGCATTGTGAATTCTATTATTGCTAATACACATGTGATCTGGGCTGATCTGTGACAGAGAAATATGTTTCTGAATGACAAGTTATCAGCTGACATGTATTTTCCAAAGTAACTGTAGTTTATATTTATAGCCTTGCTTTTATTATAGTTGGCCTGGCGTTTTTTTCATTGTTTATTTCACTGGTACTGCAGAAAGCAGTATTACGTGAGTTAAAACAATATTTATTCAAGAATAATAGTATGAAGGTACAGAGGAAACCAAGAAACATTAAGATATGAACAAGAAACTTAGACTAATATTCTCTTTATGTCTAATTTATGACTACATACCCATCCATCCATCCATCCATCTTTCCATTTTCTATACCTGTTCGCTGGGGTCTGGAGCCTATCCTGGAAGGTATGGGTGCAAGGCAGGGAATAACCCAGGACAGGCCACCAACTCATTGCAGATAACAACATATTTAAAGTAAAATACAGTCTAACCCTCACTGGTATACACCGATCAACCATAACACTAAAACCACTGTAAAGGTAAAGGGAATAACATTGATAATCTCATTAAAATGGCACCTGTCAAAGGAGCTGATATATATTCGGCAAGTGAACGGTAAGTACTTCAAGCTGATGTTTTGGAAGCAGGAAAAATTAGCAAGTGTAAGGATCTGGTGACCTAGACAAAAGCCGAATTGTGACGGCTAGACGACTGGGTCAGAGCATCTACAAAATGACAGGTCTTGTGGGGTCAGTACCTACCAAAAGTGGTCCAAGGAAGGGTGACTTTTGAACCAGCCACAGGGGTTATAACTCATTGATGTGATGGGGAGTGAAGGCGAGACCATCTGGTCTGATCCCACAGGAAATCTACTGTAGCACAAATTGCTGAAAAAGTTAATGCCGGCTATGATGGAAAGGTGTGAGGTCCATCACAGCTTGCTGCGTATGAAGTTGAATAGACAGAGACGGGCCAGAGTGCCCATGCTGACCTCTGTCCAAAAGTGCCTACAATGGGCACATGAGTGTCAGAACTGGACCATGGTGTAAATGAAGCAGGTGGTCTAGTTGATGAGTCACATTTTCTGTTACATGGTGTGGATAGTCAGGTGCATGTGTATCATTTACCTGGGGAAGAGGACAGCAGGATGCACTATAGGATGAAGGCAAGTTGGCGGAGGCAGTTTGATGCTCTGGGCAATGTTCTGCTGGGAAACCTTGGGTCCAGGCATTCATGTGGTTGTTACTTTGAGATGTATCATCCACCTGCGCATTGCTGCAACATGTGCCCAACAGTATTCCCTGATAGCATTAGCCTCTTTCAGCAGGATAATGTGCCCTACCATACTACAAAGAAATGTCCAGTTATAGTTTGAGGAAATTGAAAAAGAATTCAAGGTGTTGACTTGGACTCCAATTTCCTCAGATCGCAATTAGATTTTGCATCTGCTGAACAATCAAGTCTGATCCACAGAAGCCTCACCTTGCAACTTACAGGATCTGCGGCTATTGTTTTGGTGCCAGATGTCTTCAGATGTCCTGTGGAGTCCATGTCTCAGTGGATCACAGCTGTTTGGGTGGTACAAGAGGGACCCAGTATTACACAATATTAAGTGGTTTTAATATTATGGCTGCTCAGTGTATACTTTTTCAGTGAGTCTCATTTTAAATCTTCATCCATCATCTCTTGTATTCATTTTTTTCTGCTCTAACAAGCATATAACACAATTTCTCCCAGTTTTCACAGAAATCCCATTTATTAGCGCTGTACGTTGGAAAAGAAAAAGAAGATTGCGTGTGTGAGAAATTAGGTTTGCGTTACTTTGTGGGGACCAAATATCTCCCACAGTGTATTAAAACCTGTTTTTCCAAAGATCTGTGAATACAGTTGCAAAAATGTGAGAAGTCTTGTATTTTCTTTGCTTACTTACGGTTGGGGTTAGGGCTGGGTAGGGGTTAAGGTTGTCATGTTGGGATTAGACTGAATGGAGAGTCCCCACAAAGATATAATTACAAAGGGAGCATTATGGTACGAGGGTGGGGTACACCCTGGATGACATGCTAGTCCATGACAGGGCACATAGGCTGACCACACGCTGTTTTAGTCCACAGTTCTGAAGGTATAGGGCAACAGCACTACCCCTTCTTTACATTTTCAGATAATGTCATATAGCACCTTCTTCCACCATCTATAACAGTTATTCTCTGCTCTGAAAAACATATCTACCGCCCCAACTTCGTTTATGTAGAGGACGTCATTTTGATGACGACCAAATATTTTGGACGCAAGGGGGCGCTTTAGTGTCCAATATGACCCTCGAAATAAAGCTCTGTGCCGGGTGTCAAATATGAGTTACATGAATCCTCTTTTAGTAGTACACAATGTAGCTATGCTTCGCATGTTTTTACAATGATTATTTTTATTGTGGAAATCGTTTTTGCGGGATTTTCTGTAACATTTAAGCACAGTACGATACCACTGGGAACTTAAGATGCCACATGGACTTTAAAATATGCACTTGCTGGTTTCCTTAAAATAGCCTGAAAACGACTGCGACGTGCTCTGTTTTGCCTATTAGGCCAAA
>JAODUD010000117.1:11829861-11851944 GCA_026784285.1 Stomatorhinus walkeri
GAATCTATATCTAAATATATAATTTATGTTTAGGCATGGGGACCCGTCTAATGCTACTACTACTACTACTACTACTAATAATAATAATAATACGAAGAAGAAGAAGAACAACAACAAAGTTATAAGCATTGTTGTTCCGATTCATTGACCGGCCGCCTATAGGCCCGTATTTTCATGGGAAAAATCGTTTAGTTTAGATTTTACATTAATCAATAAACACTGTGCCTTTGCAACCAAATGAAATGCGCTTGCCAAGAGTTTTGCTAGATTCATGTCTGCATGTGGGGACGTTATTCTATTCGTTAAAAGCGAATATCGCAACGACAACTTCCACATAGGACATGGGAACGAACCACTAATAGTCTGACCACAAATTAAAAACAAAAGTATGTAAATCGTAGGTCAATTAAGAAAATTTCAGTAACGATAATGTTAGGTCTAAAATGTGCGGTCGTTTTTAGTTACAGTTTTAACGTTTGTCCAGCTTAATAATTAAAATGAATAATAACGAATACAGACTTAGACATTCTCTGACTGAATTAATGCTAACAACATAGGCCTATATCATATTTGTTATAGACCACTGATAGCTCTGTATGTCGTATATGCGACGGCACAATAAAGAGTTTAATATTAGGGGACACAAATTAATAATTAAAAGGTCTATTTATGGAGTGTGTGTGTGTGTGTGTGTGTGTGTGTCTGGGGGGGGGGGGCACCTCCCCCGCGATTCCTATGTCCATGTGTATATATAGGCCTATACTTCTTAATGACATCTTTTACATGATTAGCGAAGCCATAAAAATCATGGAATACCACAGCCAACAGCCTAAAGCTCAACATTCTTATGAAATGCAAATAGTTATATTCGGTCATTTAAAAAAAAAAATCACATTTGAATAAACGTTATGCAGGAAATTTCATCTGTGATCTATTATTCATAAAGACGTTTAAACAAGCTCTACTGCGTTAGCCTTTGAACGTCATTGAAACAGCATGACCAATCGCAGAGAAATTAAGAACTAAATAAGGAGCTTCATGCTTGTCACCACTTCCCTATCAAAGTCAGACAACTATACATCGAAACGATTCTACAAGATTGTCTAGGGTTACTGGAAGCAGTCCTTACGTTCGTGTCATATTTGTACTAATCAGGTGGGTTTTCTCTTTAACTAGTATAAACAATAAGGCTTAAGTTGTTCTGGGTGATATATTGTCGGCGTGTATTTATAATATGCGGAAACCTTTTAAGGCTGTGATTGAAGAAGCATTCCCAAAGCAGGCGGCATCAGCGTTACTCTGGGTGGCACTCGCTGAAATATGTAATATCAAGACAATCGTAATTCGTCGAAATTAAAGTAAATTAGGTTTTACTTATTATAATTGTTATAAATAACTGGGGAAAATTAGTGCAGGTTTTATGTCTTCGAATATTCCATCTGAAAACATTTTCTCCCAGAAACAACAGTGCATTATGCTTATAGATTTAAACAATGTTTTAATTGATACTTTAAGATATATGTTGTCTCTGAAGTAGAAAACATGAAGTAAACAAAACCAGTTAGACCGCTGATTTCTCTTATAACTACATTTTACACATATTGAAATTAGTACGATACATTATTTAAATTATTTATGTTGATTATTTATATTAAAAGGGAAATGACAATATGGATGTACTATACAGACATGCAGACAAGCAGATTTCCGCTATTAAAATAATCTGATGTATATAGGCTACTTCTTTCGAAGACAGTCCTTAGGAGCTCTTCCGGTATGGTATTTTACATTGACTAGATCAGCCGAAAAAATACCAGTATATCTACATGCCATATGTCCAGTGGGCAGTGCAGGCGCCTGGGATTCTCTGACTTTACCATAGATCTATTTTTAAATTCGGGCAGCAAACAACGTTTAGGGCACTGCGATTTGCAGAATTCTTAGTTTCTAATCTGTTTTTACCAAATTTGTGTATGCTACACCTTAGCAACAAAATCTCAAACAAGAGGCATAAATATGCCAAACAGCAGTGGATTCCTCTTTCATCTGTCTTCATCTTAGCTCATGACTCACAATGACAAATGTGGTTTCTTGAACAAAGCAAGATGACTTCCGTTCAAACAAATCATCTTCATGATGTTTGCGACATGAATGTAATGAAGCATTGATAAATCTAACTATCAGGGGCACATGCATGGAATCCATTTGTAAATTTCTCACTTTGCACATTATGCATTAATCTGAACACAAATGTAAATGCAAATATCATTGCAAACAGAATATTATGAATGATAACATTTGCTTTTACTTGATTCTTGCATATAATGTAAAGACAATATTCAGATGCACTAAGTGGAGGATAAACCATATGAATTCAACTTGTGGCCCAAGAGAGGTCTGCAGGGAGACGCTTCACAGAGTTGGTTCCATTTTACACGTCCTGTGTAACAGCACTGGCACTAGAGTGGAGAAAAAAAGTCCACTACTTAACATACACTTCTTAAATGTTTTACAAACACGCTGCAATTCCTTTTGAATAGTATTTTAATTAATTTACTCATATTTTCCAAGTATTTCTCAAACTGTATCTGTAAGATGAGCTCTAAACATATTCCTTATTCCTTTATATATTGCAACAGTAGGCTGTCTTTATAAATAAATATATCAGCATATTTTCTGTCATGATTCCATCAAACAGCAATTAAGAAATTGGTGTAATATTATGCTACTGAACTTTCTGAAATATAGGGTACAGGTATTGGGTGCAATTTTCCTGACTGTGTTCCTACATGTGTCTACAGTATGTATATCATGGAGAGCATGATGGGGTGGGTGAAAAGAGAATTTCCCAACAGGGACTAGTAAAATGTCATTATTATTATCAGGGAACCCACAGGTTATCTGATATCAAATAAGCTGCTAATCACCTTGTTATAGTATTTTTTTTACCCCAACTTTCAGTATATTGGGGTGTATCGCAGTACATCCTACAGCCTAGGAGATATCAATCACAGTCAGCTGCCACTCAAGGTCTGAGGTCAAGCTCATGCTTAGCATTTGGCTACAACCACGTTACACTGTATCACATACATTTATCACAGCGGGCTTTAAAGACATAAGTTCCAGTGATGTCTGTTGCTGAATAATCAACATATTTGAATTAAGGTCCTAACATTATCATATGACATTCATTTTAATGCTCTACAGATTTCATTGAGATAATGTATTGGATTTAGTATCTTATTTATAATCAGGAATTTACTTTATCTTTAGAAACAAACTGTTAATCCCATTAGTATAATTATTCTTTTAAAAACAACAAAAAGGTTATGCATAAGATTATTCTGCTTACATATGATCCACAAATGCTTTAAAACAGTTAAAAAATGCTTGTCCCTCATAACAGAAAACAGACAGTAAAAAATAAACAAATAGTGTGGGGGAAAATAGCATAATGAATACTGTTTAAAGCCGTACACCATAAAAGCTAAACGCAAATATCACATCACGGGGTTCATAAAGGTTGCACTGCATCAAGCATTTTCATCCAACAATGGCATTGTTATGCTGAATTCAAAACTAGACCGCAGACTGATTGTTCTGGATTTTTAACATGGTGGTGAAATTAACACATATCAGAAGCTGTTCCAGGGTTATAGTGATTTATTAAGCCTTATTGAAGCACCACAGCTTAATTGTTCCTTAACCGAATGTGATTGTTCAATGCATGGCTACAAACGCCATCTCTAAATTACCACATATTTCTATTTCTGCATTACATTCAGTTGCTTTTTAATTATCTAGCTAGTTGTTGTACTGGAGCAATACACATCAGGGCCTTACTGAAGGATACAACTGCAGGTATCCTCCAGGAATTTAAACCAGTGGCCTATTGGTTACAAATACATCTACCAATGGATTTATATATTTATAGCAATCCCAATCAAAGCCTATTTTTTGTTCTCTTTCTACAACAATAAGCAACCCTATATAAAGTAGTAAACTCATTCATCACAATTCACATTTTTTGCTCCAGATTGTTTAAAGCTTGCCTAATTTATTAGCTTTTGTATATTACCATTAACTTGGTATAGTGGATCTAAATGATTTATGGTAATGAAACTGGTAGAAATTTGCTAGAACTAAACTTGGCTTCAGACCACATCACAGCTATGAAATAATAATTACTTTAAAAAGTTAAAGCAGGGGAGGCATGGTGGTGCAGTCGTTAGTGCTGTAACCTCAGACTCAGGTTCGAATCTCTGTCAGGGTTCTGTGTGGAGTTCTCCCTGTGTCTTCGTGGGGTTTCCTCTGGGTACTCCAGTTTCCCCCCACAGTCCAAAAGCATGCTGAGACTAACCTGAGTTACCAAATTACCCATAAGTGTGAATGTGTGAGTGAATGGTGTGAGTGTGCCCTGCAAGGGGTCAGGCCCACATCCTGGGTCATTCCCTACCTTGCACCCATAGGCCCTAAACCTTCTGCAAAAATGGCTTGAAGATGGATGAATATCATTTAAAAAGAAAACATTCAAACAATTTGTTCATGGCAGACATCTGAGTGCGATAGGGAAATTGCAAATAAGTTCTTTGATAGCTGGGACTCACACAGACACATGTGTATAATAATGGCAACGTATTATGCGTGATATTTTAATGTTATTTGGCAATCAATAAATGCATACAGTGATCTGTCATCAAAAAATGGAAATTAGATAAAGTGGAACAAGACACGTTTTAGTAGATAAGTGGTGAAAGCAGTGTTTTTAGTGATTACTAGTATAGAGGTCTATTTACATTTTTGTACTAGAACAATTATGTCTTGCTTTAACCATTTTAATCATTTAAAAGTAGTCATAACTTTTTTGTAAAACATATTTATTATTACGTAACTATCTGGCTGATATCCACGAAGGAAAAAATGGATCAACAAAGAGATGCTGAATTGAGGTTGCAGTGCAATCTAAGACTTACCTTATTGATTATTTGCCCCATGAAATTATTATATTTCTCCAGAGCAATGACATCTGACTGTGTGTTATGCTTTTTGGTTACATACCCCTGGGAAAAGCACGCTGAACCCAGAGCAGGCATGAGTGACGTGGGTAACTGACTGTATTTGCATTGCATGACTCTCTTTAGGAAGTTGGAATGGAATACCAGTTGGAAGATGGATGGATGGATGGATGGATGGTTAAATGCATTGAGGGTGACTCAACACGCTATCAATAAACTTGACGTTGTATTGATGTTTTGGGTCTGGAGTGAATGGGATTATCTCAAACTCTGTTGCAAGCATTTGAGGGTATTAGAGACCTGATGCACCAGCGTTTTGAACCCTTACTTAATTTAGCTGGACAGTTTTGACAACCTCCCACTAGCAGACATTCACAAGCCATGGACCTGCATTTCTGTTCCCAGCAGCCTCAAATAAAAAAGAAAAACATAGCTGCTTATCACGTAAACAATAAAAAAGAGTTATCACTGACAGGAGTGCTTGAGGAACCAGGCAGCAAACCTCAGCAGTAACTCATGGAAGAATCCAGCTATCCTCTTAGGTCAGCTGAAAAGGAGTTCCAGCTTTAAATGTCCTCATCTATTCTCTGATGTAGCAGACAGTCGAAAAGGGGGCAAGAGGGAGGACAAAAGCCCTTGAAAGACTACCACTCAGCACTGGCTCCACAATGATATTCTACTAGTGAATGACGGGAACAAAAGCAGCACTGTACCTGGCTGTGGGTTTATAAAACAATGACGAGCTCCTGGATAAAATGAGGTTGCATTGTGAGTGTAGGAGCAGGAAGAGGAATCCCTCGACATAGTTTGGGGTCTGACCTCATAATTCCAACACATAGTTAAAAGCATAAGTGATGAGAACATTGCAGCATGACTGAGACTGAACTGGAGAAAAGAATAGGAATAGCAAAAACAATACAGTCAGCATAGTGGTGATCCCAGTGTTTTGATGAATGAATGAACAAATTAATGTTACAATTGTACATTGTTTTTCAAAACAGTCAAAGCACTTTATTGAGCAGGGTATTATATACCATAGAATAAATATAACACATGGTTGCTTGTGTTTATATACATGCTTTATTGCTGCATGTTTTTGCTTACTAATATGATGATATGCACCGTGTACTTTATTAGCCTTTTCTGTTCTTTTGACTGGCTATCTGGTGGGAAAACTTTGACTGCTGAGCGAAGGAGCTGCTTAGCATGGTTTGTCTGCTAGGAAGTGTATGCTTAAGACCTGATATGTAGGAGGGTTGCAATTTATTGTGCAATCACCTTGCACTGCCATCTTGGTGCATTGTCAGTCATGGTAATAGAATACTCCGAGCATGTTAAAGCAAACAAGTTGAGTACAGTTTTATTATCACATATCATATCACCAGTCACATTCAGTACATTGCATGTGGTGATGCAAAATAATGTTATATAAAAGCAAATTCAAAGCAAACTATGTAAAGAGAAAACAGATATTACTGGATGGGACCCATACACAGCGAAAGCAAAATGGCTGTGAGCCGCCAGTTGTCCAATATAAGGATATCGTTAATGATCTGTTTTTTAGAATATCGTGGGTAACACTGAAGAAAAAGAAAGCAAGTTAAAGTCTGGAGGTTTCATTTCTTTATTTATGGCTGGGTAAAAAAACTGTGGAGGAATAAGTGGTCAAAATATTGTGTATTCATACAGTAGAAAAGTAAAATCTCATATATTCTTCATAGTTATGTTATTTTCCTCATGTAATGGTAACTAAGCAGTTACGTTGCTCTGTGCTATAATGTTAATGTTACACTTCAGTATTTGTTGTTGATATTGCAGCAAATCTGGTTTGATCGCACATAACTGTCTTTAATGCAAACTGTTGATTTATTTTATCGCTGAATGTGTGTCTGCAGGGACTGTCTGAGGAGTTGTTTCTTTGTGTTTTTCTGTCAATGTCCAAGGTGCTCACAAACTGCTGCGTTATAAATTCGCTTAGAAATTTTGCGATTCTTGTGTCCCGTAATGTGCATGTTAGTTAAGAACTTACCAATTACTCACATTTTGAATTTCCATTTATATCTCATATAGAGTATGCATAAGCATATCCACTGAAATTCTGCAATTTTTTGGCTATCCATAATTCTTGTGGTGTTTTTTTTTTCAAAAGTTTTAAACGGAGACGGTTCATTGAAGCACCATAAACAAAATTATATGCTTAATTCTTGAGTCAATGTCACAATAAATACTGCATATTCCTATTTATTTGCCTCACATTAGGCTCTATTCATATAGAAATAAAAAAGGCTCATGTGTGGTCCGAAAGGGGGCCAGATTTACCTCCTAGTAGGCACACCTAAAAAAAGATAATAGTGGCAAAAGGTTATGTTTTAAAAGCATATACTCCTTTCCCACACAACATCACCTGATAAAGCTATCACAGAATTCTGTGAATGAAGCAACATTTTCCAGAAGCAGGCACAGAGACAGCCGACATCTCTTTAAAAATAAGTCCTCTCGCACATTTCAGTTGTCTGTCGGCAGACAGAGAGGAGATTTAGCCAGGATCCTGCTGCTTTGAATGCGCCAATGAAGAGGGACACAACAAGTGCTACTTGTTAACAGAATGAGTGTGAAAAGGAGCATTAAGAGCCTCGGTGATATTACTTTCGATGGTGTGGCTTGGCGGACGAGCTAAGCAAATCTATGGGGAATGAATTGCAGTGCTGAAAGAGTACCCTTCAACCTTTCACTTCAGTGCAGCCCTTCAAAGCTCCCAGACCATCTTCTGTCAGTGGTCTTAATCATGGGTCACAAAGAGACATTATTTGCAAACACTTTGATAATGATTTATCTGATTAGATTTTATGGATTTTGTTGTAAAATTAAGCAAATTTTCTTTTCACAGTAATTGGGTCCTATACAAGTGAATGCATCAAAATAACCAGTTCAAACAGTTCTCAACATTTGTAAGTCTAATGTAAAATATCAAGTATGCATTACATCTGTACGTCTTTTAATGATTCATCCTGGTCATAGTCAAGGGAGGGGTTGATGCCTTTCTTAGATGACATAGGACACAAGGCTGGGGTACACCCTGGGTTTGCAAGCCAGATCATCACAGGGAACATGCATATAGACACAAAAATATTCTGAGTAATCTAGAGACATTACGCACCATAACTGCATGTATATGGACTGCAGGAGGAAACTTGCACAATGTGAAGAAGACATGCAAACCCTACACACACAAAGCGATAGGAGGACTCAAACTCCCAACTAAGGAGGTGTGAACCACCCACTTTGTACAATATCTATGTTTTTGGGGATTTAAAACATGTCATATGTATAACAATCAACCTTCAAGAGCATAACTCTGCAGGGACATTTACATGGTCATATTAAAATTTTAAATGGCTAATCACTGCAGGAATAACTTTATCCACTGACTCTACGTTAAAGTAAAATTTGTTTGGCAATGAAAACAGACGCGACAGTAATTATGGTGGTGCACTGGCTAGTAATGTTGCCTCATACTTCTAGGGACCAGGGTTTGAGTCTCTACCATGGCTCCGAAGTGTGGAGTTTGCACATTCTCTCAGTCTAGTTGTGTGGTACAAACCCCATCCCCTCCACATTCCAACAAAAACATGATAAGGTCAACTGTCTGTAGGTGTGAATATGCCCTGTAATGGGCTGGTGCCCCATCCTGGGATATTCCTTCCCCATGACACAGGACAAGTGAGTGAAGAATATAGATCAGGGGTCTCAAACTCCAGTCCTGGGGGGCCGGAGCCCTGTGTAGCTTAGTTCTTTCCCTGGTCCACCACAAATGATTCCGCTCACAAGCTGTGTGGTAATTAGCACAAGGAGTTGAATCAGGTGTGTTAAATGAAGGTGAACCAAAAACTGTGTAAGTTTGCTTATTACTGTGCTTTACCAGAATAAATATTTTTTTATGCTGTTTGATGATCAACACATCTCCCGTTCTGAAATGATACAGGGGCAAGTGTACTTTGTAAGACCATTTAAAAAATAGTATAGAATAGTATAGAATATTTTTAAATATTTAATACCCAATTCCCATCCATCCAACTGGATCTACAGAAGCAACTATATGAAACAGAAGAAGAATGTTTCCATTGTGGATTGACATTTTCAAATGATGTATTTAAAATGTGATGAAAGTATTAGTTTCTGGTGAAATGAAGAACATGAAAAATCTGCAAAGTACTGAGGTTCTGCTATACAACAGAAAGCAAATTTTCCTTTGCTTCTTGAGAAAAAAAATGTATTGGTACTATAACTTAATTTTATGCTTTACAGCAACGTGTATATTTGGAAAGCTGGAAAAAATATGTTGTGTAGGTCTGCATTCAAGGAAATCAGTGAAGATGAGGCATCCTACAAGCAAGGACAAACTGATCTTGGGCAAGTCTAATGGAATCTGCTACAGATCCAGCAGCATAGCATAGAAAAAACCAAAAGCTAACCCCGGAGCAAAGTGACATGCAGTAACATAGGAAAGAAGGATAGATGCAACTTTGCAGCTGGAAGTAGGAATAGCGGTAGAATGGAAATCGAGCAGCAACAGCTGAGGCAGTAGGAGACACCAAATGTCCAGCTGCAACCAGAAATCAGAAAAGGACAAGACTCATGATTTTCACAGCTGAATTCTACTGAAAAGAAGTGACGGACTAAAAAGTGATGCAATGGACGAGAGACTAAACATCCATGCCCTCATTCCAGCTCTATAAAAATATTATAAAGCTACAGATAGGGCAAGAAATCAATATGAAAGCAAAGGCTACCTGTAAGATTTACCTATAACATGAAACAAAAACCATTATCTTATAAGCCAACTACAGAAATTGAAGTAGAAGGTCAAGTATGAGGTCAATGTTACAGCCTCAAAGGTCAAAATTGTCAACATCGAGAGGAGTGACTTGGGCAGTTTAATGGCAATATGATATACCATGGTATTTTAGGTATACCACAGTTTTCTTATCATGAGGGGGGTCCCCCATCACGTCCCGATTGTGCTGCTCCACCATGTGTGCTACGCCCCCTTGTTAACCACGTATGGAATCCCCATGTTACCAGCTGTATCTAGTCTTGTTTAATTTAGTCTCTTTCATTTTTAATCATGTTCCATACTGTTTCCATACTACTCTTATCTCTCTATCTATCTAGCAGCCAATCTCAATTGCATGTGACACTTATTCATTATTCAGCTTGTCATCAGATTTTGGAGTGTACCTGTAATAAAGCTGTACACATCTAAAACACCCCTTGGAGTAGCTGGACTCATTACAAAAGCCCTTCCTTTTAACTATAATTGGTCTAGGAAAACAAATAACATTTTATAGCAGAGCTTCTAAAATGTATGTATATTTAAATTAATTAAAGAAGGTTACTTTTAAACTGTGCAATGCCAAATGAACTATAATTCAGCATAACAATCAATTACAGCAATAAAGATATATCTAACTTCAGAAATTGAGAAAGATATGATATCTAAATTGAGAAACAATTGAAATATGTAATATTAGTCCAAAACAAATGTTCTCTTAATGTAACAGTAAAGGTATCCGCTAAATTAGCTTATTAGCAGCCATATGTCCTTGCTGTTATATCCTTCCATATTACCTGGCTTCCCAAGTTAGACTCTGGAGCACTGTGATTGGTTAGGGCAATTTCTAAAAATGGATGGAAAGCACCATTTTAAATTGCATTTTGATGTCATTTGATCTAATTTTGTCATTTAACTAGCAATACTAGTTATTACTGCACACTACCTACCATATTGAAAAGGCCCCAGATACATATTATACATGACACAAGGAACATTCTTCCCATAGTATACAATATAAAATTTGAAAATAGGAAAAAAAGTCAAGCACTTTTTTCTGCCACAAAAAAGTACAAATCAACAGCTTACCTAAAGATATAATGAAAATGTTATTGGTACCTTTCCAATGAATGATAAGTCACCATCTGAGCTGAATTCATCATCTGAGCTGAATGTAGATTGAGGTGACCTGTTAATGGTTACACAAATGGTTAACTGTATGCATCACCTACAATATTAACATACATATAGAAATTATTTCTTGGTTGGTACTACCAGAAAATCACTATTTCAATATTTTAATTGAAGTTAAAATACCAGTTTGCCAGAAAAAAGCCATGCAGTGTAATTGCTTAGTTTGATGCAAAAGTGCTGAAAATAACTGTTTGGGTTAGCCATTTACAAATACTCATTATACTTAATACATTATAAAATGTCAGAAAAATTGAGTATTTTTCCCTCAGCAATAGTTACAAGAGTTGCTGAAAGATTAGAGTAAAATGTCACTCAAGAGATAGCTTTTTGCTGGATTGACTTTATTTAATGTGTCCGTTCTCTCCCCAAAAGTAACACATCAAGAAGCAATTATTTTACATGCATGAGTTGTGTGCAATGTCCTCTTCAATTTAACATTGTGTGTTTAACATTACATCTTTGTCACTTTAACATTTGTATAATATATCTCATTTATAGCTTTGTGTCAAGATGTCAATAACGTTTAGGCTACCTAAATGAAATAAAAGGATTTAAATGAGAATTATACTCTTGTAAACATGATGACAATTTAAAACAAAGGCCTGTTGAAGGGTTTTTTTTTTGCCTCTCTCTCCATGGTCTTCCTAGTGGTTACCACCACTGCCAGCCTGTGGGTAGGTGCCTGTTTGTCAAGGGTTGGAGAGCCCTGTCAATTTTAAAATTATTAATATTAATATTATCCATCAATTGCTTTCAGCAAACCAAGACCCACTGACAAAAGGTTACCTGTTTTTGTGTAAAAGCTGATGTCTTTATTTATTAACCTTGGTTGACGTGCCTCACATGATGTGAATCACTTCAAACCAAATCCATTAACCGACAACACTTAGATGTACCAGAAGTATTGAATTTAAGGTTAAACTTTTATAATCGTACAAAATAACCCAAAGAAACAGGCAAATAAACAGTCATACAAAGAAACAAATAAACAAAGAGAAAATAGATCTTTGTGTTATGTTTTGAGAACTATATAAATATATTTTATGGGCTTTAGTAAATTACTAAGCGGGCCAAAAGATTATACTATACATAATTTCTAGTGCAGTACTTTAATCAAAAGGACAATTTCCCTAGCTACATGGAATGCAGGAACCTAGATTTATGATGTAATCTTATTTGTTGATCTTTGTTATACATTTAAATGTTGATTTATTTAAAAAAATATATGTTTCTGATTTAATTCATGCTACTAAAAGAACCCTAACCTTGAATTTAAATGAACTCGAAATAGGCTGCTTTCCACTAAATCCAAAATAACCTCAAGACTATTTATCCACAACAGACTGACATAAAAAAGGCATAAGACTCAGAGTGCACGTAGATGAGTCGTGTTAACTAATGGCTAATTGAAGTTTGTGGTAAAAACATGACCGATATCAAATCATTTTGGATGATATACTCACACGCAGTCTGTGCCTGGCTGCTTGTTGTATTACACCTGAGAGTAATCCTGAGGTATTGGTGAGCTCAGAATGATTACAGAGATACCATCATGGAAACCAAGGCAACCAAAGCCGGCTGCTTCAGAACAGTAGGCATAGAAAGCTAAATGACACCAAACTACTGTAATGCTGAGGTTCACATGTAACACAAAAATCTCTTATTAAGGTCAGTGTCTGTATATTTATTTTCTTAAATGCTTTTTCACATATACTGAAACATTTCTAAAGTTCTCAAAACTGTAGGTGCATCTTCCGAAACAGTATAGTTAACCTGCATAAGGCTTAACTTCCCCAAAACTCATACTTAAAAATAAATAATTACATCTATGAATAAGTCAGTGCCACCATAAACAATAAGTTTTGTCAATATGAATGTATACCCTGGAATTATATACTAATTAATCACTGAACCTCTTCCTACTTTCTCACTGACATTGATACCTGTTGCCAGATTTCTATAGCATTTATCTCTAGCTACACTATTCCTGCCACAGACACTGATTTCAACCATACAATGCTTCACATCAAAGTATATATTAAAAATCATTTATAACACAGGAGTTAAAAAATGCATAAATATAGGTTAAGACAAAAGTGAAAATGCATTGTCAATGTTACTGGACAGACTATCCTCATGTCTGCTGCTGATTTTCATCTGATATTCCACTGCAATAGAACATTGAACACTCTCACATGCCATACTCACGCATTACAAGCTTCTGCTACATTTCCTCACCAAGTATTTCACCCACCAAAGACATTTGGACACCATAGACTCTCCACCGTGAAAAAGGTGATATGTAGTCTTCAGTGGTATGATGGAGTATGATAAGTATACTGTGGTATTTTGGGTATCTTGCCCCCTAGTCAGTAAACTGGCAAATTGTATTACGAGGGACCATCTTATATTGCCCTGATTTAAAAATACTGAAATAACACTGCCTTCTATACCAAAATACCACATACCACAGCATAACATTATGAAACCTAGTAGAAAGAATTCTGGAGTACTAGATTCCAGAATGCAGGATATGATGAGAATTGCATCAGCATCCACTGATTAACACCAATACCATTGCTTGAAGGCATTTGCATGGTGAAAGCTTACATTGTCTCAAATCACATCACATCCTTTAATTTGGCAAATCATTTCACACCCGCCTCGTTCTCAGAAACAAGATATCTTTTGAGTTTGTCCAAAGTCAAGAGATGTTGTGTATTCTTAGAGCCAATGACGGGAATAAGCGCAATCACACCAGTTCTTGAAAACATAGTTATATTCCACACTGGTCTGACACTGGGGTTTCACTTGCCTCCAGTTACATTAGTATCCACAGCAGAGAAGACACAAAATCAGCTTTGGAAAATTATTTACAAATTGGGAATCACACTCTAACAGCAGGGCATTATATGTTCCGTGTTCTCTTCTGATATTACAATGAGTATATAGGCCGTGCTGAAGGGAAAACACAGTACATCGCTGACATAAAGTGATATTGCTCTATCTTCTCCTGCCTCATCATCTGTTCTGCTGTCCTCCCTTCAGAACCATGCATTCTCTCTCTCTCTCTCTCTCTCTCTCTCTCTCTCACACACACACACACACACACATATATATTTAGTTTCTATATTCAGAACTTATTGTGCATTCATGAGTCTGCTCTAATGACGATGAACCAGTAAGCAAAGCAGTTATCCAGGCACCAAATCTAAGGCATCCACTGCACTGGACACTGAACACCCTTCATGAGAAATATTAATGAAGTACCAAGTTCATATGAGAACATTCTTTAACATTGTTATAGCCTGCTATTAAGCAGTGATAACATGCCTTAGAGGGAGGCGTACAGCCTAATTATGGAGCCCAGCACTCTGTACAAAGTGCTGCACTTATGCATGCAGAAGTTATGTTTTATTTCTCTCCATTCTTTATGCCCTCCCTCTAATTTGCCAGTTAAAACTATGCATTATGGAATTGCCTGTGGAGAGCAAGGTCAGTATGGATCTGTCTAGGCATGGCAAGGTCACTTTACTGCAAAAAAATGAGACAGACTACAACTACAAACTTAAAAAAAATTACTTAATTCTTTACTGAAAGACAGACAAATATATTCCCATTCCCCTACTAGAGTACACATCTTCTCTCAGAGTAAAAGACACACTCTCAGACGCACTAAAATAATTGATTAGATTATTTTAGATCTTATGGTTCCTTTTAATCAATCATACAACAAAAATTCACTTCATATGATAAAATCACAAGACTTAATATAAATATCCTCTGCATAAGACATTTTGAAATGCAGTCATAAAAGGCTACAATTAATACATAATGAATAATAATACATCTATAACACATCATTAAACATGACATAAAATATTACATATCCGTAAATACCTTTTGAACCATGCAAGGAATTATAGGAATTACACTGCATGATAAGTGATCTTTGCAGACTTTAAGTGGTACCAGTAAAACAATTGATATAAATGCCATGACAATGTTGGATCATTGATAATGTATTTGTAATGAGTACTGCCCTTAAGCTTGAAATAAAAACAGCAATTCAGTGATTAAAGGAAAGGGGTGTTACTAACAGAGAATGAAGATTTAATCAAAATTTTAACAGTTCAGCAAAACTCAGATGTCAGTTTTTGCATTACATGGACTCCATGGCAACTAAACTGTTATTCTTAAAATAAATCTGAGAAGGGACACTAACTGTGGTTAGTGCGAAATATCACATGAATTAACTGGATTCTCAGGACTGGATGGCATTTTAACAATGATTGAGACGGCCCATTATATTTCCCCCAACATGTAAGTTTTTAATGTGGCTTTAAGTTAAAACCAAACAAACAGGCATTTTAGTCTTCCATTCCAAGGAACCAGATGATTTGAATAGCTTTACACTAGTAAATGACAAATTTATTCTAGAATAATTATGCAGTTGTGGGACAGATAAAATAGAAAGCTCTGATGTAGTGTCCAATCTTAGAAGCTTCTTGATGTAACCATATTAGCTGAACGAAACAAATGTCCCAATCACGCTGTCAACCAACGAACCAATCAATTGATCAATCATTCAATCAACCAACCAATCAATCAATGTATCAATAATTCAATCAAGCAATCACATTGTAACTCTTTTGCACATACATTTTTGCCCCAGGAAACTATAACAACGTGGGGAAATTCAGCCCTGAAGAGTACTGAACATAATTTGAATGGCATGTTTAAATTCTATGCATTATTGTATTTTAGATATGTCATCATAGAGACAAGATATGATTTGATCTATAGTGATGTTGAAAACTCCTTTCAATTTTTTTTGTTGGATATGATTGGTTGGGATGCCATTCAGGTCTAGCAATTAGGGCACAATGAGATTTCAGCACTAAAATTGAACAACAGTACTGTGTTAGATCTTGGTCAAACGGTGTAAATCTGGCCTAGGTATAGTGGCTGTGAAATCTTCATATTTCTCCAGTGATCACACAAGTTTCCTCAGAATGTTATACTTTCCTTCTACACAGTACTGTCCAGGTGAATTGGTGGGTTTAAATTGCACTTAATGTGTGAAATTCCGGTAAAGAGTATCCAACAGCATGTACACAATATTAATGGACACATAACAAAAATCCAAGTGTGCAAAAGAAACAAGGAATTAGGCAACACAAACTGCAAAATGAACTCTCACAGAATTTTATGCACTTATAAAGACCAGAGATACTTGAATTTGAGTACTGCTTCATTACATTTAGTAAGGGGAACTTTAAATGTAAGTAATCATATGAAACAGACCTGTTCATAGCAAGTATATGCATGTTTATTGCCAGGTTAAACCTGCCCATCAACCTCCGACACACTCAGTTTTCATGAGATTGTTGCTTGGGTCCCAATCCAGCATGGCTCACAAGTGACACAGATACGGATGTTTCAACAAGCACTCCAGCTTAGCAGGAACCTGCTGCAGCATTGGTGACATCAGGCATGGCTGCTACACGCATTACCCCCGGAGCACGTTGTGTGGGCAATCATCTTTGATACAGCACACACAATTCCCCACTAACCCAATTACTTCTTTGTGCATTGAATTTAATGTTGTGCTTCAATTTAGTAAAAAAAAAAAATGATAAAAAAAAGCAATATTACTCAGAGGCAGAGGCCTTGTGTGTTTATATCAGACGTAATAGTTTGATAATACAAATAATTTTCCTTCACACTGTGATTCTATCTTCCATTTCAGGGTAGAATCTGTTTAAATTATCCCTAATCTTCACATCAATATTCTTGGGTTTCTGTGATGGTCGCTGGCCTATGTTACAAATACAGCTGCAATGTAACAAAAAATGTCAAAAAATGCCCTGGATTTGGACTGTATTTTTGAAATGCATCTTTTCAAACTTTGTTGTTGCTGTTAGTGTTAAGGGGTAAATGTTGAGCTATGAAATTTTTAATCTAACACATTTTTTAAAGTAGCAATTTAGTACCTCTACAATAACAGTCTGTAGAGCCGCAAAACAGTCATTTTTTTACACACAGCAATATTAACCTGTTAAAGATCATTTTTGTGCCTAGCTGTAAGTTATAAAGATTTAGGAATGGTCAGATTGGAGCCAGAGTACAATATAGCCATGGGCCAAAATTGGACAAAAAGTTGCAAGACAATAACAATAAAGTGCAGATTGACATTTACCAGATCCCTCCATAAATACCACACAAAGAGACAGGCCACACCCCTGAGCGACTGATCTCTGCGCTGCCTCAAAAGCACCACCGAGGAAGCAGACAATGGGCATCAGGACATTACAAAGGATCAAATGGTTCACGAGATGGTCATTACATTATAGGGAAGGAGACGTATATAAAATTACAGATAATCTGTATGTCTGCATTTAAAAGCCTGTAAAGCCACCTTAAACTGAATAATGGGTTCAGTCTAAAAAGTTTGGGGCCGAGAGCTATTTAAGTTTCCCAAAGGTCAGGTTTCATGACTTCAACCATGGCAATATTGACAAAAAGAATTTATGAGTTTAAATGTCTGGCGAGTGAAGTTTAGCCTTCTGATAGGGATGTGCTGACTGACCTCAGGGTCTTAAGGCCTTTATGGAATCATTCTGCATTATTATAAAAGTAGAATAAGAAATGCTCATATTTTAAGGAGACATGAACTTGTCATTTACAGATTTATTTAAAGGTCATTGTGTTTTTGCACCAAGCACTTTCTCTGTATAACTGAAGCAAAATGGTGCTCAGGCACACTCAGTTATAATTTCATTGACAGTAACTGAGACTGACAGAGTAGCTCAGTGGTTAACACTGCAGTCTCACACCTCTACACTGGAGGTTTGTTTCGTCTCTCTGGCTCTATGTGTCTGTTATCTCCACTGTTGATGGATTTCCTGCAGGTATTCTGGTTACTTCTTGTTCGGCAAACACATGAGATTAGATATACTGGTGACTTGAAATACCCCTGAACGTAAATGCCCTGCAATGGATCAGTATTCCATCCAGGATATACCCTACCATGTGCCCTCTTTTCTGGTAGAGGTATTAGGCTTAGCAGGACAATGTACTGGATAATCAGCTATGGAACACTCCATATAGATCAATCAATGCATGTAATAGGCAAGTTCAATGTACGCCTTTGACATTCGTCAATATTTTTCTAAAGAGAAAACTTTAAAGTGCAGTAAAACGTATGCCATTGATTGCAATATCTAATGTCATCATCCTGAGACAATCTTGTCTCAGTGCAATAATACAATGTTTTTCAGAGTTGTTACAGACGTTTAGTGCAATCAAAATTTGTATTTTATTTGTACATGTCCATACTGTTAAGACTCACTACCAAGTATGTAATTACAAAGAACTTGGCACCTTAAATTGGCTTGAAACACAGGTGTAACAACACTAACAGTAAAACTAATATTTCTGTGTCATCAACCAATTTTTCAGTAAAAATTAAGTAAACATTAAACATTAAAGACTGATATTTAGTGATGTTTAGTGTAAATTAAATAATTCATTTGCCATACCTGTTTCCAAAAACTTAACCATCTGTGATGCAATTAAGTTGATGAAAATATTTTTATGTAGGATACTGGAAACTGAACAACTTATAGTCTTAGCTGGCCTATATTACTTAATGAACAGCAAGATCACTTTGTCAACATCAATGATTTCATTACTTATACTATAACTAAGGTGCTGGCTATCCTATCATCCATATGTAGGTTTGAAAGGAAATGTGTCTTTGTCCAGTTAAATATTAAGTTCTTTTGTTTCACTATAGCATTATTTTGCCATTGCAGGAGGATTCCAGAAATGATTAACTAGGACTCTAGATACCAGCAAATTATCAAGTCCTTTCCGTCATACTAACAAATCCATCACAGAATACAATATTGTCACTATAATGTTAACGTGGAATTCCTTAATATATGTTGCTATTCTGGTTAAAATTAATAATCAATATTAAGTCTATTAATTATAGCATGATATAATGAATAACAGCTCAGCCATGAGCAAACTAATTAGTTTTCATTTATACCACAGCACTGTTGAATTCTTGAGTCTAAAAATGGTTGTTTATTTTTCTATAACCACGCATAGTGCCAGTCAGGTGAATCATAGTAACAAATCAATGAGCAATTATATTCTTTAACTAATGTTACTTAATGGAAACTTGGTGTTGGGCAGTTCGTCACCTTTAAAACATCTAAAGCATGGCTTGTCGTACATTAACCCCTATGTAACCAATCACCTGTAATCATAATAAATCATAATGTATGTATCTAAACTGGATATTCAGAATAAATTCATAAAGATCATCACACACCAAAATAATTATCCTAGGAAAATTTCAATCAGTAGATTTCATACTTATGGAGTCCCCAAAGTCCCATAGAGTGATTTTTTTTATCTTGTGCACTCAAGAAAATAACTTGTGCGCACACGTTATTTTCTTGTGTGTACAAGAAAAAAAAAATCACTCTATGGGACTTTGGGGGCTCCGTACATAGTACCTTGAGAAGGTGTATTTGATACTTTTTATTGTTCAAGATATGATGAACTATGTGATCAATTTTACAGTGTGCCTGTAATGTTATGTTTCCTATGACAGAGTAAATAATAAAAATTGTTAATTAAATTTGACCTAAAAACATTATATGTGATTCACCATCTGGGCTGAATTCACCAACTGAGCTGAATGTAGGTTGAAGTGACCTGTTACTGGTTCCACAGATGGTTAACTGTATGCACCACCTACAATATTAACATACATATAGAAATAATCTTTTGGTCATTTTAATATTTTAATTGAAGTTACAATAAGTGTTGGAGAAACTTCTTTTAAATGGTAGCTTTTCAAGCTACAAGATACTTATGATTAAAAGTAGCTAAGCTATGCTACAGCCAAGTTACTTGTTTTACTTAGTAGTTAGCTACACCACAAGCTACAGAGAAAAAAGTAGCTAAAATATACAAAACCACAACAGCAAATAAGAAAACATGCCAGACAAAACAAAAACATAACAGCAAATATGAAAACACGCCAGCAAATACAATAACACAAAACAAATACAAAAAAACTGAAAATATGAAGACACAAAACACAACAAATACAAAAACAGAAAAGCAAAAATGAAAACACAACAGCAAATACAAAAACACAAAAGCAAATATGAAAATACGTCATCAAATACAAAAACACAATAGCAAATCAAATAAACATTAGTAGATGTGAAAACACTCCAGCAAAGACATAAAACACTGCAACATTAGTGGCAGTGAAAGCGGAAAGGGTATCTGCCTGCTGATTGTCAAGTGCTTGTTACTGATTGAATAGGCAGCCTGTCAATCAGTCGACAGCCATAACTAGTTAATGCAAAGGTACATGTTTAAGAACTTTTAATATGCCCTGTTCATGTGAACACACACTGCTTTGTGTTTATCTTTTCACTGAACGGCATCATTTTCCTTGTAATCTCAACATAACCTAAACTGTTTTCTCAAAATCCCAAAATAAAACAAAAGTTATAATTAACACACAGAAACAGCATTTGTCTAGAGTCAGATGGAAGCTGATTACAGTAAAACATGCTACATATAAGGGTGGAATTCTCCCTTGTTGTGAGATATGATTTCAACATTAACTTTCAAAAAATGACAGTGAGAGCAATACCTAGTTCACACTATCTGGGTAAAACATTTCAGTTAAATCCATGGCTCACAACATCTGTGGCGAATTGAGGAGGATATATTCTCATCACTGATCAGTTATGGTCTGCTGACTCCACTAGTATGTTTATCAAAAATTTAATGGTAAAATTATATAGACATTTACATTATTTATTGTAGGTGTTTGACAGTCATTCTGCTACATGAGATGGTCAAGCTCAAGGAATATAACCAAGGTTCACTCAGACCAAAAGGCAGAGCAAAGTATTTTTCTAGCTCTAGCATTGCCACGAAACATTATTTGTAAAAAAAAAAAAGTCACTGTAAAAGCGTTTTACTTCTGGCCGCTACTCCCACCACGCAGCTGCATAGCATGCGTACTCCCAGCATCCTAGTTCTTTGTACTGTATACCCTTAAAATGATGTTGAATAATGACTTACGAACATTTCAAGTTACGAACAGCCGTTCGGAACGTATATCATTCATAAATGGAGTAGTGTCTGTATACGTTTGCCTGAAAAAAGCCATGCAATGTAATGCCTGGTTTGGTCCAAAAGCAATGAAAATATCTGTTCAGGTTAGCCATTTACAATTACTCATTATACTTATGTCAGAAAAATTGAGTATTTTACCCACAGCAATAGTTCCAAGAGTTGCTGAAAGATTTGAGTGAAACATCACTAAAGAGATAGCTTTTTGCTGGATTGATTTTATTAAATGTGTCCGTTCTCTCCCTAAGAGTAACACATCTAGAAACAATTATTTTACATGCACGAGTTGTGTGCAATGTCCTTTTCACTTGTAACATTACATCTTTGTTTTTTTTACATTTGTATAATCTATCTCATTTATAGCTTTGTGTCATGATGTCAATAACGTTTAGGCTACCTAAATATAATAAAATGATTTAAATGACAATTATACTCTTACAAACTTGATAATTTAAAACAGGATGGTCAGAAGGTACATCCTGCTTCTCCTGAGCTGAAAGGCCTGTTGAAGGGTTTTTTTTTTGCCTCTCTCTCCATGGTCTTCCTAGTGGTTACCACCACTGCCAGCCTGTGGGTAGGTGCCTGTTTGTCAAGAGATGGAGAGCCCTGTCAATTTTAAAATTCACATTCTAGCAGTAATGATCCTAAAAGCTGCAATTAAGTTGACTGTCAGAGCCCGAGGAATGACACTGCAGACGAGCCCCTAGCTGGAGAGCACGGCGCCCATTAGCTCCTGGAGGGAATGCTCTCTGGAGCACCGCTGCCTTTTTCTAAAGTGTTGCTGTTTTCGTTTATTCAGATCCTCGGCCATTCTGTTTCTGTCTCTGCCGCATTGTAGCTTTGCTTCCACATTTACTTCAA
>JAODUD010000117.1:11873153-11883940 GCA_026784285.1 Stomatorhinus walkeri
ATATATTTTTTTTTTTTTAATTTCCTAAACATCACAATAAGTTGCATAAACTATGATCCGCAACAAACATTTGTTCATACCAACGAGATTACATATCTGTAAAAATGTAGCATCGATGTTATATTTACAGAAATAAAACCCAGCTATTCACACTACAGAAAAGGAGCTTCATTACTATGGCTTGTTTTTTAGAGGTTTTGGGTATTTATCAGAGTATTTAAATATTGCACGTACTGTATGTGTAGCGATATTCGAGGTTTATCTGGAAGCAGATTCTGCTGCAAAGTGTTGGGTAAATGTTCCTTTAAGCAAATTGAAGAACATGTAAAATCAGATTAACAAATTAGGCATGGCTATGACATTCATTAATACAATGACTTGTACTTGTCCAGATATTAGGCCAATGAGTGGGGTTTGCATATAAAAAAATCAGATTTAAATGTTAATCCATTTCCAGACTAGAATAGGTACAAAGAGTACAGTGTGTTTATAATATAGATACTTTGAACATTGCATGGCTGAAACATAAGACTCAAATGTGAAACTACGTACCACATGGTTTTCTGAACCAACCCAGAATACCAGTCGTATACAACACTGGTATTTCACCTTTCAATATCCCCCAAACACAAACCAAATCTTTTCATCACCTACACCTGATCATGCAAGTCACACCACATACATCGAAAGTACACTTCATGAAAATATAGCATATTCAGCCACTAGATACAATACTCATTTGGTATGCCAGCAATTCAAGATGTTAAAACAGCGGGACAAGAGGTACATTAATTTCTCCTTCATGCAAGTTGCCCAGTGCTGTCACATCAAGAGTAGCGGTCTCAAGTACTCTGTTATTAGTGCCGGCAAACACTGCTATGCTATCGATAGACCAATTAGAGACACCTTCTGGTCAATGAGCTGCTCGCCAGGCGTCAGCTGGATTACCTGCCAGCCCCTCCACTTCAGTTTCAGCCCAAGTTTAGTCTCCAGCGATGCTTCTTTTTCCCTCTCATCCAGAAAACAAAGCAGCCCTTATCCAGCATAATCCTTGGAATAAAGTTGAGTCTGCTTTGGCAGTGCCCCTTGTTCACGTCCCTGTTTCTAATCAGGCTAATGGAGTTTACAGGTATTCTATTGATCTCTCCCTATAAGTGGCTTCTTCGAGAATTAAATGTAGAATTCTGCGCAGGTCAGGCATCCAGACTCTCTCCTCTCCATTCTCCCTTCACTTTCTAAATAAATAAATACCAAAGGAAGTAAAATATCTATCGTGCTTTTTTGCTGCCCTACTTCACAGATCTAACCCTCTCTACTGATCAGTAACCTTTGAAAGCCTCAGCTCTTGACCTGAGAATTGGAGGCTTAGTTCACCTCTTCACTAATCTAGTCACTGTCTCGTTTAAGGTGGATACAGTTGGCTGATTCAAATCTTCTGTTACAAAGCAGACAACATCCAGCGAGATGTCATAAGAGACACACAATGACAATTCACTTATCCCTTAGTAAGAATCAATTCTCTCACAATGCATCCGTCACAGAGTCCTCAGTCCGTAAAAGCAATTTCTCCAACAGTCTGACACCATAATTGCTCTTAAATTTTCAATGAGCATTTCACCAGAGCTCTCTTGAACCATGGTAAAAAACTCAACTTTTTGAGAAAAAAGAGTGTCTGACAGAATAAAGAGAGTTTTTTTTCCCATCTTCTTGAAGAAGTTAAAATTCTCATCTGTATATATCAATTTTGTCTAATACATGTGTTTTATCAACAAGACTGAATTATATACTGCACAGTTTCACATAAACCAAGACAATTCAATTTATCATCTGAAATTACTGAAATTATGTAAGTACTACCATCCTAAATCTGCTTTGGATAAATATGCTGTGATAATCTGACATGGAATTAAATGAATGGAGTACACTTTAAAACATGTGGAAATATGCTAGAAAATAATTCAATACATATGCACATATAGTGTACTGCACTTGACCTGACTTGGGATCAGGGGCTGGAGAAGGGCAACATGTGGCTCCTGAGTTACCAGACAGTATTTCCTAAGTGCTGGTCATTTGTGGGAAGAGCCAAACTAAGCTTTAGTACAAGTAGAGAAATCAGTTTTTTCTTTTTTTTTTACTTTAATGCTAGCGAATGAGACACAGCTGGAAAGTTGAGGTAGAGGTAGGGCTCCTGTACCTGGAGGTGACTTAGTACTGATGAATTGATAGATGTAGCTCACAAATTTAGTAAAACGTAATTAAACTATAAGGTGTAATATGTAAATGAGAATATATATATAAACATTCATGACGTTAGGGTCACTAATGGCACACACATGAAATTAATGAAACCGCTCACCATAAACACGTCTCTGGGCAGTGAGAGGAAGCCAGAGCAGCTCGAGGGAAGCTGAGAATACATGCAAATTCCGCTTCAAAGACTGGAATTAAGTTAAAGCCATAGCTAGTTTCAGTGCAGTTGGTGCAAGCTAGGGTATGTTTCCTGTTGCTTTTTTATTATTTTGATTTAAGCATAAAAAAAGCAGAGAAGCCATCTAAGGTAAATTCATTTTTCCCCACTATTATTTTTTTTCAGAAATACCAATATGTGTGATACTTTCATTGAAATACTCCCATTTCATTGATCCCCTTTTAATGCTTTAGCTCCATCAGCAGAGTAATGTTCAATTATACATAACATTCATCATTTTCCATAAGGAGAATTAGAACAGTGGGGTCACGGTATCACAGAAGGTATCTCCATCACTTCAAAATCAATGTCCTGAGAAGCACTAAGTACAGAAAACGGATGACCTCATACCAAAATTATGACAGCGAAACTCCACAGTGTACATGTCATCTTATAGTGTGAAGAAGGTCCCATTCATCACTGACTTGTTCAACTTTTCATGATCAACTGTTAAAGATAACCACATTACCATATATTGAATACAAATCTTTTAATAGCTTCTACAACAGGAATTATATTAGCATTATTGGCTAAAGTATATTTCATAGTCTGTTTGATTGTTAATGGAAAGTTAATGTTAAACTTAAAGCATAAGGAGTGTTATGTATAAGACAGCTATTGAACTGGCTGAATAGAAATAGATTTCTCAATAGCTTAAATAAGTGCCCCTACTTTATAGTTTTTTTTAGTTAATATATAAAACTCAATTTCTTTTTTATCTAGCCAAAATGTAGATAACACTTATTTCCCTGTCATGCAAATTTAAAAGGAGACTATAAACTATTTAACAAAATTATTAAAAGGAATTAACATAAATGTATCGTCGTAAAGTACAAATTATGCAATGAAATATAAGAAACATTAAATAAACTAAGAACATGTAAGCATCTCAGTGTGTGCTCACAATATAATAAATACACCAGTTATTAGGTAACAGGGTTAGGCAGCAAGTGGCTCTCAAATATCCCCTTACACACAATTACCTTGCTCAGCATTTAAATGTTGTGAAATTATAGTAGCTTTTAAACTTTAGAACAAACTGAAAATTGAATGGTGATTTTGCTAACACAGCAGCCACTTACTTAAAATTTCTTCACTGGTTATTATGCTGGTGAACCTGCGCCACAGATCTAGCAGCACTTGAATGCTCCCAGAAAACCTTCCACACTCCCATTGTCACAGCATAGTTTGTTAGTTTGTTCTCCTGGAATATGGGTTGTGAAACTTCTGAAGGGTGTGAATTATATACCATTTTTGACTTGCAGTCCACATAAAATTACACCAAACGTGTTAGCTGTCATGATCCGCCCGTCCGAGCCTCGTGTGTGCCACGCCCCCCTCATTACCCTGTGTTCGATCCTAATGGAAACCAGCTGTTGTCCATTCGTACCTGATTGTCTCTTGTATTTAGTCCGTGTCCAAGTTAGTATCCCGAGATGAGTCATTGTGGTGTCCTGTGGCGTTACCTGTCCATCGTACCTGTGATTACCTTTCGTATGAAGATTAAACCCCGTTTTCCCCGATTCCTTGCCTGCCGATGCTTCCTTTCACCTCCCGCCGCCGACACCCAGGCACGCGACGTGACAGTTAGCTGTATGAAAATGTATTTTGATCCTCTTTAACTATTACTTGTTGAATTCTCAGTCTGTAGTATAATTTGTCCTTGACTGTCATATTTTTCTGCTACAATTTAACTGGTTCCAAAATACATAGGAAACACAGCAATTAGATCCAATCCTACAAACAGCCTTGGTTTATCTTGTATCATGTATTTGCACAATTTATTTCTTGGTCACTTAATTTCACAGAAAAAAAAGTAAATATGCACAAGGATTACAAATGTGCTCAATTATTACGATGTTACCACATGCCTGTGAGCTTCAGATGCGTTTAACTTTATTTGAAAAGTTTATAATCAGCCAGAATTAAATTTTTCCAGCTGCAAATAAAAAGGAAAAAAGAATGCATTTAATGGTGAATTTGCAACACACAGTAATAAACTGAATTTTCATAGTACAGTTAAATGCATCTATACATACTGTATATATACATATACACATACATATATACACACAATTATTAACTTCAAGATTTAGCAATGAAAAGCTTTTACCTCAACCACTCTGTACACTAATCTGTATTTAGGAGTCTATGCTTCACCATGACATTTCTGCTGCACAATCATGTTTGACAGCTGAAGGAACCATTGCTGTCATACCGCAATGACTGACAGAGAGCTCTATATTTAACATAAGTGTAAAGGGGGTTGGGTTACTTCTCCCCACTGTATATATGTCATACACACAGAATTGTTTCAAAATTTCAGTGGGAGCTTCAGAATAGACTGTTATTCTGCAATTCTTTAAATGATGAAAAAACTGAGCAATGCTACAACTGGTGCCATGTTGAATTGCTTATATCGCCTCTTTTCAAAGTATGCAACACGTTTTTTCAGTTTCTCTGTGATTCCACGAAAAAAGCATTGTAGATATAGTAATGCTTTAAAATATGAGGGCATGGATGTTTATACATAGATAATGTCAGAAGTCAGACTATATGGTAGATTACAAATTTGTGGGGTTAATTATTCACACTGTATACACTGTAAAACTGAACTGGCAGCTCTAGAGAACTTCAAATATAGGATGGGCTATGCAGTCTCCAGTCATTGGTAATCAGCAGCTTACACAGTATAAAGTGAAATATATATTTAACAATCCATATTTTTCAGCAAATTATGCTGTATAACCAACATCCATGATGAGTGAACATGAACCATTTTTAAAGTATTTTTGTAGTAGAGATAATAATAATATACTGTTTTAAATAATTTAAATTTATTAACAGTGGTTTTCATAAACAATTAGATTAATGTATATAATATATTAATCTGATCCTTTTTGACGCAAAAATTTATTCACATTCAGACTTATATCAGGATATACTGTAGCAAATTTCCAGTACATCTAGACAAAAAGACATACTGTACAGATCTTCACAATGAACAACTGATATAGTCTGAAAAGAGGAATCATCTTCACCTTCAATCGCACCTAGTATTCAAGTTCTTACCTGACGAAATGTCAAAGTACAATACATCATTCCTTCCATTGACATATATTCATTGTACAAATACTCATTGAGCTACTCATTCTCTTTGTCCTTCTCCTCAGCGACAAACCAATCATTCCATTGAGTTATCGAAAGAGATGGACAACTGTCTGTGACAATGAGCACAATCACACCATTCCACTATGCAATCACCTTGGAACATTTGTCATGGCTTTTGCTAGATGCATCCTCTCCTTTTTACACTTATTTAGAAACTATCATCACAAAACTCTTCACCAGCTTTACTCTTGTGTTATTATTTATCTTACAGGTTACCCTAGATAGCAAACTTCAGCCAACTATGATATTTATACCTTATGTCTGATAACTTATTGACACTTTTTGTTTAATTGCTGTATATTTACACTCAGCATTTATGCTATGACATAGTTGGGTTTTTACTTGTTACTTCAGCTACTTAGCATTTAATTTACCTTATGGCAATCCTGTCCATCAGTCATAGCTAAGTTAAGAATGTAGATAGCTTCAATTTTTACTTAAGATGCCAGTTTTTGAGAGTTATTGATTTTACATCTGAAATAGCTGGCGATTGAGGGCACCTTTCCATTGATTCTTCTGCTTCCAAGCTAATTGCTACAAATATGGACACGCGGGAGTGTTACCAGGGGAAGGGCACTTAGAGAACATACGACCAGTTTAACCTCAGGGTTTCAGACTGTAATTATACTTAATAAAGGGCTGTGAAGAGAATTTGCTCCAGGCCTTGATGGCCCCTTTTTCACACTTTACAAAACACAATGACCACTTTCTGACCAGTTAGCAAAGAATCCCTTTTAACTCTTCCATGTTCAAGCTTCACTCATTTGCTCGTTGATGAAATCAGTTACGTGTCAGCGATTTGATACTATTTGGTCACCGGTCAAAAAAGGTGCAATTTTTTTACTCTAATGTCACTTCTCACTACAAACTAGAGGTAAAACACATTTTACTCCCTACCTTTTTAAAAATATGAAAAAATAACTTTACCCATGTTAATTAGCCTATAAATTACATATTACATACGTGGACTTATACGCACCATTACAGTCATGGTTGATTTTATTTTTTAGATTCCTATTGATTTTGGACTTTCACTGATGTCCATTTATAAATGGTACAGAGTTTATAATGATTGTAAGTAATGACATAAATTGCATTCTGAAATATTTTTATTACAAAATTTAAACTTTTATTTGACCCTATAATTGTGGAACTATATAGAGCTATATCCTATTTACTTAGGCATTTCCTGTGAAACAATGAGAAAAATTAGAGAGCCCAAAACATGTTGCATCTGTATTTATTGTATGGTAAAAAATGACATGAATTGTGGGAGCTGACATAATTAGCATCCAATTAACACCTGTAGTGACCAGCCCAATACGACATAGAATGGTTTCCTAATGTTAATAAAGACAACCAAGCTATAGGAAATCTTTGCTTCTGGCTTTCTTTTTGCCTTTTGAAAAATATGCCATTCTGATAAACCTTGCTAAACTTGAATTTAATTTTAGATATAACAAAGTACTCAGCCTTCCTTTAGTATTTTTTCCATATCTTGTAACAGAACCACATCTTCTGCTTGTAGGTGCCTTACCATCCTCTCAGAACCTTCTTTGATTAAATGTGACTGATTACTGGTTAATCCAGTGTTCAAATATCTTTCCCGTGTTTTGGTCAAGAAATTCTAAGCAATGCAAATGTTGGTATTATTCAAATCATTTTCATCATTCAGGTCTTCTCTAGCTCAGGGCGAAACATTATGCACTTTTTTACACCCCTGTTAATTGCATTAACATGATCTTTTTAAGTAAAATCTGAGTACAATGGTACTTGAACTGCTTTCTCTTCCATTACTGTAAATCAATGGCATATTAGCCTGGATGTATAAAATTTACAATTTCTATGAAAACATGTGAAGGAAAGCATAACTGGTATTCTTGGATCTGTACATTTGTAATTATTTAGATTATGACCTCCATCCATCCATCTTCCAACCACTTATCCAGGACAAAGTCATCTTGGAGGAGGGTGGAGCCTATCTCAGACAACGCAGGGTCAGTCCATCGCAGACACGCGCAGACACACTCACACTGAACAATTTGCAGCAGTTAGGATAATGCCAATTACCTTAACTGCATGTTTTTGGACTGCAAACCGGAATACCCAGATACTACTCAGCACAGGGATAATTTGCAAAATCTGGACATAAATTGGCAAGCAATGATTCTTTATAACATTTTTGTTCCACCCAATAATATGTCAAAAAAGTATTTTTATACATGCCAAAAATATAAGCGGCAGAAACTGCATTAATGTGCATCACATGTATTCGTCTTACATTTTAAAATGTTTACTGCCTGACCAGTAAAGACTGAAAATGCCTTGTTTCTCCAACTAAGTGAGAAAAATAAAATCAAATGTTTTGTGTAAAGTAATAGTCTTTTTATATATTTAATACCACATCCTGAACAACTGGGGACAACATATGATCATTTTCAGAGGCGTGAGTAATTATGAATTCTGCTTAGTTATTCTCATGATATACATATCAAGTAGGCATACTGCCTGTTGGATGTGTTTGCTGTCACCTATGATTATAGGTATAACATATACTACATATGGCATCATGTTGGTGCAGTATTTACTCACACCTCCATGTTGGGGGCTTTGAATCCTGCCCCCATTGTGTGTGTGTGTGTGTGTGTGTGTGAGAGAGAAGTTGACGATTGCCTTGTCGGAGACTATGACCCTATGGTACGCTGCATTTCATGTTGTTTCAAATGCATTAAATTAAACAACAAACATTTTATCTGAGGATCATAGCCACTGAATAAGTGATGTTTTACTCAAACATTTTTTAAAAAAGCTTTCAACAGGTGATATAATCCATTGTGTGTTTTTATGGCATTTGCAGTTTTATTTGGTGTGACACTTTATATTTTATAAATGTGAAAATCATGTTGAGCTAAGGCTCAAGTTTGATCAAGATTTGAGTGTCTGGAAGAAATGCAGGTTTAATAAATATAGATTCAGTGAACCTAAGATGGCGTTAAATTGTGATGATTTGGTCATGTGGTTGTGTTTTTTTAAAATCTTTACTATTGCATATACAAATGAAGCTTTAGTTGAGCAATTAATTAAAGTTAATAATTGGAAAACTGAAAACTGTTACATTATAGAAGGTGGTAATAAGGCAAAAGAAAACCTTATATTTACAATATTACATTTATATAGTTACCAGCTTAACAAATCATGATTTTATGATTGACTCTGGAAGAAACTAATTGGTCCCTTTAAATACTTCATTTTCACTAGTCTGTCAGATCACTATAATTTTCTCTTGTTGGAGCCTAAATATATATTCAGGCCAAAGTCATAACAAAAACATACTTCACTAAAAAGCCAATATTTAGTGTCCATAAATTTGTGTTTATACTGCATTTATTGCCAAAGCACAAAAAAGAAAATTACTAATAATGACTGGTTTCAGCAAATGCAATCCCATTATGTAAATGTATGAACTCAGAATTTGACCTGGAAACAAAAGACTGCTTAATAGTAACTATTAAGCAATACTTTATCAGATCAATTAAACAGAACTCCACTTTAATAAACAGGCTGCACAGAGGTTGTCATAGCAACAAGCCTACATGAACATATTATAAAAACAGACACATGGCAAAATATTTATGAAAATGTACTTGCATAGCTAATCTATTGGCATTTATTTCTTCTTACCATTTTGTAGTGTCATCTCTACAGCTAATATATACTCAACTGCAAATTATTTTCCAGGAACAACAAGGAATGTGATCAAAAGCAAACTCAGATTACTTTAATCATATAATATTTCACAAATTGTATCACAAAAGTGAACTATAAATATTTTAGCAGAAAAAATCTTCACACTTTTAAAGGTATAAGTAGGAAAAAAAATAAACACTTTATACAATTTTGGATAGTATTATTACGAATAATCCAATTCTTGTCTTACATGTACAGAAAAGTCTCCTGATGTGTGTGCAGAATGACAGAAACAAGATTTCTGCACAGAACTTCAGAATCAAAAACAGAAATGAAAATCAAATTTGACCCATATCTGCAAGGCTTTTGAGAAATTGAGAAAGTGCATGATAGGAAAAATGAAAAGATAATCAACATCTTGCACATTGTTGCAAGTAAACATCTTATTCATAGTTCTACATTTTTAGCTCTAAATATGCCTTTTAAAACTCCATCTAAACAAAGAATAGAGAATGGAATGACAGGGATTGAAGTGGTTGCGGCAAAACAATGAGTCATTTGGTAGAAATGGCATTTGTATTGAATTTGGGTATGTGGGAGGCAATTTGAATCTTCCAAATGCAATTTCCGGTTCCATAATCTGGTGAGATACATGACCTCTCTACATTTGTAATTCATTAGGGGAGAATAATTCCTGTCAGGGTTATCCACTGACGGATTCATCAGAGTGAATTTGTGTAGTCTAATGGACTGTTTGTCTCTACCATGAAAGGAATCCCCTCATGAGGGCATAAAATGAATATTAGACAGCGTACCAAAGAGAAAAATATGAATATCAAGCTTTTGGCCAAATATTACCAACTTCGGATTGCATTATTTATTCATTTCCACCTGTCTTTCCTCTTCACAAAAAACCATGATAAATGTTTTCTGTTCTATTAATAATTGGGCATTCTGTGTGAATTCTTATAATTTAACTTGAAATGATTGCATAAAAAATATATTTTTTCCTTCTGAATTTGTAAGTTATGTACAGATTTATGATGAGGAAACTGGTGCAAGATGGCATGAACATGCAATCTGCAAACACAGAATATGGGATTTCAACCCCCAGCCCCAAGGGTGCAACACAGCAAGGCGACCCACTGCATAACTGTGCCAATGTTGGAGAATTTCAATTACTGAATTATTGAAAATTGTGTGTTAATTTCATTGTAGTAACAGTGACTTCCATTACTCAATGGACATTCCATATTTTCTTAATGACAAAAATGTTTTAATGTATTAGTTAAATTACTTGACCAGGATCATAGTAAACTGAAGTCTAAAATAGGATATAGCTAGAATACACCCTGAAGTCAGTTGCAAGGAATGCTATTTCTCACACACACACACACACACACACACGTGTAGGGTAAACATATCCTTATGGGGACCGCTCATTCATTTCTATAGGGAA
>JAODUD010000117.1:11898943-11914501 GCA_026784285.1 Stomatorhinus walkeri
TAATGTGAAAACGCTTAATGTGGTTTCATGTACCAAAATAACGACCAATAATCACCAAATTTCGCACACACATATCTGGTTATAAACACTTTCACCTGCAGCTGGATTTCTAAATGACTTTACAACCACATGACTAGTACATTTAAGCTTGCTAATGCCAAAGATGTTGACTAGTTAGTGAGCTGTTTTCTACAAGTGGATACATTTATTCTGAATTGTAGCATAATGGACAGTTTTCCAGGGTCAAGGCCCAAGAGCTTAGCCTCATTGTTGTACCTTTTGGAAAGGTATCTGAATGTAATAAAAATACACTCTTCACAATTTAAAAGGATAATTAGACAAGTCATGTAATGATGGTTTAAGAAAGCAAAATAAGATAAAATAAATATATATTTTACAATGTATAATTTATGGAAGCAATTTTCCATGATAGTCATACAGGAAACTACATAAAGTCAGGAAGTCAATACTGACTAAAACAATGATTTTCTAAAAACTTTTGCCATCACACCATTCATTAACTCATGATTTTCCAGAATATTTATTCACATTATGACTCCTGTTACGAAATCATATTGAACTGTGTAGGTCTTGCAATGCTGTTAGTTCAAGGCACCACTTGAAAACCTCTTGTCTGAGTATGGTGATCTATTACTGTGCACTTAAGTTAGGCTGTGAAGGGGAAAAGTGCTATTTGCATTTCAGTCTCTTGCGTTTTATTAACACTTTCATGGATTCAGAGAACAGATCTATCACGCAGGTTATGCACATTTATATGGAAAAAGACCAAAATACAGTTACAAAATAATGTTTAACGATGGTGAAAGTGTTGTAAAGATAATTCAACAAGGTTGCAAACCAATGTCATCCCAATTAATCAGATGCTTTGTATTTATTTGTGTGTCTCAATGCTAGATATTTAAATACCGTCTCATTTGTCCTACGCTCAATATTTTCTGTGACATAACAGTAAGAACCGCAATAGAAACACCAATGGATATAACTAACTACCATTCATTGTTATACAGATACATACAAACTGAGATTGATCTGAGATCAATCACTAATACTACTATTTGTTTACTAGTAAACCAACAAAATGCTATATCATCATTTTCACTTTAAAACTAAACATTATTTATGATGGTAGCCTAGTTAAGAGGAGCATGAATGTCACAGTTCAGTGCCTGGGTGTCGGGGGCGTGAGGCAGGCAAGACGACAAAGCAGGCAAATCCAGGTTAACGGGGCTTATTGTCGAGAACAAGATGGGTAAACGCCACAAGACACCACAATGACGGATCTGACAAGACTGACTAAGACGCGGACTAAATACATAAGACGGGCATGGACTGATACGGAACAGGTGAACAGAATCAAGCACGAATTGACAACAGGTGGTTTCCGGCACGATTGAACATGGGGTTGCGAGGGGGGCGTGGCACACACGAGGCTCGGACGGACGGATCATGACAATGACCACAAGCTGACAATACATTTCCTGGATCATGGCCCTATCATCCCCTCCTCTATCTATTCCAGAGGTCACCACTAGGTGGACCGTGGTCCGGGTACGGACCCAGAAACCGTCATATACAGACCCAGACTGATAGCCAAAACATTAAGTTATTATTTAAAACCTGATGCTTCTATTTTAACTGACGCAGCTTTTGTAGTCTTTCGGTAGTGGTTCAGCAGTAGAGCTGCCGTTTCCCACACCAATGAACGTCAAACACCTTTAACCACCAAGCTAGACGTAGTTCGGATCATGCAGCCCTTTGTCTGTGCTAATGTGCCATTATTGGTAATAGCAGCAGCGAAGCTAAAACCTGCAACCAAAAAACCGCAATGTTCCTAACAGAGTGACTGGTCTGTCATGAAATCATGCAGCTGAAAAGTTTTTAAATACAGTATGTATTATACGTATAACATGCTGGATAAATAGACGTAGTTTATTGTTGATTTCATGTTTGTTGAAGTTTCTGCTTTTTAACATATGTATAATGTAAAATAATGTTATCTGTTATATATATAAACTCAGGTGAAACAAAAAATGTATGTTTTCATGGCTGCCAAATCTCAAGCATCTGGTATGACACTCATACTTTCAGACTCACGCTGGAAATCTTACAGCAAATCTATATTATTCCATTATAAAACCTAAAATTCGTTACGGTAAAGTATTTACACGGTTAAATACAAAAGTAGACTATTTGCAAGATAAGAACTGTTACATGTGTGTGCAGACATCTCGAATTGACCATCTCACTCCAGCCAGCTGGCCGAAGTTCTGTGTCACGTGACAATAAATATTGTCAAAACGTTTTTTAAATGTACTGAATTAATTTGATTTGACAGTCAGGTACTGATTAAATGCAATGTTGATATAACTAATAGGCTACTAAAATATATATCACACTAAATAGTTAGACATTATGATATTCCAAACCTTTGTTTCAAGAAATTTTCTCTAATTGGACCTCTTTAAATTTTAGTTGAATACCCTGATCTAGTCACTATTCCTTCCACACCCTCAAACTCTATCTCTAGCCCCTCTACAGTAGGCTTGAGAGGCATCTGATTTTTCATGCAGTAATACTGTCCTTATGGGGGATTCACCCACAATAAATTTTGCAGAATGGAAATTCCACAGTAAACTGAAAATATTATGGCAATATTCTCCCCACCTCTGTAAAAATATGTATTGAAAGCCCAACTTCATGTAACTTGTCTCAATATAATCAGGTTCATCAGATCTGCATCTGTTCCTTCCTGTGCCAACACTTGGACTAGGGCTAAGTGACACAATTGAATTCTCACTGCCTCTTGGGGATCCACGCCTGGGGTGAGTCTCAAAAGCACTCTCTCTACGGACCAGATCAGTGCTTTGGTGATGGGGACCCTCCAGACCGCAGGATTAGTCATCAGCTCTAGGAAGGAGAACAAGTGCTCCACGTGAAGATGAAATGGCTCCTGTGGTGCTGGCAACCCTTTCGACCCCCAAATCTGAAGCATTTGGGGTATCTGGTATGCTGGATGAAGGGAGGCATGAAAGCCAGAGTAGAAGCACAGGCTGCTGAGATTGTTCTGGAGTGCGATCATTCTGTCATGATGCTGGGGATGAATGACTTAGGGGCAGGTGTTGAACAGAACAAAGACTGAAAATAAACTGGATAATGAGGGATAAAAATGGGAGGAATGGAGGACACATGCAATAAGAAGGTTCGACTTCAATGACAGGATTAATGAAAACGAAAATGAAAAATTTGATCAGTTCCAGTTTACGACCCATGAAAAATGCCTGCAAAGTTTGAAAAAGATTATTTATTTATGGCTTATTTATTTATTTATTTATTTATTTACTTATTTATTTATTTAGTAGAAGTACTACTCGTGCAGAAATAATAATAATTGCTGTAAGTCAATCAAAAACAAAATTGTCTGTGAATAATTCGTGAATAATTGCGTCTCACACTAAAACATACAATCATATATATGTGCGCATTGAACTCTTAAATTAATGTAGAATTAAGATAAAGGGGAGAATATGGGTCATTCAAACAAACTCTGTACTGTATCATATCAGTTTTCCTTAATTTTTAAAATTAATTTGGAAAAACCTCAAATGATGCACTAGATTGCCAAACGTATTGGGATACACCTCCAAATCATTGAATTCAGGTGTTCCAATCACTTCCTTAGCCACAGGTGTATAAAATCAAGCACCTAGGCATGCAGACTGCTTCTACAAAATTTTGTAAAGAATGGGGCTCACTCAGGAGCTCAGTGAATTCATGCATAGTACCATGATAGGATGCCACCTGTGCAATAAGTCCATTCTTGAAATTTTTTCGTTACTAAGTATTCCACGGTCAACTGTTGGTGGTATTATAACAAAGTGGAAGCAATTGGGAACAAACAGCAACTCAGCCAAAAAGTGATCCATGTAAAATCACAGAGCGGCGACAACGTACACTGAGCCACACAGTGTGCCGAAGTCGGCAACTGTCTGCAGAGTCAATAGCTACAGACCTCCAAACTTCGTGTGGCCTTCAGATTAGCTCAAGAACAGTGTGTACAGAACATCACGGAATGAGCTTCCATGGTTGAGCAGCTGCATTCAAACCTTACATCACCAAGTGTAATGCAAAGCGTCGGATGAAGTTATGTACAGCATGCCGCCGCTGGACTCTAGAGCAGTGGAGATGTGTTCTCTGGAGTGACAAATCATGCTTCTCTGTCTGGAAATTTGATGGACGAGTCTGGGTTTGGCAGTTGCATAGGAGAATGGGACTTGCCTTACGGCATCGTTCCAAGTGTAAAGTTTGGTGGAGGGGAGATTAATGGTGTGGAGTTGTTTTTCAGGGGTTGGGTTTGGACTCTTAGTTCCAGTGAAAGGGACTGTTAGTTCTGCAGCATTCAAAGCCATTTTGGGCAATTTCATGCTCCCAACTTTGTGGGAACAGTTTGGGGATGGTCCCTTCCTGTTCCACCAGTGCACAAAACAAGGTCAATAAGGACATGGTTGAGCGAGTCCCTGACCCCAACCCAGTAGAACACCTCTGGGATGAATTAGAGCAGAGACTGTGACCCAGGCCTTCTCGTCCAAAATCAGTGCCTGACCTCACAAATGCTCTCCTGGAAAAATGGTCAAAAAATTCCATAAACACACTCCTAAACCTTGTGCACAGCCTTCCCAGAAGAGTTGAAGCTGTTATAGCTGCAAAGGGTGGTCCAACTTCATATTAAAGCCTATGTATTAAGAATGGGATGTAATAAAAGTTCATGTGTGGGTAACGGCAGGTGTCCCAATACTTTTGGCAATATAGTGTACAACTTCATCATCCATCCATCTATCCATCCATTTTCTATACCCGCTTATCCTACTGGGTCGTGGGGGGTCTGGAGCCTACCCGGAAGCAATGGGCACGAGGCAGGGAACAACCCTGGATGGGGGGCCAGCTCATCGCAGGACACGCACGCACAGGCACACCTACGGGCAATTTAGCAACTAACTTCATCATGTAAACTGTCAATTTTTATTCCAGGGTAGTTAGTGTTCTAGAGTTTTGTTATATTACCATTTATTTCTGTAGTAATATATTTCATGAAATTCAGGGCAAAAATTGTGATGGAGGTGAGTGTCATGATCCGCCCGTCCGAGCCTCGTGTGTGCCACGCCCCCTTTGTCACCTCGTTTATGATCCTGGTTGTAACCACGCGTTGTCAATTCGTGCCTGCCTTCCTGCATGTATTTAGTTGGCGTCTGTGTTAGTTTCCCCAGATCCGGCATCTGTGTGATTCGTCAACTCTAGTGAGTGCTACCCCGTTACCCCTGTTCTGTTCATTTTCCCCGCGTTCCTGGATTAAACCCGCTCCATTACCCTTCATCCTGACTCCCGCTTGTTTTTGTCTGCCCGACTCTGGCTCGACGTGACAGTGGGGAAAAAGTTCGACTTCTGTAGTACCTTTCACAACCCCAAGGTCACTTTACACAAAAAAATCAGTAATCATTAGGAGAAAGAGACTAGAGAAATATTTTGAGAATAACCCATATTTTAATATTTGTGTAATGGTTTATCTTAAACTTGGGATGTGCAGCTAATTCATTTCCAATAAAGTACAAGTACTAGCTGAATTTCAATGCTTTCAGAAAGGGTAGATGCACAGAAGGCAAAAAGACAAGAGAGGACATAATATTATAAGGTGACACAATTCTTTTTAATTGCATACCCCAGTGATAAAAATCTAAAACCTATTTGTCAAATGGTGCTAAAAACAGAAGTCTGACAACCACTGAAAGTGTACTCAATAACGTAAAAGGTCTTTAGATGTTAAGGCATAAGTCTTCAATAAAATCAAACCAAATTAAAATATTATTAGAAGTATGCCTCTCTCTCGAAATTTTTACAATGAAACAAACCAGGTAACACCCCCTTCTCTGTGAGACACTAGCTGAATTTTTTTATCTTAGCTTTGAATTCTGGGATTCTGTGCAATGTCACAACCTAAACTCTGGCGTTATCTATAACCAGGAAGGAACATTATAGGTCTCTATTAAATTTTGTTGTTCATACTATTCTCCCATTTGGGTATCAAAATACATCATCCATTATCTGAAAACTGTTGCAGACTGGCCCTCCAGGACCAGAATTGTTGAACCCTGCACTAGTGTGTCTGGTAATTGGCAGTTATCCTACCCTGACTATAAGTAAGGACTTAGGCCCGGACTGGAGGGTTGAGCATTCGCTGTGTGTAGTTGTGGTTAAGATTGCAGGTCTGGCTGCTTTCTGTGGTCCCTCACCTGCATGTATCTACCTTGTGAGTAAAAATAAAAATGGACTCTGCATATGCATCCTGGTCTCCCTTTACCTGTGTCTCACTATGGTGCAACAAAATTGTAAATCTCAGCCAGCCTACAGTCTACTGGTGCCCTGTTCCAGTCCATTCCAATCCTCCGCCCCTCTCCTGGAGATACCGTCCTGGCCCCTGTCCTCTAAGTTCTGTCCTGGCCCCTGTCCTCCAGGTTGCATCCTGGCCCCTGTCCTTCAGGTTCTGTTCTCCAGGTTCCGTCCATTAATGTGATAAGTTTCCCTGCCCTAGGGTCTGATTATAAAAATTTAAAGGTAACAATACTTCTTGATGTTAAGACTAATGTTTAGTTTTTAATGTTAATTTAATCGTTTGTTTATTTAATTGTTGTCTTTAATTGTAAGGATTAGTTGAGCTACTTTCAGTGGCTGTTTTTCTGATGGCAGTGTACTGGTTCTGACAGTCCATCACCTATCCCAGGAAATTCAGGACAGGATCCAAGGGACACACATTCAGACACATTGGGCATATTAAACACAGTGATTCCTCTGACTGCATGCTTTTTGGATTGTGTAAGGAAACCAGACTGCCCACACACAGAGCCAGTGGTCAGAAATCAAACACATACCCTGCTTTGGGAAAATTGTAATTTATTTGCTTCCTGCCTGTGCTAAATTAGAGGTGCAGCAGCACACACCATGCATTCAACCCCATGTAGTCAGACATATTAGACTTAATGTACAATTCATAGCTAGATACTTTGAGGAAGTATGTCCCATCAGGGCCTCAATTTCTCAATTTCCATTGAGGAAGCTTAAGTGACCTTGATCACGTTTCTAAAAGCATATCATAGCTACCAAAACAAATCCATTTTAGAACTCATTGTTATGGAAACCCCAATGCAGGATATAAAAAGCAACACTCAACTTGTATGATGTCATGAGCATTATGTATACTATTGATTAGGAGCTTAAATGAACAAATAAAATAACACCCACTTTTATCAGACATTATGGAGACTGGATTGCAGTCAGTGGAAGAATGTAAAGGTGTCAGTGATTTATAAGAAATGTAAAAGCTTATATATAAAACACAAAACATCTTTTGAAATTATACATTTGTTATACGCAATTTTACACAAAGAGTAATTAAAATAGCACAATACACTGTTAATATGTACATGAATAGATTATTTTTCAAAAGCAAACTTCTTTTGATGTTAACAAACTTTGACATTGGAATTCAAATGCTCCTACATTAGTAACAAAGCCTACATTGATTGATATCTAATAAGAATGATAATATTCCTTAATGTAAAACTATTGTTTTCTAGAATTTTCTGAAATTTTTGATTAACAAATCAATGGCCATGTTAAAATATAAATAAACTTAATTACCACTTAGCATCATGAATTATATTAATAGACACAATGCAAATAATGAATAAATATTTCTAAATTCAATGCGAGTAAATAATCAAATACAGAAGCTGCTCTGTTTCTGAATAGCTGCCAGTGATCACCCAGCACAAAGCAATGATGATATGCTTGTGTTCATTAAGCCAGGGGTCAACCCTTGTTCGGTGACAGGAGTTAATTGTTTCTCCTCCCCTCCAAACGCTTGGGAGGGTGCCTGCGCAAATTTATAATGAAAACTATGATTAAACAGCTTAAAACGGTTACCCAAAACTTGGCATCTTGGTGTATGCCTTGCTTGGACGACCCCCTGGAGCAGAACTCCGCCTCAGGGTAAAACCCAGGGAAAGAAAGCCCAAAGAAACTCAAGCTGTGGGATGCCTAGAACCTTTGTCTGGCAAACAATGGACAAAACCAACATTGCCTGGGAGGGGAAATTTGAGCATGCAATCTGTTAGACTTTATGTGCTGATAAGAGATGGGATCCTGCTCTGCTTTGCTGAGGAGAATACAGTAAACACAAAATCCAGTCAGAACAGGTCATTGTAAGTCTCCCTAGCCTTGGGCTCAACATGACACTCAAGTGCTACTACAAGTAAAAAGAAAAGGTAATTCTGCATACATTACAAACTGCCCCTTTTGTAAACTCAGAGGCTAAAATATCACTGGTCTTTCAAAAAGGAAGAAAAGAGAGATCGAGAGGGGGGCCCATAGTGATTTGTTGCATTTTCATTACAACTACTTTGTGATTGCACAGGGAGTAATCATAGATCTAAATATGTGTAAAACTGACTGTTTTCTAACTGTGTAACCTAAAACGTCCCCCACTTAACAAATGAGGCTTTGTTTTCCAAGTGATGAATCTTACAATGGCTTTTCAAAACATTCTATATATACATTTATAATTGAAAAGGCCGTGGTCTTTTTAATTCCCAGACCTAACAACAAGCTTAATTGTTGGCTGTTGATATACTTGATCAGTAGAAAAAGCTACCAGGATCTGTGAACTTAACTTTGACAATGGAATTAAACAAGCATGACCTCTGCATTTACTTAAACAGTTTGATAACATACAAATGTATCATTCTTCAGTGCTATTAAGTATACACACAAATAATTGCTGCAAATTAGCAAAATAAAAATTTTATTTGTAGGCTATTTACATGTGTTACATAGACTTCCTAATATATTACTAGGTGACTTGGTACATATGTGTTATCTCTGAATCACTTTATTTTCTATGCTTAATATAATGCATTCTTGCTAATGAGACAATATGCCATTTCGGTTGCAATGAGCTCATTTAAAGTCAATGTTTATTTTTTTAAAGAAACCTTTTTATGTTTTTTTTCTTTGTTTTTGCATATTTTGTAAGCGTGCATTATGAAAGTAAAACCATTACTGTAGTCTTAATTTTCCCAGGATATGCCAGTATAACATTACGTCAGACCTCATGTATTAACAGACTTTAAGTTCTTTTGGAGATTTGGTTTTCTTAACCTTCTAATGCTAAGATGACCTTGTCTAGAGGATTAGTTAAAGTGGACAAATATACCTTTTACAGTCAAAATCACAAGTATCCTTTTGTAGACAGAACTATTGCAGCGTCATGCACCTCCGATCCCCTATGCACACGCCACTCACACATATTCACAAGAATGCCACGTAAAGAAAGGCAGCTATGTTCCGTACAGGGAAACTGTATTTGATACGGAACCTCCGCTATCCACACAGGGTCAATGAGAGGCAAAGAAAATGAAAGCAGCCAGTCTTGTGTGAGTCTGCTTCTGTGTGATGCACTCATTCAGTAGACATCTGCCTGTGCCGGGCTGTTGTGGCACATAAGCCTTCCAGACAAAGAGTCTGAACACATCCAACAAGCTGCAAATCCCCTACACTGCTAGGGCCCCACTTCATTCCTTTCCACAGCTAATTGCCAACAGCAGCTCATTGAATAATCCGGTGTTCTTTTTCTCCAGGCTCTTGTAAGCTTCAGCACCACATTACCTAGCAGTTCATAGCAAAGGGAGAGTCAGTGTCTTGTACCAGCAATGCAGCACTGCTAATGTAACCATGTATAATACTTTCTGCTCCCCTTTGTTGAACTCCTCCTTCCACTTTTCCCACTCCTGTGGCTAATTATCAATGTTATCATTCTTGGCTCTGCTTCTCATGTGTAGATTAAACATAAGCACAGTATGAAGGTACATGATAGCTGATACAGATCTTTGTTGTATTTTATGACTTACACAACAACATTACTGTTTGCGCCAGTGGGACTTCTGGCTCATGTTGGGCTTATTTCACAAGATCTTAGTGGTACACCAGTTTAAATCAATTTTGTCTTTATTCGCTTACCTTAAATCCAACAAGTTATTTGGCTAAACAAGAAATCCTAGACAGCATTCCATAAAAGTAGCTAAAGAAAACCAGACTTTCCCAAAAGAGTCAGACTCAAACTAGTGCCATCTCTAAACTCATGTTGTTCCAGTAACACAGTTTAGCTTTAACTTATCACGGGTCATACAAGACAGACTTGCATAGTCTCACTTAGTGTGCAGACCAGAGATAAAGAGACCTTAAATAAATGGATGAATGTTAGATTGATCAAATGAGTTGGAAAGTGTATAAAATGAGAGCAATGTTTTTTTTTTTTCGCTGCAGAACAAATGCTGCTGATGGAGCTGTATGAAGAATAGAAAGATGTAATCGCTAAAAAAGGCAATACTGTGGCCATGAACACAGCCAGGGAGTTGGCTTGGCAAAGAATTGCAGACAGACTAAATGTGTAAGTTATGTAAATGTTACAAGTGCTTAGTACCGTGGCACAGTGGTACATTGATTTATGCTGTTGCCTTAGATCATGAAAGTTCCTGGTTTGATCCTCATTGCCAACTAGGAACCTTCTGGGTTCATATCATTCTTACTGTATAATGTTATTTTGTATTATTTGATCTTCATAAAATACGTTTAACCGCGTCCATGTTAAATGTTAAAAATATCTTCCTGTTCATATTATTTTAACAGATTATTTATATACATTTCATTTCATGTTTGACCTTTGTAATATGGGTACGCTTTTATTTTAATCATTTTAGAATTAATTTGAATGCTGAGACATGATTTTTATAAGCTTTATTATATTTATTACATGACAGGAGTAGTGAGATCGTGGAATTTCATCCAACAGAATGATCTTTTGGGAATCTGTTCCCACATGTCGGACATTCTTTGAGACAACGCTTAGCTAATCAAGACAGTTAACCTGGTCTGGAGCAGACTTGTTCACTTGCGCAAGTTACCATGGTAACTCAGCAGGGATTTAAGACACATTGATGGAATGGAACTCCCACTCAAATGAGCCAGTCGAAATAAGTCAGACTTTCCCTTAATCCTGCTTCGTGGAACACCCCCCAGGTCCATTTGCAAAACCAAATCTGCATATGCACACCCAGTTCAATAAATATATTAATACAAACGTTTTATGCATTAATTCTCATTAAAAATAACAATATATACAATATTATTATATATTATATAACATGATCCTGCTTACTTTTTATTTGCCATAGTAATCAAAATGATGCAAAATGAAGGGCATCACTGTTATTATTATTATTCTTGTTGTTGTGTTGTTGTTGTGTTTTATGTTTGGTCAGAGTAGAAACTGAGGTAGATGTCAATGCGTCAGCAGTTCATACTATTGATTATGTTTGCTGACAGGCCTCAGACTCCAGAGGGTTAAAGCTTCAAGTATAATTTCAGATGACCTACGGATACTGTTTTTTTATTTATTTATTTAAGGAGCTGCTTTGAATCAATAAAACAGAAGACCTTTAAGTAAGGCTAGAAGTGACAAGTTGTCTTGTCTCACCAGGAGCTATATCTCAGTTAATGATTTAATTGCGAGAAATTGTGATTTCTTCCCTCATTTGTTTATATTAGGAATTTGACTGGCAGATACACAGGGAGCATCATTCTGCATTTTAGTCTTTGTCAAAGGGTGACAGTAGCACACTTCCCTCATAACACTGATCTATATGTGATATAGTGCATTTACTTATAGACAGTATAAAATGTTTAACAACACCCCCTGATTTCTTCTGCAGTTAAGCAAACTTATGAGTTTTTTTCTATATTAGTTATGTGTCACATAAGACTGGGCCTATTGAAACACAGTGCCTGGCATTGGAAATGAAGGAGGAACGCTTTCCTTTACTGGATCTTATCAGCAATACCCTCCCGTTTTTCCCTAGTAACCTGAAACCCAGTAAGCATGTAAATTAGGCAATAAATATAATGTGACACACAGAAGTGCAGCCATTGTTTGGATTGAAATGGAAAAGATACACTTGAACACCCCCCTCTAGTTTGTGTAAGCAATGCTTTTATGGAAACTGATACTGAGGATAACATTCATACAACAACTACTTCCTCATGTTTTCTAAATCTTTACAAATATTTTATCACTTTTTTAATAAGAAATTATTATTATTGTTGTTGTTATCATTGTGATGGGTTTTTGCTATTTAATATAGTTGTTTTTAACTTAAATATACTTAATATTTGAACTTAACATTATCATTAAAAATAATATTTTTAAATATGATTATATTTTTCACGAGTGTACTTTTGTGTGTGCAAATGAATTCCATTATAGCCAGAGAACGCAGATCTACCAAACAATTTGAGTGACTTGTCTCTCTCAGACTCCCTATCCTTAATGGACAGGTGTCCACTTAAACTCTCAGGAAAAGCTGACACTAATGGATTGTTTTATATGCAGCCTCTGAGAATGGAAAAGGGCTGGAAGAGCTTAAATGCTGAAGTATCCTGGTTCTGTGGCTTTCTGAATAAACAGTGGAGTTTAATTTTCCCAGTTAATGCATTTATAGAACTTAACCTCCATTTAACCGTTGAATTTTGAAACAATCAAATAGGTTGATCTTGACAAGAAAAATGCAAAATATTTTTGTTTTAAAAATGTTTCCCTAAAAATTCTCTTGCTGTTTGATTAGGACTTTCTTCCATATGCAGTTCTATGTATAATCAAACATTCATTGATATTCTCTTATTTGTTCAGTGTCTCCAAATTACTAACCAATTCCATCATAAATCAAGTAGCTTCTGTTTCCAGGTTGTTCAGTATTGATTGTATAATCAACAGTATGGGGGTAAAAGTGGTTGCATTCATGTTCAGGGTTCCTTAACTCAAGTGGATTGATTAAAACACCAGCACTTTTTTCACATCTGTATGGTATTTCTTCATAAGAGAGAGAGAGAAACTGAAAAGCAATCAGCTTACTCAGTTTGCCTTTTCCCATGAAATAGCTATGGATTTCTTAAATTATTTCATCAATAATGGGAATTGCTATTATTTTGCCACAAAGACAATGTTACCATACTCGTATATTACTGTGAATAAAACCTAGCCCTTGCCACAATACATATGTGTGTGTGTGTGAGTGTCTATCCATAGATATAGTGACTACGATTGTTTTAAATAATCTGGAAAACTCTGAATTTCTCTTCAGTACCATCACTAAAGTTTTATGGATTTCATTGATGCTGTTTTCATACATGTTTCCTTAAAACTCAGTTATTCAAAGATAATCACTGCTAATATTAAAAACTAAACATTAATTTGTAATAATGTTAGGTAATGATTTACATTAAGAGCAGCATGTAAGTATACTTTAACATAGAAGCTACATGCCATCGGTATGACTGCTCATTGCATTTTCTTTATTTGCTTAAGGTTCTTCGAATGCATTATGGATGTGCACTTTGTGTTTTTTGAATGAATTATGAATGTATTATGAAAGTGCGCTTAATTTAAATTGTTAGAGGGGTCTTAAAATGTACTTAAAAAGACAGTACTCATATTTTTTCTCTAATCGCAAATCTTTTAATTACAAAGATTTTTTTTTTCAATACAATATCTTTCATTTATATTATCAATAATGCTTGAATTTTCCAAATTAAACAATGTATTTACCTTTAAAATATAAATCTTACATGCATAATATGATCTCAAAATATAAACGGTGAGATGTTTCCATTAGAAACTTTACACTGTTAATGCATTTGTTTCTTTTTGGGTTTTGGGCGGTGCTTGTTTTTTGAGATTTATTGCACATGCAATTCCATCAACACCTGCAGCAGCATATCTTCAAAACATCTCTATGGTCTATGCAAAGAAATACAGGATATAATTATGAATTTCCCTCCTGGACAACAATGACTGAAATTCTCTTCAATTATTCCCCATGGCAACAGGAAAAAAAACACAAAAAGACCCAGAATGTACGCGGAGAGCTGGCTGACTGAATCTGCAGTAGTGTATTTCTTGACTCATGAATACCCAGCACCACTTTCCACATATACTTCAGGGACATAAGCCTGCATGGTAATTATATGCTTCGGAACACTTAAGTTAAGTACCCCAATAATATAGTGAGAGCATATGCTCTCTAATCCTACCTGAAAACCAAAATAAGATCCAGGGTAAAACTCTGTTAAAGACATTAATGACCTAATTTGATTTTTGGTCTGTGGCTATATAGATTTGTGATTTCTAGATCACAGGCAAAACAGACTTTGCAGCAGAGGAAAAAAATTTCAAAGAAACATTTAAGTTTCATTTTTTTCTTACAGGCTAACTAGTTCATTTTGGATTGTGCATTTTAAAATGTAGTTATGACAGATAATAGCAAGAGTTCTGTAGAGTAGTGTGATGAAACAATCAATAAATAGCATCCTATCTCTTAGTGTCATCTAGTGGCGAAATTTTCTTACTGCATAATGTACACTTGTTTGACCACAACTTGAGTTTAAGAGCCAAGGAGATGCTTTTTGTCCTCTTCATCCCCTTTCCCAGTGTCAGAGTGGGTTCACAGGGCAGGTCAGAAACAGAAAGGCCTGCTCCTTGCCCTTCAACCCTGTCCTTCTGATTCTGTCCCTCGAAGGCTCACAGCATGTCATCGAGGAACTCAAAGCACACTGTGGTTTAGATGAGCTGCCTGAGTGACTGGCCATAGTTAAGGCATATCCGCTGCCAATAGAACAGGGCCCTCACGCTCAAGTGGGTAGCACTCGGGGGACTCTTACAGATTGAGCTGACATGCTAGCAATCCGACTGCAGACTGCAGTACCCAAGGTTGATGGAGGAAAGAGGTCTTCTTTGACCCCACACTCACCTTTCCCTCATCCAGCAATGGGAGCAGCATCTCAACCCCAGCTGGCAGCAAAATCCAAGAAACATGGTTTCTTACTGTCTAACTAATGGCATTTAACATCCACTGGGTTACTCAGGCTAATACGGCAAGAATCTTCTCACCAAAGGTATATCAATTAAAATCAATATCTGATTATACGGTCAACTTTTTAGGTGACCATTAAGTGTCCAACTTGATGTAAGTCTCGCACGACGTGCCATAGCTAAAATAGACTTTGATGAGGTCAGTGCTCAGAATTTCCCTGAAATATTAAATTAATTCTTGTCTTGGTTGTGAAAAATAAATTATTATGGCAGCACCAGGCATGCCTAATAATAAAAAAAAAACTAAAAGACCTAAATGTTAAATTATGTTTACTTATAAAGATTACTGTGCAGTGAGTTCCTTAGCTGGAGTGAAACTAATGAAAAGGTTATTTCAGAATCCATCTATCCCTGCTACCTAAACAACACTGATAAAGAAATAGACTGATACAGTGATCCCTCGCTACTTCGCGGTTCACTTATCGCGGATTCACACGCGGATTTTAAAATATACAGTAGTAGTAGTATTTCCTAGTCTAAGAACAACACAAGTTTAGTGACTACGTGCGTTA
>JAODUD010000117.1:11928837-11943811 GCA_026784285.1 Stomatorhinus walkeri
GAGGTGATACACTGGCTTTTCCCAATAAGTGTATCCCAGGACTGAGGTGATACACTGGCTTTTCCCAATAAGTGTATCCCAGGACTGAGGTGATACACTGGCTTTTCCCAATAAGTGTATGCATACGCATGTTTGCTGACAGCCTTGACGGGTTTAGATACACATACACCTGTAGCCAAACGTTTTTGACTCACCTTTGCAAGATTGCATACTGTCTCCTGTATTTGACCCATCAATACACCCAACCTCACTGAAAGATAGGGAGAGAATGAAAACTCTATACTGAGCAATGCAGCCTGCATAAAATTTTGACTGGGGTGGCCATCAAGTTATACTTTTTTTTTGGGGGGGGCACTGTCACACCAAAACTCTTTTAAAGTCCCATTTAGAAAATAAATGAATCCATTCTTTTTTATTATTTCGGTGTGGGGTGGTGGTAGGGGAGTCCACACATTTACTAGGGGTGGCCATTTAACCTTTAGTTACTGACAATGAGTCTGAAATTGACCCTGGAGGTAGAAGGCCGCAGAGCAACAACACTGGAGGTAGAAGGCCGCAGAGCAACAACACTGGAGGTAGAAGGCCGCAGAGCAACGACACTGGAGGTAGAAGGCCGCAGAGCAACGACACTGGAGGTAGAAAGCCGCAGTGCTACCTACAAAGCTACTCCCTCTCCTAACCGCTTTCATTATATATACAGTGTGTGTTATATATTTATATATTGACTCACAGCCCTTATATAATATTTAGAGCTAAATATTTAGGTAATTGCTAAAAAAAAATAGTTCATTGCACAGTTTTACGTGATTAATCACAATTAATTTAACTTAACATTCAAATTTATAATACTAAATGTTTATACAGTACATTTAATCCCCAAAGTAATACACACTTAACACAAAGAGGAGTACATGGGTCATTGTCGTAAACTCATTAGCATACAATATAATTTCCCCTAATTTTTAAAATTAGTTTGAAGCCAAACACAAATTATACTCTGGAAAAATGGTTAAAAATCATCAAATGAAAGGAACAAATGACATAATGCTAATGTACCTAAAATGTTAACATGATGTCTTTTGCTCTACATAAAAATCCAACATTGCATTTCACAATAACAATATTTCCAAAAAATCTCAAATTCATGAGAATGACTCATATTTTAATTCACATATTTGATATTTAATTAATACCTTGCTGATTAATTACATATAACACATGTACATATAATCACAGGTACTCAGCAGGTGGATTGAAACACTGTTTAATTCCTAATGCAAAATCAATCTATAATCTAAAACCTATTGGAAAATGGCTCTATTGTCATAATGCAGAAGTGAAGGAGGCAGGAGCAGGCGTGAGGTCAAACAAAAGGGGGTTTATTCAAGGAAAGGGAAGAGGGCAAACCAAAGTGGACCATGTGGGGTCAAACAAAAGGCACAACTAGCAATAAGCGAAGCACTGGCGCACACACTAGGATGACATCAATGACCAGACTGGGGAGTGCAGGACTGAAGGATGCTTTATGCAGGGCACACGAGAGGTACCTGGGGTGATCCATACAAGGGCCTGTAACGAGAGGTAAGACTAAACAAGCAACAGGTGTGGCTCGTATGAGACACACTAGGGAGAGAAGGAGGGGGCTGGAATGCAGAGTGACATCTATTAACAGGAACCTGACAACCACTGAAACTGCCCTTCACAACATGAAAGATCTTATATTTTAAGGTATAAGCTTTAAATAAAAAAACAAATATTGCAAATTATATTTTTACTCTATGTATGCCTATGGCAATTTTTTTAAAACAAAATAAATCAAATCAACATCTGGATGATTTGATTTTAGCTCTGAATTCTGTAAAACATCACAACCCAGACATTCACATCGTTTGCAACAAGAAAGACATATTAATCTATGTTCATACTATTCTCCCATTTGGCCACACTTTCATTGTGTGATATACAGTAGTACAAAGCATCGCTGCAGCAGAGCACCCAATGAAAATCCACCCTTTGCGAATTCGCAGCCTGAAGCCTGGGCTGAAATCCACTCCACGGGAAGTTGTCCTTACGAATGCCACGAAAGCTCTGGAGAGGAATTATAAGTGCCCCACGGGCAACCTATTGTGCCTCTTAAGACCAGACAGAATTAATCAAACCAGTAAATTGGGGGTCTGTTCTTTTTTTTGTCTTTGTGGAAGTCACTAACAGGAATTATAATAAGATGACTTGATTAATACTTTATACTAGTGTGTCTGGTTCCAAGCAGGCAAACCCCGTTTTCCAGAGGCTTAGCCACTGCTCAGATCTCCTTAGGGACTGACTTGAGTGCGTGCCTTACAAATGCATGTCATCTGTTCAAAGCAATAAACTGATGGGTTGGGGAAGAAACAAACCCCCCCCCCCCATTGTCTTATTGCATGTGAAAACAAACCCGTTTCCACGTGTCCACCATAATACCTAATCAAACAGACTTCCTCTCCAAATCAATACTTCTAATACTGTCAACAGAAACATAGTGGCAGATGAAAATTCAGAACCACCTGTAGACCCCGCAAAACAAACAATTATTTTTGTAATTGACACTCTGATACGATGCACTATTTATGTGTGATATATGTATCTTATATATTTTTAATAGATGTTTAGTACTGATCTTATATAACAATATATTAAAATATATATGTACCATTGCGCCAAAACATAATGACCACCCCCACATGACATGAATAATGTCGACTATCTTGTTAAAAAAACGGCACACATAATGATCTACGATAAATTAGATGGCGAGCCAACATTCACTACTTATAGTCAATGTGTTGAAGGCTACATTAATGGGCAGAGGGAAAGACCTGAGTGAGTGTGAATGATAAGGGCCAAATTGTTATGGCCAAGTGACTGGGTCGGGGCATCTTGAAATGGCGAGGTTTGTGGCGTGTTCATGGTCAGCCATGGTGAGTGGCTCCTGAGAGCGACCTAAGGAGGGTAACTGACAGGGTATTGGGCACATCAAGGTGAAATGTGAATGAAAGCTATACCATGTGGTACAAAGCAACCGAAGGGCTACACTGGCACAAATTGCAGTAAAATCTGATGATGGTCATGGGCTCAATGTGACACGACACGGGCATTGATCCCTGCTGCGTGTGACGCTGCTTAGCCGCAGGCCAGTCAGAGTGTCCATGCTACCCATTGTCCACTATCCCCAATAAAATGAATAAATCAACAGGCAAAGACAACAACGGCATGAGTATAATCTCCTAAATAATTTTGAATTTTTTTTTTATCCATTTCTGATATTTATACTGCTTTTGCCACATGCAGCTGAACATGTTTTCTGGGGGGTGCCAGGATGCGTAGTTTAAGTGGTTTGCATGTGTTATGGATTTTTTAAATCAGTGGAAAAACATCTATACAGTGTAGTGTGAGTTCTTGCATTTGATATTCCACATAGTTATATTTCATACATATGTTTTATTAAAGCTTAGCAAGCATTCAGGGTAGCTCAGTAGTTGATGTGGAAGGTGCATGTTCTCCTTGTGGGGATTCTGCTGGGTGTTAAAGACCTGCTAAGATGAACTGGACTTGCCAGACTGTCTGTAGGTATGAGTGTCCTGTTATGAGTTGGCACCCCATCCTGTGTTATTCTCTGATATATGTCTGGTGCCATTTTAGATCAAGGACAAAAGTACTGCTACATATAATAAAATATAATGCCGGCAATATTACTTTAATTATTATGTGTTCTTAAGTGGCGTGGATTTTGCATAAATAAAATATTTCCAATTTAATTTCCATCGCTTTCTATCCTGGTGCCCATGGAATTTCGGCTTTCATGGCCAACATTGATTTGCTATGACTTAAAACAGTATGACATGGCAATGTACTTCACTTCCAGTCATACTGGGAGTCATGGCAACTAATGTTCCCATATTTCTGGTGCCAAGGTTCAAAAAGCAATGAGCAGCACAGTTGCAAGTAGTCTAGTCTTGCTATTTAATAGAATAAAAGCTAGAGGCTTGGAAGTACTGGCAGAAGCTTATGGAGCATTTCGTTTCTGAGGACTAAAAAGAGAGATCCTCCAGGGGGTCACCTATAGAAGATATGTTACTCAAGTTTTCTTTTTATGTCATATTACTGCAGGGCCCTTAACAATGGCTTAACAGGCCTCTTTGGTACTTTCAGGACTTTGATTACACTACCTTTTCAGTAGGGCAGATAAAGTAGTCAAAACTGCAAATACTACTGATATGATTTATGAGCACATTCTCAAACATGTAGCACACTGTGATCAAAAGATAGCATGTCCCTGGAGCAGAACAGCTGCTGCTGTACTTGAATAACATGTCATCAGCAAATATCAATAAACTGGCAAGATTGTAGGTGTTGCATGTAATGTGAAATTTCTTACTAACAAAGCTTTTGCTTTGATGAGCAAATAAAACATACGAGCCCCTATCACAGGCACAAATTCTACATGTTATAATACTAATAAATGTAGCAAGTAAAAGCATTTGACCTATTAGTTAGAATACAAGCTTTAAGAATCTCCAAAATCTGAACTGCCACTCAACATAGCATTTCAATACATACAACACAGTACTACTTGAAGTTATCCTTTTAAGAATCATTTACATGTCCAAAGTGTGAAGTACAAATTATCCTTGTTATGCACCCTGATAATCTGAGCAATAGGTTTTGAATATAAGTCATATAAAGATGTCTATGAACTTAGAGATCAGTGGTCATTGTTGACACACCACAGCACGCAACAATGAAATGTGCCCTCTGCATTTAACCCATATGTGACTTTGTAACATAGCAGGGGGAAACTAATCCAGCACCTGGGGAGGAGTGCATGGGGGCAGAACCTTGCTCAGGGTTCCGATTGGTGAACAATCTTTTAATTACATGTGCGCTTCCCTAACCATTAAGACACCATTGGCCTTACATATATTTAGAATTGCATACCAATTTATTTTAAAATACCAACATATCTAGATGCTGCTTCAACAGTATTAAGCATTATTTATTCAACGAAAACAACTATAATGGAATGCAAATCAATTTTAAAACTTTGTAGTTGTTTCTATTTTTCATCTGAGACCATTTGTTTTATTCCACAATGAATTCTGCTCCACATGACATAGATAGAATATTTGCCAAAAGTTCCATGCAAATTTATAAAGAAATATATGAATAATTAAAATAAGATATTTTGCAGTTTTCAGCTACCCTAAATGTTGCATTGATTATAGCCTGTTATGCTGGTTGGAAAAACAATTCTTCCTCAACTGTCAAAGCATGGTTAAAAGAACCTGAAACAGATGGTAGGTGCAAATGGAAAGATTAAATGTAATTGTTGACTGGCAACTTCATTCACCAGCCCTCTGGGGACCTAAAATTAGAACTGTTCATACTGAGTGAATAGTCCAGAGCTATGCTCTGAGATTTACATTTTTCTCTATGAAAAAGATTCAGTGTAACTCAGTAAAATATATCAGTTATAAAATATGGCGATCTTTCAAGAGGGCAACCTGCAAAGAGCTGAATCAGGAAGTTGATTTTGGCAAGATATTCTTCAGCAGTAGAGAAAAGAAGTTGTGCCCCATAAAAGGGAGGCAGCTAGGAGCAGAAGAACACACAGCTATGGACTTGCTGTAGGACGCTCCTGTGGGAGTCATGAGGGATTCACCATGTATCGGGCATCTCAGATTTAGGAAGAGCTAAACTGGCTACAAAATATGAAAGAAATACTATAAAGTTTCCATGGTGCTTAGAGATTATTAATGGTTGAAAAACAGCAAAAAAAAAAGAAACAAAACAAAAAAAAAAACAAACAACAACAATATCAACACTAGTTTCCTGAAACATGTTGCTCTGTAACTAATATCAGTCATTAGAATCTGAGGAACAGAAGCTGATGAACAACTACTAATGACAAGTGGTGCTCAAAAAAGCAATTACCCCTCCTCACATACTACATTACTGCAGTGAAGATAGTGACATTGTCTACTACAATTCTGTCTAGCACGTTAAATCAAATACTGCTATTGTTATCCTACAAAGCAAAGTATTAGATATTTCATTCTGTCTGTTATGGTTTGAATCATTGGCAGACATATTTAAATTCAAAGGGTAACTTAATGCATTGACTTCTCATTTGCACCAATGAGAATGATATTTCACTTCAGTGTATGAGTCCACGCATCATATATCGAAAGTTAACAATAAAAGATCTTTAGACTTGAAACATTTTTCATGAGCTCATAATTATTAAAGCACATCAGTACTTTTACTATCATCACTCATATTTTATGAATTAAGTTGCCTTTGTCTACCTATCTTTCTAATTTATTAAGGTTAAACTTTTCTTATGTCAGTTTTCCACTGTCCTCACAGAAAAAAATCAAAGTAAAAGAAAGAATGCAAATATTCTTGTAAAGACCTAGCCAAGAGATAAATGTTCAGGCATTGTCACTTGATATCCTTAAACTTTTATCACTTGATATCCTTTTATCTGACCGATCAAGGTTTTGCTGTTCCTTGGCAATTTGTTGAGTGGGCTTAGTGATTGATGGATCATAAAATGCTGCTGTATCACAGGCAGAAAAACAGCACCCTGGTGCTTCCACAGACAGTAATTAAAGATGACAGCATGGGTACACAGAGCCCGTATCCTTTGATCAGCCTGTCTTGACAAAAATTTTGTAACCCTTTTCTTTTGCAGATCAGAACACCTGCACTGGTCTCTGTAATAAATAGAACGCATTTCAGATATCCTTACCGGTGCATCTGTATTTCTGTACATATGTTCTGTACATATTACAATACTGAATGATGACTCCTTATGTGTGTGGCATAACCAGATAGCATTTAATCATAGTATCCACTTATTTCTTAATATTGTTAGAAATGTAACATCAGAATGTTTTATGCTTTTATCTAAATGTGTTTAATATCTCATTTTAATATCTCAGCACTTTCTCCCTTTACTACCTTTGTTGACCTTGGTGACCGTGATCTGTTCGCGATCATATTGAATGATCATGCTCATCTATTTTGTTGCGGATGTTGAACAAGAAATGAAGGTCAGGCATTCTCTGACATGTGTTATGTATCTATTTCCTCTCTTCAGCCCTTCATGATGGTTGAGGGTAGTTTATCAGGTTATGCAGCTGGAGATAAATACAAAGGCATGGAGGTGTGGGTCACGGCACAAGCTAATCTGATTAGATGTGAACAAGTGGGAAGTGAGGGTATTTACAAAACATCGACATTTCATTTGTGCAAGAACCTTGTAAAATTTTTTAAAACAGCACCCTGTTTCCCATGCTGGATAAAGAAAAAAAACTGTTATCCTCTTTGATAATTTCAAGTCAGTTGTTCACAAGTAACATTTGCAACACATGCAATAAAATAACATCTGGCAAAGATAAAAGCTGACATGTTATTTTATCACATTCACAAAAAGGTATCCTTATAAAGACGAAAAGTGACATAACAATGAGAAAGAAATTGTTTAAATAATGTGAACCATCTTTTGAGTGCTGGTTAAATGACTTACAAAATAGAAATGAAGAAATTACCTCATACTGGTCAGCATTTTTAAATAAAACAGTAACTGAATAATCTTGAATATATTTTATTAGAATTTTATTTGCACATCTAGAAGATGGCAGAAGACATATATTTCTCAATTCACAAACATGAGTGTGTGTTAACTCACGTACATAGAAGGTTTCAGGGCTTAATACACTTCACCACTGAGATTTGGAAGATTCATTGGAATAAGTTCCATGTCACAGGAGTCACAGGGTATTTAATTACTTTATAGAGTTAATTTATTAATGTATTAAAATGACTGGTTGCTTGTGGCACATCTCTTTTCAAATGCAAGGCTACAGAATATACATTTTAATTCCTACTTCAGTAACACTACTGGTTTCTTACATTTTACATCTTATAACAGGGTCATCTTGAATGTTAGATCCTTCTGGTAATTCCAATAACAGAAATGTATAACTAGTATTTTTATATGACATTCATAATTAATATCAACACGTATATTCCTGAATATTTAAAGAAAAATGAGAAATTATAGGAGAGAGAACTCTATGTCTAACCTAGACCGATATTATTGAATGTCTGTTTATGTTACTTTTGCCTATCTGACAACATACTTTAACTGCATATTTGCACAATCACTCGATAAATGATTTTCACAGCAGATGACAGGACTCACTAGCAATTGCTCAATAGCAGTTTGATTCAGGTTCAAGTCACTACAACCAGACTCCTGCCATACGTTGTCTGAACTGGCAATCCATACTGGTATGCAAACCTCAGAATACAGATATCAAGATAAAATACAGTAAGTTAGTCAATAACAGCGAACGATAATATTAGTCGGGAAATGCGTGCTTGTTTGTTGTACCAGTGTCTTTATTTCATAAAACACCAATTTCATTCATTTCTAAAAATGTGTCCTTCTACAGTGATGAAGTTAATACATAGAGTAATTAATAGCCATATAAAATTCTTTGTACATTATCTGCTTGCATTGGTCACATAGACAAATATACACAAGTAAACATGCCCATTCAACTTCACTCTCTGACCAGCACACAGAAAGACTAAACACATTGCTGCCCTTTACATAAACTGGTATTCTTTGGCTGATCTACCTAATAATAAAAGAAGTGACAGCTATACAATCAGGAAGTAAAGAAAGACTGATAAAAACTGGAAGAGCAAATTCTCTCACCCTCTAGGACAAGGGCAAACACTGATAATTTATGTTTTAATGAGATTACGTAAGTGATTAAAAAAAGAAATCCTAAGACAAGATTGTTCTCTGTTGTGCAAGACTGTTGAAATTACAGATATGTTGTATCACTCTTATTCATAATTCAATGACTTTTTCATTGACAGTTGCATAAGCATTATAAGAAAAATCTGCTTTTTAAATAGTGTTATCACTTATATTTCAAAAACTGTATAGAGGATAAAAGTTTCCATTATGAATGTTGAAAAAAATTATCCAAGTTATAGAAACAAACTTAACAGTGATAAGTTCAAATCAATTGTGTGGTATGCAGGGATTTGCTAAAGATTACCTACTCTCAAGTCATTGAGTCATTACTCTAGAGAACCACTGCTTTACTAAGTTTGTACCACGTGTTATACGAGTATGTTGTTGAAGTTTACCTGCAAGTCTTTGAACAACATACACTTTGAGCATTATCCATCAAACCAAAATTCTATTCTTTTATTAGTAGATACCCATTCCATCCCATCATCCAGACCACAGCCATCCAAGGACCTGGTGCCTTTTCAAGCAACATAGGACACAAGGAAGTGCATCACACACAATTTTAGAGACTCTGTTTCACCAACTACATTTCTCTGGACTTGCAAACACCAAACACACCAAACAGCCCTGAGTGGGAGTCAAAACGCTTAATCTGGAAGGAGTGAGAAATCCTTTATAAAAGGATTTACAATCACAATCTGTTTAGTACATCATACAAAAATTAACAAGATTTAAGCTGAGCAAATACATAGTTTACACACCATCATCAAATTAATATAAAGCATAGAATGCATTGCTAAAATTATGGAATTCAGGTGCCAACATTACATTCAAGTATAAACCAGTCACCTTACACAGAGCTCATTTTTTTGTTGTTTGTACAAAAGGCCCCTTTCAGCTCAGCTTCTATGACCTTCAGGACCATAACCTTGAAAAAATAGGTTTAGTTTCACAATCATGGATTGGACCCTGTCAATCCACATTATTGGCGCCTTGGAGGCGCTGTTTCTGGAGGTGTAATACAGTCCCATCATACATCTGGGTTAATGATATATTATGATACACCCAAAAAGGCTGATGAGGTAATGTGCTTAATGCTAGGGTCTGACTGATGGTGCAGACTCCACAAGAAATGCGGTGCTTTTCCCAGATCACTTAGCAGGGATATATGAACTACTTAGTCTCCATCCTTAGAACAACATTTATTGCTATTCCATATCTTTATGGGCTATTTATCCATTTTAAGAGTTATTCCTAAAACACCAGTTTAGATGACGTACCCGAAGAATCACACAATGTATTAGATTATTCCACTATTGATTCACCACAATATTCTTAAGTTACTTTTAGGCTGCTAAGTATAAACTGTGAAGGTGAATTATCCTGCAATATGATTCCTACTTCAGACATTTTATTTTGGGTCTTCCATGACATTCCATGATGCTTTGGAGATGCGGAGAATCGGTTATTTGTGTTCTTTATGGAAATGACTCACACCCATGGTAAAGACATCTTGATATCACTTATTCCAGGGAATGAAAGTACCGTGTCAAGTGATTCTCATGCAATGCCTATCTAACAGCTTTAGTTATGCAAATATAGTAATTGAGCTGCACTCTACAGAACAGAGAGACACTCTACTTGGCTTTATCCAAAAGGGAATTAACAGAATATCTATAGTTAATATATTCCAGACTAATAACATACAATATTGTGCATCTAGTGCAACCGAAATAAAACTATATACTTAAATAGATCAAGTAAAAATTTTAACAAAATCTGCAGTTTAAATTGTTATCATTTACATATGATTATTAGAGATGAACCGATTGTATCAGCCAGAATACTTAAAATGTGAACAGGATTATGTGTTTATTTGTATCTCAAGTGTTGGTAGCATGAAGGGGTGCACTTGGTCTGCAACAATGTTTAAGAAGGTGGTACATGTCAAAGTAACATCCACATGAATGCCAGGACCCAAGGTTTCCCAACAGAACATTGCCCAGAGCATCACACTGCCTCTGTCACCTTTATTTCTTCCCATAGTGCATCCTGGTGCCCTCTTCCTCAGGTAAATGACACACATGGCCATCCACATGATGTAACAGAAAACGTGACTCATCAGATCAGGCCCCTTTCTTCTATTGCTCCGTGGTCCAGTTCTGACTCTCACATGCCCATTGTAGGTGCTTTCAGAGATGGTCAGGGGTTAGCATGGGCACTGTGACTGGTCTGCTGCTACGCAGCTCCATACATAGCAGCCATTGTACTGTGTGTTTTCTGGGATAGACTCTGAGCTCTGCATGAACCTGTACTAGGTGTCACTACTTGAAGGATGAAAGACTTGAGATTTTTATTGAATAAAATGAATGTGGATGGTAAACAGGATCACAAGGGATCAGAAACTGGAGGACTATAGGGCACAGGCAACTGGAAGGTTCGGCATCAGTGACTGGACTGAGGAGCACAGGATTGGGATGCACATATATATGAGACTAATGAGGGAGCTAACGAGAGGCAAGCTAGGAGGGATGAGGGTTAGAAATGAGAGGCAAGACAAAAGGGATAAACAAGTAACAGGCATGGCTCATTAGGACTGACAGTAACCCCAACTCCCCAGCCCTCGAGGCACGCACCCTGGGTACAGGGATAGGGACAGAGCATTCAGGGAGTCAGACACCAGACGGGATAACACCAGGGTCGGGACATGGAACCAAACACTAGGGCAGACAAAAGGCCAGAGGACAAAAAATGGACAGGACCAAGGACACAGGGCAAGACATGTTATGAATAGGAACATGGAAAAGACAGAGATACAGCCAGGGACCAAAGGGACAGTAGCAGGGACACTCAACATGACAGACTCCAGATCAGCACAGACAGGTGGAGGGGCAACAAAGACAGGAAAGGAAACATATGCGCTGGTCACAGAGGACTCAGGCTAGAGCAAAAAAAAAAAAACAGGCAGGGATATGACAATTATATATTGCATGGATTTATGGATGTTTAAGTTCAAAACTGATCATTTCTTTAAAGTAAAAATGTATGGAAACCCTTGCTAATATTCATTCATGCATAGCAGCACAAGTTATTAAAATTAACAGATGATGAATTTCAACAGACATTTAATGATAATATTTTTAGGGATAAAGGAAATGAAATGATCCTTTTTGTTACTTGTACTACCAGCCTCTAAGATATTTATTCAACTGTGGTCAAATCAAACACGTGGAACACCTCAGTGCCTTGGTGCCAGCTCTGTCTATAAAAGGTAATATTTACCATCAATCAGATTACATCCACTGTATGTAAAGTCCGTGAATGCCAGCAGGGATATAAAAGCAGCATTCACTGTCCTGCTAGAAGCTCTAGGCAGCTGACATATTTACACTTTCATCTTCAAAAGAAGTTAGAGGCGTAAAACATCCGTTAAAAATACTATTTTTTTTTTTTTAAATGACATTGTTGCATCTTCATCAATAACACTGTATGCTTTGTAATCATATCTGTGTGAGTATCATAAATTCATTTCTATGGGCAAAACCCTAATCCCAACAATGATAACCTTAACCCCCCCCCACACACACACAACAATGACAATCTTAACCCACACACCTGAAAAATGGTCCCACAATGTCAAAATAACAGGTTTTTATTACATTGTGCGGGACTTAATAATTTATTTATTGTGTTGCTGAAATTGTTTTAGAAACCACACTTTCTTAGGCAACGACAAATCATGCTTCATGGTTCATATACATTATGCCTTAATAAAATTCTCGAATTTAGATTATGTACACAAATGTCAAAATAAACTTTATCTACTTCTTGTTCTCATTGCTTTCATAGTCCACAGAAACAGTGGTTGCAGTATTCAGTGTATGTGGTTTCCATAGCATTAATGTTTGCTTAGTTCTTACCATTATGTAGACAAACAATATGTTAGCTGCTACAAAATGTCCGCTTATCTTAAAAAGGAATCCACTCCCTCACTATATTCCACCACCAGACACGATTACCACCTACTTTTTGCAAACTTCAAACACTACTAGTCAGCATGCAGTGCAACATAGGCCAGTAAATGGGCTTGGCGGCAATTTTATTTTATCAACGGTTTGGAGAGTTTCCCAGCAAATGAAATACCCATTCCTTTAAAGACCTTTCATCATATAACATAAAGCACATATCTTCAATCATTATGAACAATTTTCTATACAATGTTCTGGGAATATTTACAAGTATTACGATTATAAGTACGTTACCCCATGTTCTATCTTGATGGAAACAAGCTGTTGTATATCCGTGCCTGATTGTCTTCTGTATTCAGTCCGCATCTGAGTTGGTCTCCTCAGATGTGTCATTGTGGTGTAACGTGGTGTTCCTGTGTCTGCCCTCCGTTTTGAGGAATAAACCCCATTTTCCCCTGATTTTCGGCTTCATCTGAGTCTGTCTTCTCCACGCCACCGACACCCTGTCCCCCGGCATGACAATAATGGTCATCTTCAAAGTTACATGGTACAGGTGAAGGCAAAGGCAGACTGAATGGCTATAGACCATGTCATAGTAGCAGATTCAAAAATACACCTCAAAATTTTACCATTTCCTAGTTCAACACAATCTATGCGTTCAAGATATGTACTAATGCAAGATAGGTCCTACTGCTAACTGTGGGTCAGTAAAAGGATGCTGGCAGCTAAATAGCGACATGTTTAAATGGCCTCATAACAAGAATAACACAAAAAGACTCACAGAATCCTTGGCTAATAGGCTAACATGACTTGATCATGATCTTAGCGTTGCTGTGCTGGTGGCCTGACATGCACCCAAACGATCGACCCCCTTTTTTTTAAAAGAGGTACATGTTTCTCTGTTCCCAGTCAAGTTATTTATATAAACTCCAGTTCAAAACTGATGGAACATAAACAACATTGTGAATGTATATAAATATAACTGAATACTAATAATATAGCTAATATGAATGATAATTACATTCTAACCCACCATATAACTAAACAGAAATACACACAAATATAGCAATATATAAATGTCATATATCATTATCAGTTTTTTGTTACTCATAAATAATTAGAAAAGTTGCATGAGTTTTTTAGTCACTGGATTTGGCTATTCAAAAACTTTTTTGGGTATACAACTGACGAGTGATGTTTTACCTGATTTAAAATTTCTTTGATTAAATAGACAAGATAGGCCTCTAATATTTGTTGTAGAATACCTTCTGATATCAGTAAGCAGGAGCCAAACCACAAACTCGATATTACCAACATGAAAATCACTAAGTGGAAGCACAATGAATGGAATACAGGTTGAATACTTATGCAGGGTTGCATGGAAGAGAGAGGGGCCTCTTGAAGATCCTTTCACCCCTGTTTCTGTCATACTCCATGGCCTTGAAGTCTCTGTAAGGCCTGTCTTCTGCTTTTATTTTTTGTGTATGGATCATTGGTTGTTTACTATAAAGCCAAAGAGATGTGGGCCAGAGGATGTTTTATCTCTTGTCAAGGCTTGCTTCAATTAATTTAATGGATCCATTCAGCTCCCCTTTTCCCCCCTTTCAGCTGGAGCCGTGGTGAATACATTAAAAAGATCTTATACCTCAAGATGGTACATCATGGTATTAGTCAGGGCACTCATTTTACCCTGGTCTTCTTTATTTTCCAGTAGATCAAATAATTAATGAGATCTCCACCTCAATAGGGCACTTCATCAATATTTTGTAGGTCCTGTGTAACACTGGGAGGGAAAAATGCTTTTTGCTCTTGCAAGAGCTTTTATCTTTGTCTGTGTTCTGGTTTAGAGCATAAATATAGAGTTTCCAAAAACCTTAAAATATTGACCCCTTAGTATAATTAGTACACATATATGGAAAAACAAGAAATGATTTAAGGAGCAGTGTCACTGTAGCATTTCCACATTGAAATAAATAAGTTAAATTGTGTTGCCGAAAAAACAGCAAATTATTACCTATTTATAATTTAAAGACAGAAATAACCTAGTATTTTCCAGCTCCAACTTCCTAATAGAAAATATGATTCTGACTCAATGAATGCATGCAACTACAAAATACTTGATTTACTTTGCATTTGTGAAGTGGGCCCCTAATCCTCAGAAAAATCTCGGGCACGATGGATCACTTGT
>JAODUD010000117.1:11949776-11965421 GCA_026784285.1 Stomatorhinus walkeri
TACTACTGTATATTTAAAAACCCGTGAAGTCGTGAATCCGCGATAAGTGAACCGCGAAGTAGCGAGGGATCACTGTAGTACCAAAACTGTAAAACGTGAAATTTTCCTGCTAATTTTTTGTGTAGCAATTTTTCTCCAGCCTCCTGGAGGTACAGTACTAATCCAGTTGTTGCTTTTGCAGCAGTGTGGGCAGTCTTGCCCATCTTGCATTCTATTGGCTTTCCTATCTCCTGGGGGCAGCACTTGGTCATACATAAAGCAGGAATTTGGGGTGAGAATGGTGTCTGAACTGTTGATTGTACTGGCAGCCGGCTGTGGTTGTGAGAGCAGCACTGTATTGTTAATCAGTGTATTTTCAACTGTCTCTTTAAATTAGTGTTGCATGTCGGGGTGCTCAGCATGATGCGCAGTAGTGAGTAGTTTCGTACCCCAGCTGGTGGAACAGCAGATGCAGTCCCTATGCTTGTTTTCATCTGCTGGCTGCAGGTTTGCTGCTGGAAGCAAATTTTTGCTGCTGTTTTATCATTTGTCTCTGTTTCGCTGTTCATACGATGTTGATCTCCATGGATCATTGGTGTGTGCCAGGCTGTCTCGCATTGACGGTGTTAGTGCGGGGAGTAGCTAGGGATACCTGTACTTTTACATCATCTGTTTTAATTGTGATTTCCTTTCTTTTTTAGGGCAGCCCATGGGCTGCCTGCAGTTTTTCAAAACATCGTTTTGGTTTGTCTTCTTTTAATTTATTGCTTCGTATAGAGTGATTTTGCTTTGTTACGATTCCCCTGAGATTGGGGGTGTTTAGACTTATTTTGTATTTGCATTGTTTATCTTTTACTTATCTATTTTGTTTGTATTTGCCTCGGATGGTATTGAAGGCATCGGGGGCGTAAAATGGTTTTAACCCCTTTGTCTTGTCTGTGTTTCAGGGTTAGTGGCCTACAGCTACCAGATCAGAGTCCCCCCTGCTGGTGGTGGTGGCCCTCATTTTGTGTGGTGTAGATCGCTTGGCTTCAGACCACCAAGTGTGCATGTGTGCACTCGTGGAAGCACAAGAGTACCTGAGTATGGGGTGAATCTCTCTTGTCCATCAGTTACTTGATGCCACTTCCTGAGTACCCTAATGTGAGTGAGTTTTCTATGTTGTGTATGTAATTATTTTGTTTTGGAGTGTAATAAAAATACTAATTGAGCCACGTCTCTGTTCCACTTTGGTTTACTGAACCTCTGGGCTTGTGATCCATTTCCACCATGCATAGTACATTCTCTGGGTGAAGTACCTGGGGCTGCGATGGGTTGGTGCCCTCTCTTGGATTGTTCCTTGCCTTGCACCCGTAGGGCTCAGGATGGGCTCTGGACCTCCCGCGACCCTGAATGAGATAAGCAGTTTCAGAAAATGGATGGATGTATGGAAATTCCTGGGGTAGCGTAGTCGGCTATTCATTGTGCTCAGGGTCAGGTCAAACTGCTCTGCCACACTTTGTACATGTTAAATTTGCATGTTCTCAAGGATACGCCATTAGAGTAACTGGCATCTCTCCATTGCCTGTAGTGTGTGCATGTATACATCTCATCCAAGAGGTTGATCCATGTCTGTTCTCTGCAGTCTGGAATGGCTTCCAGCACCACCCCGACCTTGACCATGAGCAAGAAGGAAAACTCTACACACAGAGTAGAAGTCAAAATTCAGACCTTGAAATTATCAGGCAAAAGTCCTACCCACTGAGCCGTTATACCAACAAATGGCTGGTATAAACACAAATATCAATACTTACATTAATGCAACATTTTCCTCACAAAAGGGGTGAAATCAGGCATTAGATGAAAATTAGCCCAGACGTCTTTGCTAACTTTTTTCATTATTCATTAGTATACAGAAACAGTCTTACCATTACTGAAATTAGAAATACTCAATGCTTTTCTAGCAGCTAAAAGTTCAGACAAGCTTCTTCTGTGGAGCCAGTTGCCTGACAGAATGTTTCTAATTCTCTACTCAGCTAATTCTCTGATGCGGTTAATTCTTATTTTGACCTCATCACTTAATTATCTGAATTATACCTTATCCAGAAACTCCTATACTAAAACTGTGACTGTCACAACCCAAATGCCTTTTTCCCTTGTGTTCTTTATGGTGTGGCACTAACGAGCCACACCCTGCCTCTCATTTCAGCCCTCATGTGGATGATCCCAGATGCCTCTCGTCTGCTCCTCATCAGTGTTGTACATAGTGCCTCCTCGTCCAGAGCTCCCCAGTCCAGTCATTTTATTATTGTGTGTGTGATCCTGCTGCCTGTGCTACCCCTCTGGTTACCCTCTGCTCCTCCCCTGCTCTCCCAGCCTGGTTTTGACCCTTCGTGGTCTGTTTCCTTTTGCACTGTGTTTTGTTGGAATAAAGCCCCTTAGTTTTTCCCCCATGCCTGCCTTCGCTTCCCTCCTTTCCGAGTCGTGACAGAAGCTGCCCTGCAGCCCTCTACAAGAGCCCTCTCAGCAATCCGGCCTGCTCTCTGCGTGCCTTCCTCTGGCCTCTGTCTCATTATGGGGTATTCCCCTAGGTTGTTTAAAGACAATCCACTCATAGACCCCCTGAGTGCCATCAACCTGGAGGAGCCAGAGGAGGGGGATCTCGGGGAGAATGTGGGCCTACGAATCGCCGCTTCAGAGTGGACACCCTACTGGGCCTCCTATGGCTGCCAGGAGGCAGCGCTGCAGCTCGACCCGGATCCTCCAAGGGTCCCTAAACTCCCCATTTCCCATGGACCTAGGTGAAACAGCTGTGGAACCTATCGTCGTCCCGGCTGTTCATGATCGAGGTGAGCTCTCTGCTGCTTGATCCCTGGCTCTGCCAATCAGCGCAGAGTCCCCTGAAGTACCTGCCAAGCTCTGCCTGTCTCCGGAACTGTTGCCCTATGAGTCCCCATATCATGCCATTGTGCCTCCATCCTGGTCCCAGTGTAGCTTTGCCTATGTATTCCGCATCCCTACTTGATTAGGGTCCTGTCCCATCAAATACTCCCTGTCCTACTTTTGTTCCGGTGTACTGCTTTTTGTCTTTGTCATGGTTCTAGTGTTCCCTTGCCCTGTTGGTGCTCTGTGTCCTAGCCTGGTTGTAGCCTTGTCTCGTCTAGTCCTGGTTTTTGATCCCAGTCCCATCTCCCACACACTAGTGAGGACCTGTCTCCTGGTGTATTGGTTTGTGGGTCCCTGTCTAGTCTGTCATCAGCTCTCCTTTGTCCTTTGCCCTCTGTCACTTCTTTATGTTCTCTCCAGGCTCAGTTTCATGCCCGGAGTGCACGTGTTTGGGGGGAGGGGGGGTGTTCTCACACCCCGCATGCCTCTTTTCCCTGTTCATGGTGTGGCACTAATGAGCCACACCTGCTCCTTGTTTAAGCCTGCCTCTCATTTCGGCCCTCGTGTGGATGATCCCCAGGTTCTTCGTCTGCTCATCTGTGGTGTACATAGTGCCTCCTCGTCCAGAGCTCCCCAGTCCAGTCATTGTATTGTGTGTGTGATCCTAATACCTGTGCTACCCCTCTGGTTACCCTGTGTTCCTCCCCTGCTCTCCTAGCCTGGTCTTGACGCCTCACCATCTGTTTCCTTTTGCCCTTTTGTATTTTACTGGAATAAAGCCCCTTAGTTTTTTCCCCTTGCCTGCCTTTGCCTCTTCCTTCCCAAGTTGTGGCAGTGACTGCATAATGCATGATTTTTTACACAATTGATTTTTACAATGCATTAGTCTATTAAATCTGGGAAAAATATATCAGGTAATGAATTATCAAAGTAAATACAGGAAAGCATTTACAAAACCTAATTTCTGTTTTTTACATATATTCCTAGTGCTTGTGTTGGTTTTCCTCCAGATTCTCCAGTATCCTTCCACAATCCAAAAGATATGTACTTAGATGAACTGCTGTCTCAGGATTGCCCTTAGTGGTATTGTTTGTGTGCAATTTGTTCTGCAGTAGACCAGAGTCCTATCCAGGGTGTCCCCTGCCATGCACTCTTCACCTTCAGGGACAGGCTCACCATGATCCTGTACTGGGTAAGCAGCATGGAATATTTGGAGTTACACTCAGTACATTAGTATTGCATCTGTGAAACATTAAGGTCTTTATACATTATTATGTATTACTTTAATACTGTGCTAATGATTTTACAACTATACTCACATTACTTTCATTGCTTTCATTTTTATTTGAATTGGAAAATAAAGCAAAACTTATGTTAAATACAGCAGTATTATACTATACATAGTAGTACATTTTTGTTTGCTTATATAAACTTCTAATAATAATATAGTATAGATACAAACAGCAGAAAGATTAATAAAATGAAAAGAATGTTCAATCTGACATGTCACATCTAAATGTGACTGAGTGTGTGTTATAAAATCAAGTGTCCAACAAATATGTTATTTGCATTATTTGAATACTGAATGTGCTGAGGCTTCCAAAAAAAATCATAGAATGCCATATATAAAAACCTCTGTGTTTTATGTAAAACTCTCAGTCTAATTACTTGGGATCAAATGCTAGATTCAAGAGACAGCTGCACAGCTACCTATTTGGATAGTCAACAGGGCAAAATTATATACCTGTATTGCAAATCTGTTGTCTGTGTCTCCAGGCCTTTGATGAAAATTACTTTTTTGTGGGAGACAGTTCCTCAGATGATGTCATTGTATATGCTTTGAAGACATCCAAGATAAGTATGAATAAGCAAACGGCAATGGGGTGTATTTTTCTATCATTTTCTGTAACAGAGCCCAGGCTAATCTTAAGTTAAATTATATCAAGAGTAGTGCATCTGTCTTCCATAATATGACAGGAGAGATGTTACACAGTGGAATACAGATGAATGAAAACTCTTCACATTTTTGTATAAAAATTAAATTTTAAATACAGAAATCCATTATACAGGAAATATTTTCCAAATAGTATAAATAAGTATAGTGTATCCTAATTCAAGGATGATTTAAACAGCTTTATAGAGATATAAAAAATCATGTTCTTAATACCAATAAACCAGAAACTGGTTGTTCTACTTGAATATTCATTGGTCCCCAGAAAACTGTGTGCTTCAAGGTTTTTTCATTTATATGCTGTTCTTATGGAAAAAAATCCATCATATAAGCAAAATATGCACTTCTAAAACAATTTATTTCACATCTCTCTAATCAGAAGTGGTGTGTAATAGTGTAATCTGTAAAAAGGATGTCTCAACCTTTGAAGATGTCATCACCTCTTTAATTGAGTTATTATTCTTTTTCCTTGGTGCATTTGAACCTCGCCTCTGGGAGTAATCTTGAGCGGGTTCCTCTTAAGTGGGCAGAAGAAAGATAGGACACAAGTGGTCCTGTGTAGAGAAAGAGCTTTCATTAATGTAGTCTGAGACATTCATAACATATTTAGAAACTGGGCCAGTTTTAAAAAATAGTGCCTAATATATGGAGAATTTAATTTTTTTTAAATAAATGCACTGAAAACACTAAATAGAATTGTCAAATTACTGAGCTTCTGAGATTATATTGATCATTCTTTGGTCTTTTATTACACACTGACAATATTTACCCATTATGAATTTACTCAGGAAAACTATAATTTTCTTTATGTTTTGTTTAGTGTCTTGTATAATTGAACCTCAGTTGCTATTTCAGCACAAACATATCGTGTTTGAAATGTCACTGTTCCACTTACAGGCTTAGGATCCAGGGCAGTCCTGGAATGACAGATTGTGCTTTAACTAAAATAAGGTAATGTTTAATTTACACTGAAAAATGAAACTATAATCTATTCTCCAGATATTGATAACAAGATATGCAATGTAGTTGTCTGTTTATCTGAATGATACTTAAGTGACTATTTCTAAGTATGTACTATTCTGTCCCTGACTACCTGTGCATTCAAGTAGGAAACAAAATGGCATATTTACAACAGGTAATGCACCAGAATCAGTCTAATAAGCATATTTTAATATTTATTTAGAAGTAAAATAAAAACATGCCTAGATACAAGTAAAGAATATGTTTGATATTGATACTCTGATCAAACAACGCAACAGTACATATAGTGATGGAAAAATGTTATATTTCTTTTCCCAGAATGTTCTTAGTTTGTTAATACATATATTTTCAACAAGTATTGCAGACAGAATAAAATTACAGGCATTTATTTAGTAGTGGTAAAAGCCTTGAATATATACATAATTTGTTTTCTCTTTTGTCACAGATGTAATTTTAATATCTACAAAAACTTGCAATGTCCAGAGACCACAAACAACACAGCAAATGCAGGCAGTGATGGTTATGATGAACTGTTGCAGTTAGCTGAGCTAGCATCCACTGGAGAAAATGGTATTCGTGTTTGTGTGTGTATGGATTAGGATTACATCACATTATGGGGACCAAATGTCCTCCACAATGTAAGAAAAACCAGCATTTTTGAAGTGGTATTTTTCAGGTCCCCACAAAAATCTATGAATACAATCAAAAGAGGAAAAAAAAACGCCAAAAGTCTCGTATTTTGTTTGGATACCTAATTTTCCTAATAGAAATTAATGTCCTCACAAACATATAATTACAAACCTGTGTGTGTGTGTTGTCCAGGTATAGATTACATTGTGGGGACATTTGGTCCCCATAATATTATAAAAACCTGTTATTTTTATGTTGTGGGGACAATTTTTTTCAGTACCCACAAGAGATAATTCAATTTCCTAAAAAACTGTCAATGCAATACAAAAAGCAAAAATGCAAAAACTCGTGCATTTTCTTTGGAGTGTGTGTGTGTGTGTGTGTGTGTGTGTGCATGTGTGTGTCTGGTCATGTGTGTGAGTGAGAGAGAGAGAGAGAGAGAGACAGACAGACAGACAGAGAAAGAGATGAAATTTGAAAGAGATATTTTTAAGATCATATATCCATCTGTCCATTTTCTCTACCCGCTGGTTCTATCCATGATCGAACCCTATTCCAGAGACTAGAGGCGCAAGGCATGGAATAGCCGAGGATGGGATGATCACTTAGATCTTATGAAATTGGATTTGTTCTGGGATTTTGGATAATACAATATAGTAATGTAGCATACATTTTTGTCTTTGTTGTCCTAAAGGTGAGATCTAAGAAATTATTTTGATGAAATGATAATCTGATGGTACAATATACTAGTAATATGTACTAGTCAATGGCTAAATGCCTCATCTCCCTTTAACATTACATGTGCCAGTGATGGGAGATGCATACAGTTTACTTCCCTCCGGGAATCTGTTTCTATTTTAATTAATAAAGACAAATGACACATAAATTCATTCACTCCTATTCTTCAAATCTCACTCATTTATCAACAGCATTATAAACACTTATGATTTATTGACATGAAACCTGAAGTTAAAATCTATAAATAGAGGAGACAACTCTTTCTCTCTATTCATATATGCAATATATTGCATAACTAACCAGGGTATTACATGTACTATTATTTAAATCATGGCATTTTAGTACATGGATTTTTCAGTGATAAACATGTATTACATGAAGGGTATTTCCACAGATTTTTTTTCACTTTATTTGAAGCATTACTGTCCTGGAAGTGATAAAAAAGTATACAAATATGAATAATAATATGAATATGGACAAACAAAACTACAAATAGATCAAATTCAAATCAAAATCTGTCAAGGATAGGTCATTGGAAGATGAGTAGGTGGATGGATAGATGGGCAGATAATATAAAAACAGAATACAGAACAAGTGAAATGTCATAGCAACGTGTCACATTTTTGTTCCTAGATACTCTTCAAAGTTTGGAACTTCCAGTGGACACAAGATACCAGAAAAATCACTGCTCGTGGTGTTTTCCTACAATCCATTTTAAATGACAGGTGGTTTAAGACTGCCCTCTGCTGAAGCCACACTGCCTAGCTGTAAATTCCACACTATCTCAGCAGAGAAAACATATCAACGTAATTGCAGAGAAAAAAAGATGACTCTTTATCTGTTTAACAGAGATAAGGTGCAACTTTCATTCAGGACACTCAGATTTAATAAATACTCTCACCTGTTAATTATTACCTAAAATGGGTTTAACATGAGTTTTTGTTATATTCAAACAATGTTTATAATTACGGAACGGAACTGGGAAATCAGTGGCTAGCATCCTTACTTCTACCGCTAAAGACTAGGGTTTGAGTCTCCGCCGCAGCTCCACATGTGTGGAGTTTGCATGTTCATCCCATGTCATCCCCCCAACAGTCCAAAAACACACTAAGGTGAATTGGCCTGCCAAATTGTCCATAGGTGTGTACCCCCACAACCCTGCATAGGACAAACTAGTATAGATTACTGTTACTATTATATTAGTGATATTATCTATGCATAATATAATTAACAACTCCGGCCTGCAAAGATGAGGATTTACCTGGTTTTACAACTCATTTTGCTTAGTAATTCTTTGCATTTAAGGTTGTGTTTTCTGTTAAACCAAACCCAGACTCCAGTTAGCTAAGCCATACACACTCTATGGACTAAAGTATTAGGACACCTGGCCAGATTAGGCACTAATGTTGGACGTGAAGGTCTGGCTTGCAATCTCTATTCTAGTTCATCCCAAAAGTGTTCAATGGGGTTGAGATCAGGGCTCTGTGCAGGCCATGCCTTTATGAACTTTGCTTCATGCACTGAGAAACAGTCATGCTGGAATAGAAATGGGCCTTACCCAAACCGTTCCTACAAAGTTAGAATTGTCTCGAGTGTTTTGGTACGCTGAAGCTTTACAAATTCACTTCAGTAGAACTAAGGGGCCTAGCGCAATCCCTGTAAAACAACCCCATACCATTGTCCCTCTTCCCCCAATCTTTACAGCTGGCACAATGCAGTCAGGCAGGTGATGCTCTCCTGACATGCCCCAAACCCAGACTCATCTATCAGACTGGCAGACAGAGATACTTGATCCCTCATTCCACAGAACACGTTTCCACTGCCCCAGAGTCCAGTGGCGGTGAGCTTAACACCACTCCATCTGAATCTAATGTTTAGTTGTTTTTTTAAATGATTATTATTTTAAATGTACTTATTATTTATGACACGTGTATTATTTGTGACTGTTTATACATTTGTTGGTTTGTACTTTTTGGTTCCACCACAAAGGTTTGAGTGTTTCAGCGCCAATTCCCATCGGAATCTGCTTGGATTTGCAATTCAGCTCTCCGCTAACATTAACCCGAAAAATTGACATTATCATGCTTGAATTCACTGGGCTCTACAGAACGACCCATGTTTTCATAAATGTTTGTATACCTGACTGCATGTGTCACCAGCGCTGGGTTAAGCTGTGCAGGGTGTCGGCGGCGTGAGGCAGGCAAGACGAGGAAGCCAGTAAATCCAAAGAAACGGGGTTTATTCATGAACACAGCAGGGCAAACGCCACAGGACACCACAATGACAGATCTGACAAGACTGACTAAGACGTGGACTAAATACATGAGACGGGCAAGGACTAATACGGAACAGATGAACACGATTGACAACAGGTGATTTCCATCGGGATCGAACACGGGATAGCGAGGGGGGCGTGGCACACACAAGGCTCGGACGGACGGATCATGACAGAACCCCCCCCCAAGGCGCGAACTCCGGACGCGCCTCAGGGAAGGGACGGACGAGACGAGGGCAGACCGGACCTGGAAAACAAAACCAAAACAGGTTAACGAGGCACAGAGAACAGGACAGACATGCAGAACAGGCAGAGGGGCAACAGCCAGGACATAATCTGACAGAGGACAGGGAACACGGACAGGCAGACAAGGAAAGGAGACACAGGGGGAACAAGAGGCGAAACGGAAGGGCCAGGGGTGAACGGAGGAACCACTGGGGGGCAAGAAGCAGAGACAGGAGGCACAGGGTGAGGAGCAGAGACAGGGGGCCACACAGGAAAAGGCGGAGGACCAAGGGGAACCCGAGGAACCCAAGGCGGGCATATTATGGATAAAACCCCAGAGGGACATGGAGAAGGGACGAGGGACAAACAACGGAGGAACGAATGGAGCCGAAGGGGGCACCAGGGGAGGAGATGAGGGAACCCAAGGGACCAGGGAGGGGAAGACATGGCAGGCGACAGCCTCGGCGGAGCCGGCAAAGGCGCAGCCGACTGATGAGTCGGAGGAGCAGGGACCACAGGGGCCCGAGGAGCTGACCTCGGGGCACCCAAATGCTACCGCAGGGCCGAGGGTGGCCAGCCCGAGGACGGGCGACTGGACACCACCAGGGGACCCGCAGGCGACCGAAGGGCCGGAGCCCCTGGCGATGGAGGCGACCCCCGAGCCCCAGTCAGGGCAACCGAGGGCAAGCCAGGGGGGAGGGCGGGCGGGACCCGGACCCTACGGCGTGGTCCGAATCGTGGTTGGGGCGGCCCCAGCAGGGATATCCCCGAGGGGTCCCACTCGAGGCGAGGATGTTGTCAGGGACCTCCTTGGGGCTAGGGTCCAGGGCAAGAGTCACAAGGGTCTTGGGGACAGGAGTCACAGGGACCTCTGGGGCAGGAGTCATAGGGGCAACAGTCACGGGGTCAAGAGTCTCAGGAGTCTCTAGGGCCAGGGCAGGAGTCTCTAGGGCCGGGGCGGCAGCGAGCGTGGCTGCCAGCAATGCGGCCGTGGCAGCGGGTGTGGCCACCGGCGATGCGGCCATGGCAGCGGGCATGGCAGCAGGCCTGGCTGCCGGCGATGCAGGGGAGCAGGCGGGCGTCGGCTCTGCAGGGGAGCAGGCGGGCTACTCAGCGGTCGAGTGGGGAGGCGTGGCCTCACCCTTCGGCCTAGAGGGCGACTCGTCCGGAGTGCAGGCGGGCGTCGGCTCAGCCGGAGTGCAGGGGGGCGCCGACTCAGCGGGCGTGGCAGGGGGCGATGCGGGCGTGACTGCCGGCGAAGCGGGCGTCGGCTCCGCTGGAATGCAGGTGGGTGACTCTGCAGGTGAGCGACGGACGGATCATGACAGCATGGCTTGGTGCTTGATTTTATACACCTGCAGCAATTGGTCTGAATGAAACATCTGAATAAATTGTTTAAGTGCTGTGTCTCAATACCTTTGTTCATATGGGGCATATTGCCACCATTTCCTCCTAATCTGCACAGAACACAACAACCTTAATACCAACAATTATCAGGACTTGCATTAAAATTCCATCCACCTATGCATTTTTCCCAACAATAATCCAAAGCAGCAACTCGGCAGTTCTGGGGTCTGTCTTAAGAAGCATGAGGAAGCGTACATCTTGGATGACGTTCCAGACCTTCAAAGGGGTTAGACAAACTCACACATGCTAAGTCACATACCAAAGAAAATTTATAGATACTTATTATGTGAAATATATTAGAACTTTACCTTGCATTTGAAAATCTGAGAACAGGATTTTACAGAATATCACAAATTTTTAAATAGCTGTGGAAAAAAATAAGAGAACAAGGCACAATTTTTTTGCTTCACTCATTTCTCAATTTATTGGTGTGTGTCTGTGATTAATACATTTTTTCTTTTTTTGCAAACTGCAGCCTGGTTCTTTTCTGTTTCTCATTAATGAAGGGCTTCTTCCTTGCTTTATGGGACTTCAGTCCTGCTTCAAGGAGGCTGACATGAACTGTCCTAGTTGTGCACTTCACACCTGCATTTAATGTTTCCCATTCCTTTTGAAGGTCACTTGATTCCATCCTACAATTCATGAGAAACAGTCGGATAAGTTAAAGGTCATCTCTGGCATTACAAAGTCGCTTCCGCCCTTTACTTGACTGGTTTCTATACTGGGCTGCCACGTTCTCCCTTTCACATTCTTATTAGCCTGTACTGTACATGGCTTTAAAATTTTCACTTATGTGACAATCTACTGATTTAATTCAAAATTAAAAATTGCCACATTTGTGACTTAGGGCATTCTGTTTGTATTCTGCTGTAGTGGGTTTTGTGTCCTGAACAGGTTGTGAACTGAGCTGCCTTAAATTGGGTCAGATGCAGTTTTGGTCACATGGAACAAAGCGGCACACAACACAGGAATAAACAAAAACCTGTCACAGTGCTCTTTCAAATAGCATGCTAGGTAAGTACATGTAAATTCTATACAGTCAGACCTCAGACATTCGTGAGCTTACGTTCCAGAACCCATGGCAAATCAGGAGGACTCGTGGATGTTTGGTAGAGTCTCTAAAAATGGTGATATGTGATTACTTCTAGTTTAAGAGAACACAAACTTTCTTTTTTATTCATCAAGTGGGCGCTTCTGCCTCTCATTACACCACAGTGCCTGCTGAATACCTACAGTATTGTGAGTGATACCGCTCCTCTACTAACATTTTACATTACTTGATAAGGCCCGTAGACCAAAACAGAAATGGGTGACTGACAGCTGACACATTACGAGAAATATACTGCATCTTTAAAGGTCACGCAATGTTCTGTTGCTAAGACTGCAAGCAAGTTAGTAACTACCTGCTGCTAAACCCCAAAGCCAGTCTTTATGTACAAACGTGTAAGTCAAATATGTGATGACCCTGGTTTAAGCAGGGTAACACTATTAATTAAACACATGGCTGCAGAAGGAAAGTTTGCATATTCAATTGGCCATTGTTTCAGTAATTTAGCTTTATGTATCTCCTGGTATTAAGGTCATTATGGATAAAACCCGACAGATACCATTTACAGATTATTAGAACCAGACCTATGTATCACCCAGTTAAACATATTAAACAGAAATGTAAAGTATTGCTGACATCTGTGGCAAACATCCAAAATTCTGAGCATGATTATTAACCTTATTTATTGTTTATTTCTTGAAACACCATGTATTTGTTTTGACGAAATATGAAAATTACATAAATGTTTCAAGGAATGTTTGTTTTAAAGCTGAAGTTGTACTCTTTAATGAGAATAAATGGAGTATTTTGTTATTGAAATTATTTTTAAATAAGATTTTAAATAAGATTTTAACAGCTTTTACCTATCAATGCACTGATCCCACTTTTTCTTTCCCGATATGATACTTGGGCTTTGGATATCGGCCAATATCGAGTACTGATTTGATACCAGTGTTTAAGTAATAGGCTGCAGACTTTGCCTCACCGTGTGGAAGAGACTGTGATCATTCTTTTATGTATAAGGCAACATCGGGCTTAACTTTATGTTTTCCTAACTGTAAAACATATATAACAATTCAGTATATTTACCCTATATATACACTGGAAGCTGCTTATAGTGATCCTGTCTGTCTGTCTGACATTATAACCTTTTTTTTTGTTTTCTTTATGTCTCAGGCATATTACCATATAATTAACATTTGTATATTTATTACATGACTATAAGGTAATAAAATGGACACTATCTATTAACTAATTTTATTGACTCCCAAAATGCAGTATAGCTGTTTCAAACACTTTTCAAATTACAGTACTCTACAAATTAAATTATGGAACTGTGTATAATTCAAATATGCTATAACACAGTAGCCTACTGTACAGAAAATGTAGCTTATTATTTATCAGAAGCTTTGATGAGTCTAAATTTGACATTGAGAGAAAAATGTGACTGGTCCACTTCATAGCATTCGTTTTTTAATAGGACCAAAGAAAGTATAGACCTAGGTGTACTTATATAGGTAATTGTAACTGAAGCATTATTTATATTGAATATTAAATAAGCTTAGTTACTTGATGTTAGATATACTGTAAATAACTCTTCCGTTTCATTTTCTTTCGCTTCTCCAGAATTTGTGCTGAAGTTTATTGTTGTGGTCTTTCTCTGCTAGCATTAGCAAACTCCATGTACTCTGCAATATTTTGCATCTTTAGATTTTTGATCAATTTTTTTTGTGTTAAAGGATGTGCTGTCCCTTCCTTCTCTTGTAGTATACGGTCCGATACCCAAAGCTGGTATTGGTGCATCCCTAATTTAAGCTATTGGACTCTCCCCAAATGAGCTTGATAGGCCGAATGGCCTTCTCTCATTTGTAGATTTCTTATGTTCTTATGGGTTAATAAGTACTTGGATTCTTGTTTGGCCTTTTGGAGACAATGAAACAAACTTTGGTTTTTAACTTAACAGTTTTTTTTCTTAAAACACTACTTAATTCAGTGACTTTTTCCTTTATTACCAAAGTGCTTTTCAGTAATACAGTTGAGATGAAAAATATGAATGTGTTGAACTGCATACTGATTTAAGCAGTGTGCCTAAATTTAGTGCTGGCATTCCTAAAATTTTCAGGAAGGAGTGCCAGTGCTCCTAGTGGAAAAAGTTAATCTGGAGCCCTGTATTACAGGGGCCCATTTTTGCTAGTGAACCTCAGATAGATTTGCCTGAAACGAGCTAAATTTAATGTAACACTGCACAGCCACAAGTTAACATAGCGAGTATTTCGCACACAGCGGCAACCTTACCAAGAGGTTAGTAATAACAGTGATAGCCTACAATAAATTACATAGCTATCCAACCTACTTAAAATTTACCTATAATTAAATGGTTTAACATACTTAAGTGTTGATAGGTAAAAATTATCACATTTTAATAACAATCTGCTGGGTATTTAACATTCCAAGCTAGATAGTCAGGTTGAAATAATGTGATAAAACCATAAGATAAAACTAAAACATACCTGTACGTATTTCTTCAAATTAGAGACTGAATTTTTGAGACCATATATTTCAACAGGCTTAGGAAGGCAACGCTGGCATGACAAAAAGACCGTAATACAGAGATGAATGAAAAAATGGTCCATACATTTTTTTTTCATCTGTTGATAATTTTGCACCATGTCCATTTGCTATGGATAGAACGATAAATAACATTTTGAGTAAAATATATACAGATTTTGCAAGTAACAGATGTATGCAAACAACAGCTAACGATACTTGTAAGACTGAAACTGGAAACTGGGTGGAGTTAAATAGCAAAACTGTTTTAATTTTTCTGTATGGGAAAAACTGATTGGGAGTTTTTTAAAAGCACATTATTGCTGGTCCTGGGTATGACGTTAAACTACATCCGGCTCTGCAAGTGATCCTCCAACTTGCAGGAAAACTATTTTTGCTTGGGGTTGGTGGCGGGATTGTCACTCCAGCCACCATAAAGCAATTCACAACTGCTCAATACAAACAAGCTGGATACTCTTCTGCTCTCCACAGGAGTAACTCTGCTGCAGCCGCCCGCAGGAAGGCTGCACGCACCATGAAGGGGGAAAGCCTTCGGGAGCCCCATCCCAGGATGAGATGAAACCATCGGAACGCTAATAGGGTCAGGCCTGTTGGGGATCGGGGCTGGTGTGGTGCTGAGGCGTCACCTGCTGCATGGCGACACTTGGATCCCAGTTTGAGGGGACCCATCTGGGTGGGTGCATGGAACATCTTGTCTCTCTGGCAAGATGACCATCTACTTCTGCTGTTAGGGGAGCGTTGTAAACTCCGCATTTCAGTGGCAGCACTCTCTGAGGTATGCAGACCAGGGAGTGGTCAGATATCTGTAGGTAGGTATACCTACCGTACTTTTACGCATATAACGCGCACACGTGTATAACGCGCCCACACGTATAGCGCGCGGGAACAAAGGAATTATGTAAAAAAAATTCTGCATAGCGCACCCATGCGTATACCGCGCATGCTGCCCATTGAACTGAAAACTCCTCCCGCCACCCC
>JAODUD010000117.1:11966715-11977629 GCA_026784285.1 Stomatorhinus walkeri
CCCCCCCCCCCCCCCCCCCCCCCCCCCCCCCCCCCCCCCCCCCCCCCCCCCCCCCCCCCCCCCCCGACAGGCTAGTCCCTGGAGCATTTGGGGTTAAGGGCCTTGCTCAGGGGTTTGACAGTGAGATCACCCTGTCAGCTCTGCGATTTGAACCTAGAGCCTTCCGAACACAAGCATAATATTCAAACCCACTCAGTTGCACACTGTCCTTTCTCTCAAGCAAAATTATCTTTTCTTTGTAGCCTGTCCCTCAATGTTTCAGGCTACTGGTCTGTTTATAAATAAAAACCACCCTTCATTTCTCATGGTCTCACATGGTTCATTCATAGAGTTGCTTAGATTTTGTTACTGTGTCAAGGGCAACTTAAAGTAAATAATTTCAGTGATCAGTTCATACAATAATATAACAAGAGACAATAATATAACAAACAGAAGGTTAACTATATTCACTGCATACATGACAATTTTACCCAAAATACAATAACAAAATTATTTTCCGAGCACCAAATTGAAATAAGTGTGTTTATTTTAGTTTTAAAACCACAGATATGAACTGCATGGTATATTTTGTTGGATCCATTTAACAGATCAGTATTATCTTTATTTTCTTTCCCCAGGTATGAGACAGAGATCTCTGCCGAGTTTTGTTAAATTTAGACTTATTTCAAAATGTTACACATTCTTCACATACCTTTCAGCCTCTGAAATTGATCACTGACAAAAAATGTGTGTATTCTTACTGTAATTGTGATTCTTTGTCTTCTATCTTCCTGTATTTGATCACATTTTAATCATTCATATAACCCTTTCCAAACAATGACATATTTGCAAAGGTACAGTACATTTACTTCATTTTGGACTCTGGTTCTGAAGAACCAGATGTATAAGCCTGATCATACCCACACACACATTATCTACACGCATTCAGTGACAAGCAGATGCACATGTACATAACAGCAGCAGCAGCCAAGTAGAGACAGTGAATTTTTAATATCTGTCACCTGCAAATCGCTGAAGTCAATTTGACAGTAATATTTTGCTCAGCTTGATATCTAATTTATTCTCGGCAATCATAATTTATTTTGCTGAACTTTCCCCCCTCTCTGTCATTTGGATTCTGGGTAGGACTGCTTTTTCCAGGCCACTGCATTTTTATCTCGGGGACTTGCTGTTCATGGGGGACTAAAGTGGGAATTTATATCTCACTGCGAACTCTTTCCCCTCCATTTGCTGGCATGCCAGGTCACTGCTTGTCTCTCCTGTCAGAGGAAAGATAATGGTTGCCTCACCACCTCCCTGTTATTACACACTCAGTGCGTCTGACCTTGTTCATGGCGCTCTGCTTTCTTGATGGTCGGCAGCTCCTGCTATTAGCCCAAAATCAAACCAAGGGAATTGGTTGGTTAAGGTACTCATGCAGCTTCTTCTACTCTAACAAACATCACAAACATTTATGTGCATGTTTGGGTTTCCCTATCTTACAGGATTTATCAGTTTTTAAATTAAATTAATTTAATATTTATCTCTTAGTATGGTCCAGGTTGATGTATTGATTAATGCTTTACAATCTGATCTATATTATTATGAGGGCTTCACATGAAAGTTGATGGATTTTACATTTTCTTATAAAATATCCCAAATGACAATGATATAACACTGAATCACAAAGCTGCATACATAGCTTTTGGCACACATACAGTCCAATAAGCAGCAATTAATGCAAATACCATGAAGACTGTAATACATCTTTGAATAAATTACCACATTCTTTAATACTGACTAAACTATGTCATTTGCAAATATTGAAAAAACACAAGTGTTTTAAAATGCATGAAGCAAAACCTATAAGATAAATAATCACGAAAACATTTTACAATTGTCACGCCCTCAAGGGCGGGACCAATCAGGAGCAACAGAGACTCGGCTGATCAGCCGTCTGATATAAGCCCCGCAGCAACACTGGCACAATGCGAAGTATTGCGCTGATGATTCACGCCATTACCGAGCATTCTCTCATCTCTCGTCTTCCTGATAACCCATACCACTTCCGTCTGCCTCTTGTTCTTCCCTTAACTCTCTCCTTTGCTTCCCCAGTCCAGATCCCGACCCTGACCTGCCTTCCCTGCCTGTCCCGCTATCTGCACTACTCATTAAAGGTTTCCCTGCTGCCCACATTTCTGGATCCCGGTGTCTCTGTGGACCCGACCGTGACAACAATGATTGGAATGTTTTTAATAAACACTGTAAAGATGCAAAAATGTATTTTAATACATCTACCCACCCATTTTCCAAAATGCTTTTCCTTCTGGGTCACAGAAGCCTATCCCAGAAGCTATGGGCACAAGGTGGGGAACAACACAGGCCAGGGGGCAAGCCCATTGCAGGGACACTCACACACCATTCACACCTATTGGCAATTTAGTAACTACAATTAGCCTCAGCATGTCTTTGGGGGGAAACCCCACGACTACATGGGGAGAACATGCAAACGCCACATGCATGTAACCCAGGTGGAGACTCAAACCCTGGTCCCATTTCAACACCAATATGGGAAATCTTTTGGAAATGATTGTACTTCTTTGTATATAGGCTTCCTTCTCTTCAGTTATAATGATTCAGAAGGCAGACAGCCAAACTGGAAATGAAGTCTTGATTAATGACCTGGAAACACATTTCTTCTTCAGCTGATCAAATGCAATACACTGGAATTCATAATGTATTTAACCCAAGTAATAATGAAACACTGTAATAAGCGAAACATATGAACAATAAAAAAATTGACACTAATACTAATAAATTAAATAAAGCTTGTTAAGGTTTAACAGACACATTCAATATCTGATGCCGTACCTTACCCAATATATCTTATGTTCGTACTTCATTGAGCACACTGGTTATCCAACTTAATTTCTCAGAACATTGCTTTATAATACCTGCCTTTATGTTCTGTTGGTTCTAGACAAAAACAAGATCAGCACAAATTGCTGAAAAAGTTGATGTTGGCTGTCACAGAAAGGTGTAAGAAAATAAAGTGTGGGGCTGCAAAGGCACAGAGCAGTCAGAGTGGCCATGCTGACCCTGTCCGTGGCCAATAGCACCTACAATGGACATGTGAGAGTCAGAACGGGACCATGGATCCTGCTTCTGCCAGATATTTGACTACTCCCGCAAGATTGGGGTTGACTCCAGTTCCGCAACAAGAACATTGCTTTATTATGCCTGCCTTTATGTTCTGTTTGTTCTAGACAAAAACAAGACCAGATCAATATGCAAAGGAGGTTTTGTTTTAATAAGTAAACACAACCACATTCAATAGGAATGGTTTAGCATGGTAACTGAGCTGTGTCATCTGACAATTGAAAGGAAACCACACACAAGTGTCGGACATATTTTGGCAAGTTATTCAATTGCTTTGCCTATTGAACCAGCATTATTCTTTTTTCATCCCAAAAACTTGTTGACATTAACTGATGAGACAGAGCCATACCAAGGGAATTCCAGCCCTGTCCTAAGGAACACAAGCTGCCACAGCAACCCTTATTAGACCTACTGAATATATGCAAGCCCAAAGCCACCAACACTAAGCCTGGGCAGCACTATGGTGACTGCTCTGTCTGGTAGCCAGTCCCACGGAAAGTGAAGACTTTAGTTAAGTTTGTTTCCTGATGTTCAGGAACAGCAGCCCTAGACCTGATGGAATAAAGCAAACTCTCCACTGCATAAGATGGCCTGTTTGTCAAGGAGGATTGAAGTGATCATCTCTGATGGTACTAAAAAGCCTGGTTACAGGTTATGTTCACTGATTACTTTTTTAGAAACAGCAGACATTTCCCTGCAACCAACCAGATGCCAATACCCAAGGGTAGCAGCCTTCGAGTCCTCACTACGTAGTGGCTATAACATCATCATCATTATCATCAACTCCAAGGGTATGGTCAGTCCTATTCAGGACCTGCACAATAGTTTCTCACAATAGCTACAATCTACCATTAACCTGCTTTTGCCTTGACCTTGGGCTGGTGGACCATATGCTCTGTCTGCTTTTCTGGGTTTTCTTGTGGTTCTACAAAATTTGAACTGAAGGGCAGTCGAATTAGCTATTCTTGGCCAAATGCATGCAGACGTTAAACTGCAGTGTTCATGTTCATTCATCTGGCTTTGGCAGAGATTTTGTAAAATGGTCAATTAAACACGCACACACTCACAGATCAGCTGTCAGGTGAAGTGAATAACATTGATTGTGTCGTTACATTGACACCTGTCCAGTGTGCATTATATATTAAGAAGAGAAAAGGAAATAGGAAAAATGGGTAAGTACATGGATCTGAGTGACTTTGACAAGGGCCAAATTGTGATGGCTAGACGACTGGGTCAGAACATCTCCAAAATGGTAAGTGTTGTGGGGTGTTCCTGGTATGCAGTGGTCAGTACCTGCCAAAAGTGGTCCAAGGAAGGCCAACCAGTGAACCAGCAACAGAGGGCATTGCTCAGTGATGTGATGGGGAGAGAAGGCTAGCCTGTCTCCTCCAATCCCACAGGAGAGCTACTGCAGCACAAATTGCTGAAAAAGTTGATGCTGGCTGTCACAGAAAGGTGTCAGAAAATAAAGTGTGGGACTGCATAGGCATAGCGTAGTTAGAGTGCCCATGCTGACCCTGTCAATGGCCAAAAGTGCCTACAATGGGATGTGAGAGTCAGAACCGGACCATGGATCCTGCTTCTGCCAGACATTTGACTACTCCCGCAAGATAGGTGTTGATTCCAGTTCCACAACAAGTTTTTAAATCATAATTGTATCAATCATTTTCCACAGAGACTAAGAGACAATGATCAGCACCACTAATCAGCCACCACGTCAAGTTATAAAGGCAGATTACCTGTATATCATTGTTTAAAATTATTATTATTTGTAATTGTACGTTTTTCTTTCAGCTAAAAAAAATATTATTGCCGTGAGCATGTGTGAGTGTTGGGGGAGAGGGTGGGGGGGGGTCAATATTATCATCTATCCTAAAAACTTTAAAATTACAATATAACATTATTTTTAAGATAAGCCCCAATCAATCTACACCTATGGCTTTGGCATGTGCCTTTGTGTGTTTCTTGCCATCAATCTATACTGGAAACTAGAGGTAATATGACAGGATGAACATGCTGTTCATCTAAATGTACACTGATCCATTATTTACTTATACTGCTTTACTAAGTGAAAATGTCTTTATTAGCATCTCCATATACAAATTACAATGACAATCTTTACTTTGTTTTTGAAACAGACCCTACTGCTATCTATTTTAAAACTGACGTGAGGAATTTTTGTGCCAAGCGATTCACTAATGAACAATTCCCCAGTTATGTTCCTGTGCTCCCCTCCCTACAAGCATCACATATTACATGCTACACATATTATTTTTTCCAAGTCAATAAAAATAGAAATCCAGTAATTCCAGTTCTTTATGATATGTCAATAACAGGCAACAAATTAAATATCATTAAATATCAGGAAAAGGAACAGTTGGAATTCTGTTCTCAAAATGGACCCAGGGACAATAGCTGCTGGGTTCTTAATTGCAAGGAAATGCATTTATTTACCACAGGATGGTTAACCATTTTTTTGTTAACTTTTTTTGTTTACTTGACAAAAAAAAATGACCCACTCAAGACCTGACAGGAAAATGTTTTTCTTTTCTTTGTATTTTGCATCTTGAAGTCATAAGGGTTTTTAAATGGTTAAAACTTACATATTTGTATGTATGCCTTTGAAAATTGTGCTTTATTTCTTTCGAAAGCTGGATTCCCTTGCCTCTGTAGTTTTACATGCAGTATGATGATTTTTTTTCATTATTCATTTGACTTCAGTATGTACTGGCACTTCGATCACAAGTCAAATGTGCCTGACGTAGCTCCCAAATACTGTATTAAAGGAGATAATTGTTGCCTTTCTTGAACTGGTGTGTTGCATTTTCCCCCTAGTTCTCATTTAACAGCAAACGCAATCTGACTGCCAAGGGCTAAAATGAACATCAGTATTAGCTGCCCAGAGTAATAGTCCTTTTTCCAAAAGAGTCTGGCCTGCCAAAACACAAAAGGAATAATTAACCATAAATAACATGACGCAAAGTATGGATATGGTCTTGTTTTCCCACGGAAGATGCTGCAAAAGATAGAAACCAGCAGCATGTTCACATATGTTTCAGCTACTGGGAACACAGCAGAAGAAGAAACAATTAGCAGTTCAGTGCAAAATAAAAATCTTCTGTGTAATTACTTACTTGTATTACTATGTAAGAATTACTTACTTGAATGTATTACTATGTTATTTTTCATGGCCAGTGCATGAACTTTTCTGCTTTCACAAAAGACTGCAGCTGCACCACTTTCCTGTCAGAGACACAGGAGTGTGTTTCATTTCCCAGCTCCAGGCCTGTATCGATTGATTAATCACTCTGCCAATGGACTAACAAATACTGACCTTTTGAAGTCCAGAAGCATCTATCCAAAAGTAACTTATCCATATTGATTACTTAATGGAACGTCAAGCCAGTGCATATCAGGCAGAGTCCTGTCACACGCTAAGGTTCAATAGGGCTTCAATACTATGACCTTCCAAGAAAGGAGCCAGTAAGGTTACAGAGATAGAGTTTTGTCCTTTACTACAGATGATCTCTGGAAACAAGATTCCTGCACGTTTATTTCATGTTATATATTCCCATTATGAAATAATATCGGTGTTGGATGTACAACATAATTTTTAATTACAGATGGAAAATAAATTATTATTTATTAAACTTGAAAAAGTAATCACTGTTTGATATTGATATACCTGATATGCAAATCTATATTGTGCATTTTAAGCAACATAGTTATATACATAACATATCGGTAAAAACTTGTAATATACTGAAAAGTAAATGTATACCTATGTGTTCTGCTAGTGGCACATATCAGTTGGGATTCTTGTTGAATCCAAGCCTCCTCTCCAATTATGAACTTGCATGTATTACAAACATTGCACATAAAATGGCACACAAAAGCACAACCCATTCTACAAAAGTAAATGGAGCAAAGCCCTTTTTCTCAATGGACATCATAGATTTCAGGACTAATGGAATTAGACAAAGGACAAAATGCACCAACTAGATCTCAGGCTGGTCATAGTAATAGTAATGGATCGTAAATCCTAGACCCTGAAGTGGTAGCTGTCAAAACTGGGCTGGCATGAATGTCTAATATCTCCATGCCCCCCAGCCAAAAGGCACCCACCACACAGAGAATTTCTCATCACTGGCTACTGAATCATCTCATGTTCTGCTACGGATTTCACAATGCATCCCAGACCATGCCTTTAGCTCCTATGGACAAAACCAGTCACCCAGGTTTTTTAAAAAAAAGCACTTACTCTATCATAAATAATGGCCAGACATCTATATTTCCTAAAGTGCAAAAATCCCTCACAGTCAACCAAAAAATAAAACCACCTTGGATGGACTGGTGACACACAAACACTGGCATGACAGCCCACTGCAGCAGTGACACTAATGATGCACACCTTTTACTAGTGTAAATCTGTACGTGTAAATTCAGACTTTCTGGACAGATTGCTCTTGTTTTTGGTATTTAAATATTGTCTCAGGAACATTACAAGGTTGCAGGTCACTACATCTTGTACATGTATAACTATGTATGTGACAAAGAAATCTCTCAAATATGATTGTTGTCACCCCCCCCCCCCCCAAAAAAATATATAATTTTTTGATTTAGAAATGCCTGCCATCACTGAATGACAAGCCAAAAGTCAAATGTTCATGATGCTATTGATTTTCTATGTATGACTTGGTAATTTCAAAATATGAACAGCTCAAGTAAAATTCAGTGAGTTAGACACCGGCTTTCAGAGAGAGTCACTTTAGAATTACCCATGTAGCTTTCATTGTCTGAGACAAACTCAGCAACATTATTTACATTGACGACAAATCCCATGAGAGGACTGTGAACATTGTAGTAGAGGGAACTGCGTGCTTCAGTGATGCTCAGTGTTATGTCATCTGGAGCTTAAGCTCCTCACAGAGCTCTGTAGGGAGAGGTCAGATAAATGACAGCCCAAATGCCCCCATGAAAGAAAAAAATAGAGTACCTTGCTCAGAACAGGGTTACCAGACCCCCCCCTCCCCCCCATGTCATCACTGTAAATTAAAGGCAACACTGGGGTCTCAATTCACACGTTACTCCCAACCCAAGCCAGCTTACAGAGAGCCGATGAAATGACGCTGTATTGGCAGGCCACCTCTCCTGATTCGGGGGGCAGGAGGTTATTTTAGTATGCTGTTCCTTGATGAGGCCGGGGCGGCTTCAGAGAGTGGGTACTGATTATCAATTTATGGTTGTAAGTGCCTACTCATTCTCTGCATGGCGTGTCGGCCGACGTGGGTGCGTATTGTGTCAAACTAATAAAGATCAAATTCAAGATTTAACTACAGCAGTCTGATGTTTCCGTGGTGAGAAAAATGGGAAGTGCTAATGAGATGTCTGTCACTAGCATGGAGGGTGCAGAGCCACTCTGCAGCAGCACGCGTCCTGCAGTTGCAGCCGCATTCTCAGAAGCACAGCCCACCGTGTGCGGTGATGGGGCAGTTCGGGGAGTGCAGCTGGCTTTCCCCTAGTGACGCTCATATGGGAGTCAGACTGTCGTCAGCCTGGAAGCGTGACGTGTCAGCCACTGACGTCACATGATGCTTTCTCGTTCTTCTCGTTGGCTTGTGTGCCGACATCTTCCTGCACGAGGACCAGATGTGGGTGAAGAACTTTTCATATTTTCATGTGGTCACATGCACATCAATGCATTTTCTGCATGCACGTTGCATACACTTCGTACATGGGTTATATGATACATGTGCACACTCAAGGTCTTTGCATAACGCACGTGCACACGTGTGTGTGTGTGTGTTTGCATGTAACCGTTCTGTGGTACCGTGTAGAACCACCTCTGCCTGCTTCTTGCCTCCTGTGTTTTAGGGTTTCAAAACCTCCACCCACCATCATCAGGGGGAAATGGTTTGTCCTGTGGTGTCACCCTGCCCTCACACTTACCGCACGCCTACGTGAAGCGCTTCTAGACTTCGGCGACTGCGTGCCCTCCTTCCTTTTCGTGCGATGGATGTGTGTTCTCCTTCCATCGCTTTGTGATAGGCGGGATGGTGCGGTTGTCGTCTCTGTGGTCACTTTGCATCCCTGCCGCGGAGGCAGAAAGGCCACAGCATCTAAGCGAGCCGTGATTGGGCTCTGTGGGCTCCCAGGTCTTCCCCGTTATTGCAAATCCTCAATGACAAACAGGCTGGCCCTGGGTATCGCTGTCACGGTGCCCCTGGAGCCACATGTGCAGAACTGCACTGACCAAAATTGCCACCGCAGGGCATAAAATAGGTAGCAAAGAACTTCCACTGTCTCGCACTTTCATGCTCTGATACAGCCTGCAGGGGTGGGGTGGGGTTGGGGTTTGGTGTTTCCGGGGGGGCCACTCAAAAAGTCATTTCCCTCGCCCAAGATGTTTCCATGACTAAATAGTGCACGAGTACAATCAGAAGATCATAGTTAGCTCGCTGAGTTGCGTAGCCCTTTGAAAACTGACAGTGCAGTATCGCACCCAATGCCACCAAGACTGTCTTGTTGGCTGTTTAGCTAAGGACCTGAGAATCAGAATGGCTGCGTGCTAATGGAATTTTAGAGGAAAGTGTTCTGCCTCCAAGCTATATGGTGCCTTTCAACAGGCTCATTACTCTTAGCACAGACTGGGAAGATGTTCCCCGTTTGAGCTCAGAGGGCTCTGAATCAGCCCCGTAATCACAACCTAAATGGAGTTAAGTGTAACTGATATGTTACACAGATTGGTTCTTTGTGCGTTGCTTTATTTAATTCGTCTCCTCATTACTCACCGTCTCTGAACAAAAGACTCTCCCTGGTTCCTGTGCGCTCTCCTTGCAGCCCCAGAGCGCTCATTGTTCCCCACGTCGGTGCTGAGCTTCCCTCTTCCTTCCTCCACCTTCGCCCAGTTGCCTCCATCCGAAAGGGACCATCCCCCCCGCCCCAGATCAAAGTTCTCCCCCTCCGCCCCCGGACACTGGGCCCTGATGGCCTGTCTCCATACCAGGCCAGACCGGGGCACAGAATCGTAACAAATAACGGCAGACATAGAAATAATGGATGTGCCATGTAGACTGCACCATAACCATGGTAAATTACACTTGCAGTATATAAAACCACATGTTGTGATTTCCTCTTGTTTCCCCTGAGACATAAAGCTGTATGATCATGCTGACAACCCTTTTTTAGCAGCTAGTTTAGTGGCTCACAATGAAAATGAAAGAAATCATCGTCGTGAAAACGCAGGATAACAAGTTCTGAATCACGGTACGGATACATCAGTGGTTTCAACTAGAAAATGTTACATTTCTGAACAAGATAACAGCAGGACAACAGCATGCTAACGGGTTTTACATTTAACTTCTAAATCCTTAGCTGTTGGTTTTGGCTTGTCAAAAATGGTACAAAAAGCTGTTCCCTTCCTGGTCTGGTCGATGTGCGGTGTGGAATTTATAAGCCGTGTTTGGTGCCCTGTGAGCAGCAGAGGATCTCTGGGCTGGACTGTGTGGGAGACGTGAGATGTTGATGGAAGGCGGAGGGGAGGTCCCAGAGTTTCCATAGCATGCAAGCGGCCGCTTCTGATTGGCTGCCTGTAACTTCCTGATACCGTTGGCTTGCTCCTTCCCAGGGCCCTGCGTGCAAGGAGAGATCTGTGGGCTGGATCTACTGGAACTAAATGTTTTCAGATTAAGATAATATCCCTGCACATACCTTGTGTGTGTTAATTTTTGCTCCCTCCCCCAATTTCCCTCCTGCCCTCCCCCCCCCCCCTTCTTT
>JAODUD010000117.1:11985604-12008758 GCA_026784285.1 Stomatorhinus walkeri
TGTGTCAATAGCCCACTTAGAAATCCCCTTACTGATAAAAATGTTGACGTGTTCAATACTTATTTTCCCCGCTGTATTTACTCTCTACATTAATCTAAAATGAAGTTGCGTTTCTCTGGCAAAAAAAGCTATCCACAGATCAGAAGGGAAACAATGCAATCATGTGGAAGTGTTCTATGCATTAATCAGCATACATATAGACTTTCAACTCCAGGTACAGTACTGTGCCGTGTTGCTTTTGTTTGGGGGGTGGCAGCCCTGTAGGTTTGGATTCAGCAGGTTGCCGGTACAAACCCTTAGATCGGCAGGGTGGTCCCACTGTTTGGCCCTTGAGCAAGGCCCTTAAGCCCAATTGCTCCAGGGACTGGCTGACCCTACTTTCTCCTCTAAGCCATTTTCATGAGATGTCCTCCCGGGAAGCTTTTCCAGCTGTCCTGAAGGAGGTCCACATATATACAGATCACTCGTGACTGCTTTGCCTTCACTCTCAGGTCAAATTATACAAACCATCTCTACTGTGTTTAGGTCAGGTGGCCTGGTCATGTGATACAACACTCTTTCATTCTTCTTTGGAGATGGCATGGCATGTCCAAACTTTTGGCTGGTGCTGTATATCTACAGAGAACTTCCATAGTGTCCCTATACAACACACTGTGCCGATCAGTTCTAAATAATAGCTTCAGGATAATCATAACTCTTAGCTTTATACTTTTGCAAGACAAAGCAAGGTGAAGCAGAGCCACAATCTCATACATATTTAATCACCTAAAATATTCATTTTATAGAGATTTTTTTCTCTTATATTTCCCAAAACTGCACAACACACATTCTTTAAATAAAGGAATCTACTTGCAGAGTAACAATAATTTATTCAACTTCTTGTTTTCTCCTGTAGAGAATTCAGTTTCTCAGACTTCACAGGTCTTTACTGTCTGGACTTCTCCATACCACACGCTGAAACTCAAAGATATACTGTATATTTAATGAATGTCCTTGGCCACAAGATGGCAGGCTAGAAACAAAAAACTTTTTTTTCTGAGTTAAACAACAAAACAGAGTTCTAGTCATAAATTTGAATGAATTTTACATTCTTGTATTGCTACCTATTGGTAAAATTCATACAGCCCCTTCTATTCTTATACCATGGGTAGCTCACACTACTTGTTCAAAGAAGATGAGCATACGTACGATAAAGGAAGATACCGGAAAAAGGAGCAAATTGATGAAATAGTAATGACCTTAGTTCTCTGCTACCTTACCCGAGCTGCGAATATCAAGAACTCATCTCTCTTTTTAGTCTTTAGGTCATTAGGAGGATGAAAAGCTTTCTCAGATTGTTAGGTTTTAAAACTGCCACATTTCCCAAGTCTACGACAGAAATTTTTTATCTGAGACTTACATATTCCCCTCTTTAGTGCTTTCAGCACAATGGACATCATTGTCTGCCAGGACTGGACTGTCTATCTGATATGCTGGGCATTTTCCCGGTGGTCCAATGAATATTTTCGGCTAGAAAATCAATTAGCAAGATGCCACAAAATTTACTGTGGGGCCTTGCAGGATCTCAGAGTCAAGGGCTAATTTTTAATCCGAATCCACCCCAGTCATCAGCTTTTTCAGTTTAACAAAGTTCAGTTTACAGTGAAACTCTTCACCAATGGGGGGAGACAAAACAGTTGCATTACAAGAAAAAATGGTGAAAAATATAGGCTCTCTTTCTACAGAAGTTCAAATTATGCCCAGAGAGGCCATAAGCCAGCCCCACTGGTCAGTGGGGCCATTTTTCAGCTCAGACGACCTCTTTTGAAAATGATTAATGAGAACATAAACCTTGTCTAAGTCATCTGGAATGTAGATGCAGCATTTGGGGCCGATCAAAGCAAACATCCTCCTCCTTGAGGTCAGCAGGAAGTCAGAGCCATGCGCTTTTAAGGACCCGTATTGTGCTGGCTGCTGCTTCTGCTATTAGCTCGTCCAAGGCAGCGGCTGTTTCATTGCTGACCCTTTCCTAGACATTGGCAAGAAACCTGATCTCTATTTTATGCCTTTTGCAGTACCATGCACTTGATGTCTCATAGGAGGAATAATACATCCAAGATAATGACTTCCTGAACACTTCACAAGTTATCCAAATTCCCACAGGTGGAAGGAAAGTACCTTGGAGACCTACTAACCAGTCAAGAGCAGCTAAGGTGACCCTGGGATATGAGTATTCCATACAACAATGGATTTTGAGGGGCTAGAAAAAGAAAAATATTCTTCATCTGTATGTCTTTCTTGAGGTTGGGGCTACTATGGATAAATGGAGTTACATATTCAGAAACACAGTATGATTAAGATGATACACTACTTAGTGGCCTTTCTAACAAAATGTTTGGCAGAAAACATGTCAAGGAATCATTCATATCAATTTAATGTAATTGAATATGGATCTGAAAAAGGGAGCAACAGAATTCCTTCTTGGGAGTCTGGCAGTATGTAATACTTTCACACATTATTATTTAAAAAGAGATCCAGATTTTATAATGTTTCCATTAGTCAGAATTGCATATGAAGTCACTAAATACTTTAAACGGCAGTTTTATTAACATGTTATGCAACATGTTATGTGGACACAATGCAGTAAACTAATAAAAGCTGAAAAAAATACAATGTGTTTCTGAGCATTAGTTAATTGACAACATCTCATAGTATTGTGGTTAAGGTTACAAGCAGATTATTTTCTTTAGGTATAAGTATGTGGACCCATGTTTCCTTTCCCCTCTTCTTGGTCACTAATCTGGTCCAGCATAGTTCCTGGTCACACAGAACTATTAATCTCTTTAAGACAATCATTCAAGATCAGCAATGCCATCAAGGCTAGCAGTGGACCTCTTGTTCCTTGGGGCATGATCACCTTCAAGCGGTGTGGCTCTTTGGCAGCATAAAGTTTAGATGCACATGATGCATCCTTGGCATTTCACTGTGGTATACGTTATTAATATTACTGGAAAATGACCTTTCCAATGAGGTCTAAATGAATGCTTACTCTGATGCAATCTCAAGGTTGTAGCTGATCACAAGTTTCAGGTGAATTTTACAGTAATCACCTTTTGCTTAGGACAGTATGGCTCTCATAGTATGCATTATTCCAGAACAGAAATTCACCTACAGGCAGTCCCCAGGTTACAAACAAGATATGTTCCTCTAAATTTGTTTTTAAGTTGAATTTGTTTGTCAAATAATAATAAAAATTATACAGTAATAACAAAAGTAGCCACATGCTACTGTACTGTACCCTGAGCCAACAAACTGTTGAAGCTGTGAAAAATTTCATAAGCATCACAAAGTAATGTGGGTGTGTTTGCTTTTATAAATCATTGGATTTAACTTGAATTTTAATTATAATAACATGATGCCCAAAGGACTCTGGCCCTGGAGAGGTGGATAAGGAACTGGGCAGCATCTTCATGCAAAAGAGGTTCTTTTATTAAGATCCCATAAAAGAACTCAACACAACACAGTACAGCAGTTAATGACAACAACTTTCCTCTTCTCTAGAACCCACCATGCTGGCTTCCTGAACCACCCTAACATGACATGGTAGGCACACACATTCCACGACATTAACATTACCAAACATCATCCCTACACATGACATTAAATGCATGGCACAATCGGCACACAGAACATGCACAGTCATAAAGAATGACACTGTACAGGGGCTACTTACAATACTCAACCAGAATGCACCAGGGATATACAAAGTAGCCATACTAACAAAAGGCAACTCACTAATGCTACAATAGACTATATGACAGTTCGTTCGTAGGTTCAAGTTTTCTATCAGTCATACATTCTTAACTCAGGCACTGCCCATACAGACTATCCTTGAATGATGCACATATGTCAGTTAAGGTCCTGGGTGATGATCAAGCTGTGCACATGGGTCTGGCTGTTTCAATGTCATGCCTGGTAAGGACAGTAAAATATGTACAGGAAGACCACATTTTCCTCAGAGCACAGGATAGGGTACTTACATAGGTCATTTCAGCCTGGTTTCATTTCAAAAGTTGTGTGTTTGCTCTTGTTAGGCCTTTTTACTACTTTTTACAACAGGCATAGGATGGTAAGGATAGTGCACTCTACAAACAATCTTTATCACTGGTCCCATAAAATGAGTTGCACTATCACTGTTTACAGATACAGGTTGTCCATAATGCATTTATACATTTCAATACAAGACCCTCAATGTATATGGTGTGAGTAAAATTTAGGGGCAGCAGCAGTGCAGAGGCGAGTGAGACCACCAGCCTCTGAGTAATGCCCCCATCCCCCAAGGCCCTGTGTGTATCCTGGTATGTGATGACTAAAATGCAATTAAAACGGGGGGAGGCAGAAGGCCCAACTCCGCCACCCGCCAGAACCATCCATTTTCTGCTGCTTTTCCGGGGTTTGGTCATGGGGGCAGCAGTTTAAACAGAGATGCCCAGACCTCCCTCTCACCAGCCACCTCCTCCTACTCCAACAGGAGAAAACCAAGGCATTCCCAGGCCAGCTGAGAGATATAATCTCTCCAGCATGTCCTGGGTCTGCCCTGGGGCCTCCTCCCACTTACCGTATTTTTACGCATATAACGCGCACACGTGTATAATGCGGCCACATGTATAGCGCGCGGGAACAAAGGAATTCTGCATAGCGCGCCCATGCGTATACCGCGCATGCTGCGCATTGAACTGAAAACTCCTCCCGCCACCCCCAGACAAATTTTGCATAACACGCACACGGAGATACCGTGTGGGAGGGTTGCGCGGTTTGTAAAAACACGTATAGCGCGCGCGTTATATGCGTTAAAATACTGTAGTCATGCTTGAAACACCCCCCAGGGAATTTACCATAAGGCATGCTAACTAGATGCTTGACCCACCTAAGCCTTTTGTTGCAGAGGTGCAGCAGCTCTACTTTGAGCCCCTCCTGAAGCTCCTCACCCTCTCTCTAAGGCTGAGCCCAGACACCCTGTGGAGGCAACTAATTTCTGCTGCTTCTATCCACGATTTCATTCTTTGGAAATAAGAACATAAGTTGAAATCGAAAGCTTTGCATTATGGTTCAACTCCCACTGTACTATGACAGAACGGTACAGCCTCCACATTACTGCCGATGTTGCAACTATCCGTCAGTCAATTGCCTGCTACCTTCTTCCCTCACTTGTGAATAAGACCACAAGATACTTGAACTCCTCCGCTTGAGGCAGCAACTCATCCCCCACCAGGAGAGGACAATCCACCCTTTTCTGGTCGAGAACCATGGCCTCAGACTTGAAGGTGCTGATCCTTATCCCAGCCACCTCACGCTCAGCTGCAGTGCAGGCTGCAGGTCACAACCCAAAAATGTCAACAGGACCACATTATCCACAAAAAGCAAGACGTGATCCTGAGGCCATCGAACCTGATCCCCTCCACCACTTAACAAAGCCTACAAATTCTGTCCATAAAAGTTATGAACAGAACTGTTGACAAATGGCAGACCTGGAGGAGTCCAACACACATACTTACTGCTGGCAATGCAAACCAAACTTTTGATCCATTTATAAAGGAACCTGATGGCCCGCACGCCATACTCCCAAAGCACCCCCACAGGACCCCTCGAGAAACATGAGTGTATGCCTTTCCCAAGCCCACAAAACACAGGTAGGCTGGTTAGGCAAACTCACACTAACCCTCCAGTATCCTGGTAAAGGTGAAGAGCTGGTCCACGATTCTGCGACCAGGATGGAATCTGTATTGTTCCACCTGGATCCGAGTTTTGACCAATGGGTGGACCCTCCTCTCCAGTACCCTGGCATAGACCTTCCCAGAGAAGCTGACCATCCATGGTCCAGCGTCCCCCTGAAGTTGGAACACATCCCTCCCCCCAGTCTGTCAATCCAATGGCACTGACCCTAACGTCCACACAGTTTTGAATTGACATGTTAGCTAAGACTGCCCAACAACATCAAGAAATTTCAAGAGCTCAGGGCGAATCTCATCCACCCCTGGAGACTCGCCACCAAGCAGTTTTTTTATTATTTCGGTAACTTTAGCCCTAGGGATGGGCAAATCCCCCTTCTAGCTCTCTTTCTTCCAAGGAAGGCATTTCAGTGGGATTCAGGAGATCCTCCGAATATTCCTTCCATCCAAGCCCTATATCTAGTCGGTATCTCTCTACCTCCTGTGCCAGTTTTGGTAACCAGTGATCGATCCATAGAGGCCCCTGACTTTGACTGCTACTGGATCTACATTGCGCCTGACCTCCACGGCTACCCCTGCAGGTGGTGAATCCACAGGAGGATGGAACCTTGTTTTCTCTTCAGGCGATGCCTGAACAGGCCCCAAGGGTAGAGACCCAGCTACCAGGCACAAGCCTTTGAGCTCCCGCTTCAGAGTGGGGTCCCAGTCTCTCCAATCCAGATAAGGTAATTTAATTGGAAAATGTATTTACCAACAATTGCCTCAGTTAAAAAAGTAAATAAACAGAATACATCAAACAATAAAACTTAGACAGAAGAGGGTGGAATCAATGTGCACTGCAAGATAGTAAATGGACTCTCTATCTTTCCAAGCCATATAAAATAGTATGTGGCCCCATTTGCTACCACTATGTCAACTGTCACCAGTGTGGATAACAGTAACCGATAAGATGCACATTATGTCACGTAAAAATCACTCACATTTCACAGATTCACACAAGCAGATAAGTCTGCCACATCAGTAGAAAGGTAGCCTAAATAGCATTTAAACCAAGCACTTATTGTCGGGGCCTTGTTGTTAGGGCCTTGTCATTGGTGCATAGTCTGCCACTGCTGCACTGTTTCCTTCAGTCACCGGAGCATATGGCAGAAAATGTGTGTAAGTCTAAGTTACTCATGACCAGTAATATTCAGTCTGCCAGTCTTGGACTGGCACTGTCCTGCAGCCGCCTTTAGGCAAACCATCGCTGATGCCACAAACTCATAGGCAATGTCGTGGTCGGACTTGGTCTGCCGCACAACGCACAGCGGAGACATTCTCATAATTGAGGAAGTCTTTAGCTAAACAGAAGCACTTACCACCATGGGGAATGTTTACTTTTATACTGCATGTATCATATTATGTATCATATGTATCAAATAGTTTCATGAATTTATGAAAGTCAGTTGGAACGTTGGAAGCCATAAAATGACCTTTCCTGAAGACAAATTATTTCATTTGAACTGAATGAAAGGACTATGACAAATATTGACTGTAAAATCAAATTCTTGGCGTACTGTCAACTGAACTGGTTATAATATGTGTCGTATAAGAATGGTTACGGATAGCCCATAGTGCAGCTTAACAACTGAAGTGGATTTTATTTTAATCTGGTTTACACAAACAAGAAACAAAAGTGCACACAAAGAGTCAAAACAAAGGCAGGAAAGTGGACCAAGGACCAAAAGGGGCTACCTAACTAACGTAGAGGAAATACCAAGGAAACACCATGAAGGAATACTTCTTGCAGGGGCAGGTGATATATGCAACACCTACTGACAAAGGAACAGGACAAGAGCAGGTGCATATATACACTCCCTACATTTACATGCAAATTATTGCACCAAATGACATCACAGCGCGAGGTGGGATATTTTGTACTGAATTTGAAAAATAAGTATAACAGGACTAAAGGTTATAGACAAGGACATGAAAGTGTGTTTCACAGTGATTTCTAAGCTTCCATCCTACAAAGTTAATGAAGCCTTCTAAGAATTCTCTGACCCGGTTGTTTGCACTTATTCCATGACAGCTGTTATAATTTAGGCTGCCGGCTTCATGAAAAGCCAATGGGACAAGGCTGTCAACCGATGATTGGCTAATTTGGGGGCAGGGCAATAATTGCCTTACATGTGTAATGGATTGGCATCCTGTCCAGGGTGTGCCCCAGCCTTGTGGACTGAGCTACTCATGATGAGCTCCAGATCCCCCTGAGACCTTGTCCGAGAATAGCTGTTAGAAGATGGATGACCAAAACTTTTCCTGTTTCAGACCATGGGTAACCAAACCCTCCCTATGTACATACACGTACCACTCCCCAGTTGATACAGAATTAAACAGTTTGGATGACATAGCTTATGTGAGGCTCCGGACCCCTAGGAAAAGCCCCCAGTTACACTTTTAGGGATTTAAAAGGGTTCACTATCTTTCAGTTTGTTGGTATCATGCCAGACAGGATGGGAGCTTCCTGAAGATACAGATTTCCAGCCAGCATGAGCCTTCTAAGTCACGGCACCAGACCGTCAGGAATTGCAGTACAGGAAAGCTGCAAGCAATGGAAATTTTAATCACGTACAAGAAGTTGTCTCCTAATTTTCATTCAGCAAAAGCTTAATAATGATACAGCCCCTGCCATTCTCGTATCCTTTATAGCTTGCACAGCTAAGTAAGAGGAGGTTGTAGACATAAGATAAGATCTATCTTATGTAGCTTACACAGTTTGTTCAAGAAACAGGAGTTTTTTTTGAGGAGCATATTTGCTCTAACAAAAACAGAAATTAGAAAAAGAAAAGAATTATTGAGACATTGAAACAACTTTAGACCACATCTCATCACCTCAATTTGTGCTGTGAAGAACACATAGCTGCTTCCAATCCCATACACCTCAGCAATTCCTGAGTAGCGCCTTGAGCACATTTTGACCAGAAGGGCTCATCATCCAGAAAATATGTTGTTCATTCTGATGTCTCCTTACATAGAATATGACACAGAAGTTGCTTATCATTGCCTTCTTCCACATAGTTTGAAATAGCATCATTGCTGTTGTCAGCACTGTAATCACTACAACAAATTCCTAGTATGTGGAAACATACATGGCAATAAAGCACATTCTGATTCTGATTCTGATTCTGATTCTGATCATGGGCCACTCTGGCCTGTATGCTCTCTGCCTGAAACAGGTGGGAGGTTTTGTCTGACACCTCTCATAAGATCTGGTTGGTATGGGCAGGCATTGCAAGGAATTCTATCCCCCCTGACAAAATGTCATCTTGGGCACCCTCAGTAGATCGTTAGACTCTAAGCTCCATCCAGCAGTACATTTAGTACTGAATATGAGAGAAATGGATCCAAAAACAATGTAAATTAAGTTCAATTGCCATATCATATATTTGTTTTTTCTGCTGTAAAAACATTCATAGTTTGTCCACAAACCTTTGTCAGTTTTATGAAAAACTACTGTATAGCCATAAATTGAAATATATATTCGATCCTGGAACTATTTGGGCATTTTGTTCACCCATTCAGGGTGTACCCATGATTTGTGTCATATGCTGACTCCAAGCTCTTCAGCAACCCTGTCCGTGATAAGCACTTGGGTTTGATGGATAGATGGAGAGATGGATTTATGGATGAACATAGGAAACTAGCTGCACAAATTATCTCACATTGGTTTGATTACTCTACCTTAACAAGGTCATTAAATTGCGTAAGTGGCTATGTGAGAAAATGGTGAAGAGATATAGTTAGTTATAAGAAGCTGCTGCAATGTAACAAAAAGAATCTGAAATCATAGATTCCAGCCATGGCAATTTGTAAGACAGAAAAAATGAATGTCTCACTTGCAGGAAAAATGTATCAAATAATTTACATAAAACACACTGCTTAAAATTATGGATGTTACATAGACTCTGAGAAGTTAAAAAAAAAGAAGATTAATGTCTTCCAAGCCCCCAGAGAAATTATCCCCATAAGGTAGTCAAATATGTCTTATATAAACAACACCCACCACTGACAATTCCAGCCAAAAAAAAAGTCTTGCTTCTATGACCATGTTAGTAACATATTTGCACATTATCCAAACTTAGAAGACACATGCTGTCTAAAATTTTCACAAGGCAATGTTTTTTGAAAATACTATACTGTGCTTATTGAACTGAGAACTATAGTGCTAATATGGAACTTTATGTCTAAGCAATACTATTAGAATATTTCTTTTCAACTTGTGGAATGCATGACGTCCAGTAAATAAACTGAATATATATGTAAGTATATATAATGCTATAAATAAATTCATAAAGACTTTTTAAAAGATGTTTTTAAATCAAGCATAATGATGTCCCTGCTATTTGTCATCTGTTCAGATTTTGTCATCATTAGACTTACGTGACTGTACATTGTAATGAGTTCCATAATATTTTACATGAGAAACATCTGTAGCCTTCACTTTGAACATTTTTACTTAATGAATCTAGATTCCAGGCAGTTTTCTGTGGCGCATGACACCCACGAATCTTAAAAAAGACACATTTTTCACCTTATTTTTGTGAATTCCCTTCTTGTGAGCAGGAAATTGGTAAATCAAACCCAGATTGAACCACATCCGGAAATTACTTAGGGAATCATTAATTAGTTCATACCTAACATTATATTCCCTGGGTTTATTTTGCAATAATCCCGTAAGTCTCGCCCCCATATGTTTCAGTTACTAAAAGGTGGTGGGGGAGGAGCTCATAAAAAAACTAAACAAATGATGTTCAGCCTAATGTTCTGTGGGCTCACTGTGTGGAACATCCAGAAAGAGATTAATCTTGCCATGCAATTTCCAAGTATGGTATTCAACCAAGGACAAACACGTGGGCCATCTGGTGCAGCCACATACAGCACAGTGTCACTACTTTGTTGGATCAATCAAGGGAAGTACTGCGGAATTTCCTTACTCTAAATGTTATCACTCAATGCAGTAAAAACAATGATATATTGTAAGCAAAGAAGGATGAAAAGACATTTTTATTTTATTTGATCTGGCTACATTTTCTGGAACCTCTTCCATTTATTCTGGAATTACACTTAGAGTGATATTTCAGTAAAATAGCACACATGTTATAATTCCTAATCGGTTGTCCCTTGACATTACTACATTATTACTATTACTACCAATACAACTTACACACCTGTTTGTACATACAGTTGTGTATATGGTTGGTGCAGATTGTGCCAATGATTATGCCCTGGTTGTCAAGCATGACGCAGACGTGGCCAGAAGTTTGGACCTAACCTCGGATTAAAAAAAAAATAATAGTACACTGCTTTGTCAAACTTTTATTGCAAGTAAATATTTAATATACTTAAAACAAATGTAACCAACTGGTTTTCAATATTTTATAGATTGTGGTGACAGATATTTAGCCTGAAAGGCTGAAACTAATGGTTTTGAAGAAAACATATCAGGTTTGTCTTTAATGCATCGATATTCACTTTATGTCGGAATTCTATTTACTGATGTCAGAACTTGATTTGCCCTTGGCCTCTCTTGTGTCTTAATAAACTACACAATTGTCACTTGCCTACCTTGTCCCAGATCAATCTGTGAGTTTATGCGTTGCCTACTCCACACGTCAATCTTCTGTTGTACTGTATCACAATTGGTAAATCAGATTTTTTTCATAAAGAATTGTTATGCTTGTGATGGCTGGAAAGGCACAGTCAACAATAGTACAGTGGGGCTCAAATGAAATTTTTGAGTGATGAAGGGTTCTCTCATCGCCAAATTGCCACAAAGTTAAATGTCTCTAAGGATGGAGTGACCTACTCTTTACACAGAAGCAACAGTGACTGGAAACAGTCTGTGGCAAGGAAAATGACATCAAAACCTGAAAATCAACACATAGTTGTGATGTGTAAAAGAAACTGGAAGATGACTATAATGATCTGAGGGCTGTGATTAATATGAACAGAGGGAAACTGGTGTCTCTTAAAAAATTCAAGCAAAGACTGAGAGCAGCTGGAGTGCATGGTTGAGTTACTGCCAAAAAAACCTTTACTTCGGGGTGTTAACAAGAAAAAGAGACGAATATAGGCTAAACAACACAAACACCTGGAGTACTCAGGACAGGGAGCAAGTGTTATGTATGGATGAACATAACAGTTGGACCAACAAGTTTAGAATGAAAGTTTAGCAAATGAGACAAGACTGTTGGCATGCTTGAAAAGGTGCTCGGATGGTTTGGACACAAGTTATTCTCAAAAATTGCTAGAAAGGATGCTGTGAATCTATGCTACTGTGATAAAAGCAAGGGTGGTTATTTTGATGAAACTGGTGCTTGGGCACTCACGTTTATTAAATTGCACTTGCGCTGTACAGTTCATTGTTACATTATACTTCAAATCTAGTCAGTTTCATTTGATTTAAGTATTCCTAATATTTTCTTATAAAAAAGTTTGAAAAAGCAGTGTATTGTTAAAGCCCAGGGGGTGGATTTTAATCAGGGGGTGGGCCCAAACGTCAGTCCTGTAGTGTAGCTCATTCCGTAAATGTTGCAAAATATGCATATAAAAACAGCTAAAAGGAATAAAAATTTTCAAATCAATAATTCTGAGATCTAGTTCTAAAAGACCCACACGTGCAAGATCCCACTCAAGTTCCTCCTGGGTAAGATTGTTTTAAATGCAAGACCCTTGAGAGTTGAGGTCAAAACCACAGAAATGTATATAAAATGTCTTCCCTTCAAATGTTTTTTTCCCCGACAGCTGCATGGTACACCCCTCTTTCCTAAGGGAAAGTAAGAAAACCCTAACCCTTTAACATTAACCCCTTATATTCAATATATAATATGCTAATGATGACATTTGACAGAACATTTTATCTGTACCCTTTTTCTTTGTGCGTTAAAAGAACAGGTAGAAGTCGTTTGACGGTGCTGTCAGTGAAAAGAAATATCTGCTGTTATACCTGCTGTTATTGTAAGTCACTGCCTGTTCAGTACCTGCGTCTGCAAAGATCACTGCTGTACTTTAAACATTTAAAGAATATCTTGAGATACCTTTGGCTAGTTTATGTTTCTGTGCAGTACTGATTTTGTCTGGATCCACCACTGGATAAAAATGGAAAGCAACATGAATGAGGTGGCATGCGACATGAGGGGAGGGGTCCAGCTCTCCGGGTGAGGGCTCTGTGCCCATGATCACAATGTCACCACTTGAAATCCTCTGACTGGCAAAAGTGACACACACACACACACACACACACATTGCACATTGCTGCGGATATATTTATATATACAGTATGTGTGTGTGTCTCACATAATTTAGGGAGGTAGCAATTTCACATCTTCGACATTCTACTAGTTTAAAATGTGGAGTGGGAGTCTCCATGAATAAAGCTTCTTCTCCCAAGAAGCCCATCACTAATTTCAGTCACCCTGGCAGAAGTGAATTGTACACTGGGTACTGGGCTATCTGCTGACAACAGAGAAACCTTCCACACGTTTCCTACTCTTGCCATCCATTAGTCAGAAACACTAACCACAGAAAAATCAAATTTCCATCTTTTTCCTCATTATAACACCCAAATTCTAGTGATTAACCAGCTACATAAGTCATATACCAAGAAGAAAGGTTTTGCTCAATTTGCTGAAAAGGATGCAGAAAAAGACATCCCCCTTTTCCCAAATGTTAAAATAATAAAACGAATGTCAGGGGGTTTGTTACCGAGTTTAACTGAGTTTTTCCGCTGGTTGAGTTTTTCCCATGGCTGTCACTCCGCCCTAAAAGTTTTTTTCCCCCGCACTCTGCTTTCTACAGTGTCTTTCACAGCTTCTGTTGCAGTCCTTCAACAGTGATACTCAGCACCCTACTGATAACCACTACATCTCGGCAGCGATTCCAGGCGGAGTAAAGGGACGATTTACAAATCTGTTATATTTGCGGGTAGTTAAAATACTGGCGATTCCTTGGATAATTTTAAGCAATATTTTCTCCTGATACTTCGCTGCCGTTCCGCTGACAAAGGCTGAGGACTCTGGTTTCTTGAAGAAGACGAGATGTTTTGGAGCGTGAAATGTTTCGGTCTGATAATTATCATAGGTGAGTTTTAACAATTTGTCTATTTATATTAGCTGTATAATTCAGTTCAAAGACTATGCATATTGTATAACTTAAAATAACATAAACCCAATCCGGCACAATGATTGAGCTGCAAACATGAATCGGAAGTTTTCGAGAGACTTTCATTTTTGTAATAACGTATTGTAATAGCGGATACCATGTGATACGTGTATTTTTTATCCCCATGCATTAAAAAAGTCTGAAACGCACATTAAATTACAGATCTATACGATGGAACTATAATCTTTACGTACTGCGTTTGCGCGATTACAAGCAAAACTGTGAGCTAAAAATATTTTTAAATAATAATAATAAGCCGCAACAGTGCAGGAAACGCCACACGTGAAACAGCGTAATGTTTGCAGTTATGTAGTTGTCATTATTTGCAATGAAACTGAAGGAATCAATTTAGCAACTGTTGTCAAAAGGCCAGTATATATAAACCAGTTCCTGGAAACATTTTTCTTGCATTAAGAAAGCATGGTATCAGCTAAATATTGAGTTATAGGTTTAGTGTTGGGTTTCTTCCTGAACAACGTTCATATAATAATTAGCCGAAGTACTACCGTGGCCACATGACTCTCCGTTATTTTTGTGACAATCCAGTGTTAAGTCAGCTAGCTGCTTAGTCTCTTGCTGACAGTTCTATTACAAAAAGTGTGTTTTAAGGGTTATACTCATTTAATATGATTTTTACTCATGGCTTTCGTTATATTACTGAGTTGGAGATGCTGTTGGTAATGGCGCACATGAAAGGTTTAAACAGCACTATCTTTGTCTCTGAAGGTTAACCCACCTCAGAATAGTTTTACTTTTTGCAGACATACATTTTCCTCTAACCCGAGTAACGGTCAAAGCATGCAGGAAGCAATGAAATCACATTGCATTGACTAGCTCCACCCATATATGGCTTCATTTCCCTCCAGAAACACAAACGTTTACACATCCCTTGGGAGGACTGGTTTATATTTGCTATTTTTCAATACTGACGTTACCTAGATGTTGCCTTCCAGCTGCTTTGCCCTGGCATCTGACTTGCTGTTGTAAGGCCTATGTATTAGAGCGGAGGCTACTTTTTTATGTTGTGGTTTAATCTGGGTTTAATCTCCAGGTGTGCTGCAGTAGTAAGGTTAATGTCAGTTCTTAGAAGATTAAGAGAACTAGAGCTGGTCACTTGGCCTCTGCTTGTATTTTTGGGTAGATCATTAAGACGAATAGCACATTGGTGTACATGGGTGATTTTTAGAATGCAATGACGCATGTGGTTGAAAGCACAAAAAATGTCATCCCCTTTGAATCCTTTATTTGGAGTGTTTTATTTCCTGTTCCTGGTATAGAAAATAATAAGCATGTTTTTTGGAAATGTACGAGAAAAAAACACTTCTTTTAGCTTAATTAACTAAACAATGAAATGTGCTGTAAGGGATTAATTAAAAATAATTTATATTTAGTATTTAAATATTCAGAATATACTTTACGTGACAATGGGGATGTTCCTTGGTTTCATGTTATTAGTATTACTGCTTGAACCCTTATTCTTAATGCATATAGACCCTTGTTCTATAAAGCATGTGGCAAGTTTACCCATACTGTTAATTAAAATGCATTTACATGTCCATTAGTTATCTTTGTGTGTGGCTTTTAAATGTGTCATTGGTGTTATTTGTGAATCTAAGGAAAATATAGTAACACAAACAATAGTTAACTTACTGTACCTGCCGGTCATGCTGATGAGACTGGGTTGACTTATTAGAGTGTTTTAAATGTGTGACTGGCTGTGTGTTGGGTTTACAATCTGCCAAACAGGAATATTTGGCTGTTCTTGCCAGTTTTGAGGATGAACATGAAAGTTTTTATGATTCTGAGAGTGTCACCTTTCTACTTGCTGCTTAGTCTTAGTCTTTGTGCTTTAATGTTCTTCATAAGCCTAATGTTTAATTGATTTTCTTTTGGTACCAGTTACCTTTGACTAATGCTGCCCTTAAATGTAATCCTATTGAATAGTATAGTATGGTCAGTCCAATGAAGAACTTTTACCATGTGCCATGTGATTGTATGTTTACTTTAACCAGCTTTTACTACACATGAACATGTTACAAAACCCAGTCACGAATCATAACCGAGTAGTTCCTACACTCCACGAGATGAACTAACACATCTTTAATCCTTACAAATGTCCTCCAAAATGTTGCCACATGGACACACTGTATTTCAGGTATTGCACTGACTGCAAATTCAGAGGAACAGAGCAAGTGAAATACATATTGATGGCTTTCCCTTTGGCAGAGAGTCAGGTCTAAAATTTAAACAGTCACTCTAATCTCTCAAGGGAAGGAGAGGCCTACTCTGCTGAATTTCAAAAGTTAGAATGAATTGAGGAATTTCAGTTAATTAAAAAATTTGTTTGCTTTAAAATGTATGTGACAGATACGCCTGCTTAGACATTGCTGCAGCTGAGTTCTCAAGAGAGAGTTGGCGTGCAAAAGATCTGAGGACCCACAGCCTCGCAGGTGATAGCGCTATGCAAAAAAATACACACACTGTGCTAGTGGAAGCCCACTGTGCTAGTGGAAGCCAAGCTTTACCATCGGCGATCCCCTGTCATACTTAACTGCCTAGTAACATTTTACTTGAAAAGACACAAATAACTTAGTTACTCAGTTACTACTCATGAAAAAATCACGAACTAGTATACAGTAGTTCCTGCATGAAAAACATCAACCATCATGATTTATTACTAATGAACAAACATGGGATAAATACATGACAAACACCTAATTACTGGTTAATTAATGTATTAAGCGAGCAAGTACTACTCCATTATTTGCACCTTCAAGTCAAGTGCTGTCCATTGCCCAGTTTCATTTTGTCTCAGGTACATGCATGTTGACCTAGCTGCAGCAAAAATAGCAGCCTACCTGGTGATGGGGGTTGCTGTCAGCTGGGGTGGGAAGAGGGGCAGGTGGTGAGAGTAAATGGTGCTGCCCCAGGCAGCTGCCCATCTTGCCCTTGCCAGAGTCCACCCCTGCGCACACATCTGTTAGGCATATTCATTGTTGACATGCCCGAGGAGAAATGGGCAGCCAGCCCACCTTTGACCCTAAGAGGATTTTTTTTTCTTTGTCAAACTGTGGAGATTTGTTTCTTCTTTTCTGTTGCCTTCTGTTTCATTCACTATTCATTTACGCTGTACCATATTCTGTGCATACATGCCAGTAAATGATACTGTGGTTAGATATTTTTGTTAACTTGGGGCAGCTATAAATTAATCTAAAATGAATATGTAATATTTGACTGACTATACAACAGGCCAAATTAGGATGTAAGTTACTGTCAGAAGCTGTTAACTTTTGACTTATTCTGTCATTGGTCTAAATTGCACAATTGCTTTTGCAAATACCATTTGAGTTTGCGTTTTTTTCATAATTTGGTTGCAGTTAGATTTGTTCTGTGACTATACATTGGTACTTTTGAATTAGTTGCTTTAGTGTTTCAAAGAATACAAATCAAGTCAACCTAAATTAAATACCTCTCAAAATCACATCCTTAGTTCTGTACTGCTCTGTGAATTGCTCTAACATTATAGCATTTTTATTTAGTATTGTTCTACCTCTGGTTTTCCTCAATACACAGTCTCTGTGTACTTCTGTTGTTTGTGGATTTTTTACTTGATTAACTTTATTATGAGTTCTGGAATTCTTTTAATAGCTCATGATTTTAAAGATTCCAGTATATTTTGGTATACAAGTTTTGAAATGACCTCACATGGGTTGTGCTGAATGTTGATAAACAGGGGACATGGTGGAACCCAGATAATCCCCTCAGGATGCGCCGTATCTGTGTACCAGAATGTTGATGATATAATTTGCTGAGCTCAAAACAAATTGTCTTAAAAATGCAGTAAGGACAAGGTTAAGATGTTCTTCTATTCTTGGTGAAATATAATAGGTTTTATTTTAAGAAATGATTGCATTGCTTGGAAAAAAATATATGTTATATGAAATAAAGGTGATGCACTTACTGCTGACTTCCACCATAGTGGCAGGTAGTTCATATAAAAGAAAAGTAGAGTGACATCAGAAGTATACACTGTGTAGCACAATGCTTGGTGCTGACCAGAATAACTTTAATTAGCTAAGTACATGGAAGGTGACTTTGGTGTATTTTGTGCAACTCAGCATTAAAAACATGATGCAAATGAAAGTGAAGTCAACTTACAGTATGTAAGCATGTAAAGGTTTAGTTGATGCAGTAATTAATGCATTCGAATTAGCTTAGTTTTCAGTTCAGCATAACAAAAGCTGCAAACGCTCCCCTCGTGGTATTTTTTTCATATCAGTTCCTGTGACAGAAAAAGAAGCAATGTGGTTTGCTTTTTCAGCTCCAGTGTAAGAGATCTGCAGCATGTCAACTGCATCAAACAAATTGCCCTACTGACACTGAGTTCAGTGTGGGTATGTGAAAAGATTAACAGCTACATGTAGCATCTGTGACATCCAGGCGTGATGTTAAGGCTTTTTAAGATGTTTCATTTTGGAGTTCTGAGAATTTCAAACTAACTGAATACAAAGGAATTTCAAACTAACTGAATAAATGCAGTCAGTGTTTAGTAAATACAGTGCACTTATCATAGCAGTAAATTTATCTGGCTATCCACGGAGAGACATTTTTCATTCTATCAGTCTTCTAAATGTTGAATAAAACGACTGTGTTTGAATTATGAGAAAATTATAGACAAAAAACTGGGAATTTTTATTTGATTACAACACGCTAAGCAAAAACTGATCTGAAAAGCATTATTAAATATAAGTTTTGATCAGGCCTGCTATTTTTAAATGAAATTAAAGCTGATATTCTATATAGTTGTACTTGACATAAAGCACAAATGGACTGCACAAATTATAAAACATGAGTATATATGCCAGCTACCATTTACTTTTATATGAAGCAGCATCATCCGTTTTTAAGAAACAGCTTCCATGCATGTATTCAGGAAATTAACTGAGGTAATCTGGGCATGTTTTGACAGGAGTTCTTAAACCTGTGACAGCTGATTAAAAAAAGAGACAGGTTTAGTTTTAAATCACAGTATTTGGAATATTTTTTGCTAAATATTATATATTTATTGGTCATGTATGTTCAGATATTTTCTGTATTCATAATATTGAAGTGCTATCCACTTCAGAACACAATCTGAGTTAACAAGGATCATTGCTCCTTGTGATCAATGGAAAAGTAGAAAAAAATGGGTAAATGGATCAGTTTCTCTTTTCTGCTGTAAACGTCCACTGACACAATTTTAAATTATTGTATTTGAATATTACAGTGCTAAATGAAGTACAATATGTAAAATACATAATGCTAACTATTTTCCTGACAGATTTGGGGATGAAACTCTTGCAGTCTGTTTCAGTCAGCTTATACAGAAACTATATTAGCATTGACTTTATGTAGACAGTTGTAAAGTACTGTGGAACAGACAGCAAGAAATGATTAATCTGTAAGCTGTATCTGAAGCTGTATAATCCATCCTTCCATCTTCCAGTTGCTTGTTATGGGCTGGGGCCTTTCAGTGGCAGGGTAGGGTGCCTGCTTTCTTCATCGCACTGCAAAAAAAGTTCCTTTATAGATGGCTGATCGAGGAGACAAGTTCTTCACTGACCAGGGTGGTGATGAGCCAATGCAGAGTGACAGATCCCTGCCTCAGTTGGGCATCTCCACCTAAGATAAAAAAGAACAGGGATGTTACAGCATAATTATTTCAAAGTGATTCTTCTAACCTATTACAAAAGAAATACTTTAGGCATCACCAACAGCACAGAGCATATAAATTGTCATTAAGTATTATTGCTCCCTAGGTTATCAATACAAAACAAAGTAGGAAACCAAATATCTGAAAGTCAAAGTATCTTCTATTGTCAGCTTCAGATAAATGATGCGTGGAGTAATACTGAGGTGAAATATCATTCTTATGGGTCATAGTGCAAATGAAAAATAATAAATAGAATATAGTAGAATTATACATTTTGCATACTAATAAAAGTATGAAAATAAACAGTTATGTCCATTAATACTGTGTCCAGTTTTTACTGATGTATATGCAATAATTATGTGTAAGTACATTTTTTTTTATTTGATTCAATTGGTAAAAGTGATTTAGCTCAATCTGACTTTTTTAGTATGCACAATATAACTTGACAGATGTGCAGTGAGCTGAGGAAAAAGGCCTGTCTGGTCCTACACCACAGCATATTGCTGCCCCCCAGCACTGGAAAAGAACTTTGGTTACATCATCTCACTAGTAGTTATACTGTAACTGTTGTGTGTCTCCTAGAAACATCCAAGACTTTTGTGTTGTGGCATATAATTATAACTGATGCAGGTCTTTTAAAAATACAAGCAAGTCATTTAATGTGCACTATATTTAACAGCTGAGATTCCCAACCCCTAAATCACTGTTCATACTATGCTGATGTGAGACTGTGACATGTTAAATGTCTTGAAAAATGAAAAGGACAGTAAAAAATTCAGCTTTCATATAAAGGCTTTATTCAGATTTGGAATACCATGTGAATAGTATGTTAAGCATTGTAGTTCTCATACAAATTCAGGAATCTAATATATCGCACGAAAAAATTCATGGTATGCTAAAATGAAAAGTCTCATTGTGAAATCAACAAAAAGTCCAAACTGGTTATAAACAGCCTTCTATACAATATACCATACAAAGTTGTATTACTGCGGGGCACAGTGCAGGCAGGAAAATGAAGGCGATGATCCACTTACAATTCCAAGTCAAAGGTTTACTGAGTACAACTTAAGACACATTGGGGAAATATACCAAAATAAAAAGAGCATAAGGGGTCAGATAATAAACAGGGACAACTAAGTAATTAACTAAAACCACAAAACAAAACACGCAGTGACAGAGACACAATGACTCAGCAAATAACAGAAAGAGGGCAAGTACTAAAATATAAAACTAATGAGATGATACAGGGCAGGTGGGAACTGATGACACAATTAACCAGAGATACAAGACAAGAATCAATGGGTGGAGGAACTAACAATATTGAACACAGAACCAGGGAACTGTGTGAATCACAAAACTAGGAACACTAATCAATCCAAACAAACAGATTAGTCTAACAGCATTGGTAAAGGGACAGGAACCAACATACAAGCAGAACACAATAAAACAAGGAAGAAGCAGAGCAATCCAAAAGATAACAAAAGCAAAGACAGAGAAGCACCAAACCAGTGGCCTGTACTACAAAGTGGGGTTACTGGCTTATCGGGGTAACTTGTTGGATTTAAGGTAGTCTGGGCAAAATGTAAGTGAACGAATATGAAGTCCATTTAAACTGTGGTACCAAATCTGACAAGTTACCCCGATAAGCCAGTAACCCTGCTTCGTAGTACAGGCCACAGGAATAAACAGAAATAAAATTATAACCCAGGTGAGGCGCCAGCCTCTAAGCTGCGTGCTGCTGTGATGATTTCAGAATAGAAAAAGATCAGCCTATTAACATGCTTTATAATAATTTGAGCAAATCAGCAAAAAAGAAACCCATAAATAATGTTATTGATGGCAAAAATGTTTTTGTATATTTTATTTTGTAGGATCTCTACAATGTTTCTGGTCATTTAATGTGGATGAAAAAAATGCCATGAAATTCAGTGGATCAGTGGAGGACATGTTTGGGTACACAGTCCAGCAGTTCGAGAACAATGAAGGGAAATGGTAAGTTAACAGCATATCTTTCTATTAAAGAGTATCCCATCCTCTCATTACTGTTACTGAGATACTGAAAAATTATGGCTGTTTTAGTTTTTGATTTGACTTGTACTTATTAGTTTTGTTTGGCCAAACACACTTTAGTACATAATGAACCCCTAATTGGTATTTACTTTTTGATGGATCTGGTATTTTAATTTAGTGGGTTATGGCTCAAACATGTCTAAAAGGTGCAGTTGATAAGTTGGTTAACTTTGTCCTCAGAAGTTCTGTCTTCAATTTAAACAACCAACAAGGATCATTGCAAGAAAGGAATGTTAATCACTAACACTGTTTACATGACAGCACGCAAATACCAGTTGTTACAATATAATTATGTTGGATCACTGTGAGGTAGCCTTTCTACACCATATGTCAGATAAATTGTGAAGGAATTAAATCTAAAAGGGTAGAAACCATGTGTCAAAAATGAATGAATTATTAAATAAGAACATTAACATTGTAGTTTTGCATAGATACACTCCTATTGATTGCTGTATCAAATGTACTCTGCACTAAAATACGTTGGAGGGATTTGTGCAAAGAACTGTATAGTCCTTGAGGAGTTTGAGAAAATAGCTTCTGTGTAATGCCACCATGTGTCTCCTTTTCAAGGATACTGATTGGATCTCCTTTGACTGGACAGCCAGCCCACAGAACTGGGGATGTGTACAAATGCCCTGTAGGGAGAAATGATTCGAAATGCATAAAGCTGGATTTGCCTGGTAAGACAAAAACATTTTACATCAACTGAACTGTTTGCTTGCTGCAATTACTCTCCAGGAAGTGACACATATCAAGATCACACAGATCAGAATAAACAGGGTTCCGCTGTCTCATACCAGTAATTAAGAAGTAATGAACCATATTTATTTGAAATTGTCCTGTGTGATGATAAATAGGCTATTTCTGAACCAGATGCTTTGGGTAATGCTTCTAATTTTGCAGAATTTGGTATCTGATTATATCATGCTATTTTAGTAAACTGGTATTATACCAGTTACATCGTGACATATTGGAGATAACTAAAGATTTTTCTGGTATGGATGTTTCTCCATCATGTGGACAGTATTTTGTCATAAAGTGTTGGTCTTTGGTAGGTTTGTTTTCTAGTGTGATAAAATCAAACAAATTTAAATAACAAGCATTTATGAGACGTAAACTGGAATATTTAATCCAGTGTTTCCCCTACCATTATAATAGTCATTTAAGGTTACCTTTCCAATAGAACAGGTCTATACATTGTACTTTTATTAAACAAAGCCTTATGATATTTATCTTATTTACACAACAGCTTGGCATTTCTCTCTCTACACGGTGGCGCGTTTAGAATGGGGCGGAGTTTCGCCCCGATGCGCGTACACAGACACGTGCGCGCGCACACAGGTGAGCACACTACCACCATCAGACAGAGAGCGTGCATCGAAAAATATGTCGCGTCAATTACCTGGATAGCAGAAAAAATATCTGAGTTTTTTTGACTGCAGTCATTTAAAGAAACACATAAACACCATGAATCCCCCCGCC
>JAODUD010000117.1:12016404-12034076 GCA_026784285.1 Stomatorhinus walkeri
CACGTTAAATAATTAAATAAATATGGCGTCCCTACTTCGCGGAAATTCAGTTATCGCGGTCGGCCTTGGAACCTATCAACCGCGATAAGTGAGGGATTACTGTACTATTAATAATTGCAATATAAACAAATAAATTTTAATTTTCATTTTTTTAGGTTATGATGTCCAATCAGCATCAAGACCCAAAGGAATATTATACATTACAGGTGCACCACGATATAACCACACTGGTCGGGTCATTGTGTATAAGCTTGATGGAAATAATATTAAAATTAAGCAAATCCTGAAAGGAGAACAGGTACATCTGAAATATTTGTTTTTTCTTTGGTTGATTTCAAAGAGGATCACATTCAAAAAGCTGCACAAAACGTTACAAATAACATCCTGCAAGGGGAGAATATTTGATGAATTTAGTATATTTGAAAACCTTTACTCAAAGCTGAGGAATAAATAAACCCAACCATTTATGATTTATGAGGCCATACCTGAATCTATATGTATTTATTTTGTGAAAAATATTCGATTGGAATAACAAGAAATGGAACTATATGATAATGGGGGATAGGTCACTTTCTTCATTATTTGGTTGCTGTATTGTTCTCTCTGGTGTTCGATCTTCTGCAATCCTATAAGTAACTGAAGAAAAATGTTAAAACAGTTATTATTCCAATGACTTTCCTGTACTGATCCCTAAAATTAAAGCATTAGGAATATAAAGATAAATATTTAGCTAATATTGCAATAATAATATATAATAGGTAATTCCACCTGTATTATAAGAGTATTGATGCAATGTAGGCTAGAAAAAACTAAGAAAAGTGAGAATTATGGGGTTTAACAAAGTTATTGCCATCCATCCATCCAAGCATTGCAATAATATCAATGATGCAAAAATGTTTTTTTTTAATTCAATGATTTGTCTGTTTTGTACATAGATTGGTTCATACTTCGGCAGTGTTCTTCAGACTGTCGATGTTGACAATGACACTTATACAGACATCCTTCTTGTTGGAGCTCCAATGTACATGGGGCCAGAAAGGGATGAACAAGGTCAAGTTTATGTTTACAAGATTAATGAGGTAGTTTTGCTGCTTACCTCATTTTATTTATTTAAGTTTCTTTATTTTTTATGTATTTTATCATTAAAAAAAGTTATTTAATATAATACCAGTCAAAAGTTTGGACACATGAAGCCGCGTCTAAAGGAGAGTGATAGTATTGCATCACATGACCTGGTCACCTGACCAAAAGACAGTAGGAATTGTTTACACTGTCTAATAGTTTTGGTGGAATTTGAAGAGAGACTGAAGGCAAAACAGCCGTGAGTGCTCTGCGTATATGTGGACCTCCTTCAGGACAGCTGGAAAAGCTTCCCAGGAGGCCACATCATGAAACTGGTATAGAGGAGAAAGTTCACGCAGCAATTGGGGTTTAGGGTCTTGCTCAAAGGCCCAGTGATGGGATTACTCTGCCGACCCAGAGATTTTAACCGGAAACCATCTGAGTCTCAACCTACAGAATGTAGGTTGATACCCAAAAAAAATGTAGAGAATAGTACAAATAAACCTTTCTATGGGTAGGTATGTCCAAACTTCTGACTGGTACTATGTGTCTGTGTGTGTGCGTGTGTGTGTGTGTGTGTGTGTGTGTGTATTAATATCAAAGACTTGAAGCCCTACAAGCCCTGATACCTAATAAATGTTTAAATAAAATATTTAGGATGTGTAGACCCAAGAATAAGGTTCTGGTGTCTTTTCAGACAGATATGTTTGAATATGAAATGACATTGAAGCCCATTGCTCAGCCATGCTGCACTAGCCGCTCTCACAGCTCCTGTAAGAGCATCAACAAAAACGAACCATGCGGTTCACGTTTTGGGACTGCGATTGCTTCAGTCACCGACCTTAACCTCGACGGCCTTGGTGATGTGGTGATCGGAGCACCTTTGGAGAATGACCATCGGGGGGCAGTCTACATTTACCACGGGGCAGGCAAATCTTTGAAGAAGCAGTTTGTGCAGGTATACCTGATTAATGTGCCATTATTGTTACCTGTTTGCCATATTTGAGTCACCAGTTTATCTGAACTGGGTAACATGGGACTGTAAGGGAAATTTAACACTGCAAACAGGCAATGAATGCATGAATTTCAATGCTAGAGGTGGATAGTTCAGGTCCAGAAAGGAAAAATCGACCAGTAGAGCATAAAAACTCAAAGTCACACACTATATATGAAATATGTTATACATATATAGAAAATGTAAAGAAAAACTGTAAAGCATAAGTTCAGAGTGCCTTTCCCGTTTGACACATAGTAACTGTGGCCACGAAACATGAATGAATACAGAATGCTGCATCGATCTTCTATCAGTCTGATAATAGTGCTGGAAAGAAAGCTGTTCTGTAGTCTAAATTTGCTGGCATAATAGTACTTACCTAATGGTAGGAGTGCTACAAGGGGTCCCTTCTGATATCAGTGGCTGTCCATAGGCTACAGGTGTTGTATATATCCTCCATGGTAGCTGGCTTCCTTCTGGAATGTGTTTTTCTTCAGAACACACTCAATAAAGTAGTGCTAGAAAATCATAAGCAGCTGTTTGGGCAGGCAGACTTGCTTGAGTGTTCTCTGGAAGTACCTTTATATAGTAGACACTTTTAAGTGACTTACAACTGAAGCAATTAGAGGTTAAAGGCCTTGGTCATAGGCTTAATGATGAAATGATTCTGGCAATCATGAGATTTTGACTAGCGATCCCCAGAGGCCACACACTGCTACTGCAGAGGATGGTGGAGTGGGCTGTCCATGTGAGGTCCTCTGTGATGTGACTGCTTAGGAATTTGAAACTGGAAACCCTCCTCACTAAGTCACCATTTGTGTAGAATGAAACAATGTCTTCACTATGTTTCCTGAAGCTGATGATGAGTTTTTGGTCTTAATACGTATGAGTGCCAGACTTTCAAAATGGGGCTTAGATAACAGATTTGGGTCATTTCCCCTGTACTGATCACCATTTTGTCATCCATAAACTAAGGAGAGTGTTTGTCATGTGGGTGGGTACACAGTATAGAAGGCATAGAGAATGGTGCTGAGCACACTGCCTTGGTGTACACCAAGTTTAAATAACAGGGCGGAGGATAGATGGGATCTATGCCTACATTTCTGAGAGCAGTTTGTCAGGAAGTCAAGAATCCAGTTGCAGAGGGACTGGTGGACATCCAGGTGCAGTAATTTTGGGACCATCCGTTTTGGGACGATTATCTAAAAAGTGATAGTCAATGTGTTGCATCCTAACATATGTCAGTGCAGTATGAAAAGCAGTGGAGATGGCTGACCCGGTGGATCTGTTTGCTCATTAATGGGTTAACGGGTTCGATGTTCTTAAGGAACCGTTTCATGATGGATGGGGTTAGGGCACTGGGTGAAAGTCATTCAGGTTACTGGCACATGTGTGTTTCTGGCAATGGTACAATAATGGCTGATTTGAGAAATGTTGAGAAAATGGACCGAAACAGAGGCAGATTTGAAGGTATATGCAGCTGGTCAGCATGGTAACTCCTGCAGCTATTGTATTTAGGCCTGCTGTTTTCCATACATTCACACTACAAAACATTGATCTTGCGTTACAACACCTTACAGTAACATATATTCTTATCCATCAACTGTTTGGTCTTTACTTAAGTAATGTTTATTTTTTCAGAATATATTCACCAAACAAGCATCCTTGGTCAATTTTTGCTGCTAAATCTTTTCCTTTCCATTTACTTTTTTCTTGTAGAGAATAGCATCTGGTGGAGATGGGGAAAAAATGAAGTTTTTTGGTCAATCAATCCATGGAGTCCTTGACCTAAATGGAGATGGGATTACTGATGTTACAATTGGAGGAATTGGAGGAGCTGCCCTTTTTTGGTTGGTAAATCACCTTTATTTCCTGAATAACCTTTCCATCGCTTTAGAAGGGTTTTAGCAGTGGTCAGTTACGAAACATGTCTTTGAACTACAAGGGTGCTTTAGTTGGTCTACTGAGCAAGTTGCCAAGGTTTAAAAACTGGAACTCTGCATGCAAAGATACTGCTTAAGCACAGAGTAGCACTCACAGCGAGATCAAGTGCATGAAAGTGAAGTGCTTAGATTCCGGCTTTGTACAGCTCTTTCTTACTGCTCTACTCTATTGGCACTGTGTCATTCGTAAGCCAACTAAATAGCAGAATTACTAATAGATTGTACACACACACACACACACACACACACACACACACATATATATATAGTCCTGTGGTGGACTGGCGACCTGCCCCACGGTGTGCCCTAATAGATGATATTTATGCATTGTTTTATGTGTCGTATGTACTTAGTGAATAAATACTTGTGTTACTACTTGGGGGGGATGATGGTGGCGCAGGAGGTAGCACTATCGTTCGAGCCCTGGTTCCTCCTCACCCCATCAAAGTGTCCTTGAGCAAGACACTGAACTCCCAATTGCTCCCGGTATTGAGGTTGGCACCTTGCATGGCAGCCTCCGCTACCGGTGTGTGAATGTGTGTGTGAATGAATGGGTGAATGTGAGGCAAAAATTGTAAAGCGCTTTGGAATAAAGCGCTATATAAATGCAGTCCATTTACCATTTACTTGTTGTCTTCATTCTTTGAAACTGCTAAAGTATTTTTATTTATTATAATATTGAAAAAAAATGAACCTAAAACTGTGGTTTCTTGTTTATGTTTCCAGTCACCATGCTCTCAGGTGCTGTACAGTATTTTTATGGATTCCCTACCTAAGTTTAAGCAGGGTAAAATGCTGCACTTTGTGAATGGTTTCTGCTGAACATAACATATGTTTAACATCTACGAAAATCATTGCTTTTAGGTATTTATTCTCCTTGTTTGGCATGAAGGTCATTTAACTTTGAAGCGATAATTTGCTTATGAAGGCTTCTTAATTGTATTTTTTTCTTTTTCTGAGGGATACTGTTAAGATAGGACATCCATTATTTTTTCAATTACTGGTTCCTATTCATCTTTCTTTAGTCAGAATTGCATTAAAAAAACTGATGAAGCATATAGAAACCTTAGTACTGTACAGATCTAATTCTTGATGGAGTAGACCAAAGGTTTCCATTTGCAAGGAATGTTTATTATTTCATGTGGTTGCCTGTACATTATATGAATGGGTAGAGCTCCAGCCCCAATTAGGCATAGAGACCTTTCCACAGCAGGTAAGAATAAAATTATTAATTTTCCAAAGTACTTAAGGTTACAGTAGGGTAAAGCAATAATACATGGACATTCTGTATACAAAACAACACAGATACCTCTTATGCTACATACTACTGTCACCTCCTGCATGGCTAACCCTCCTGTCTCCACCATAATGTGGCCCTGATGATCCACGCCTGGTGCTTGTTACTCCATGTTAATCCCTGCATTTCAGTACCTGTTTGTGTCATCAGTCCCAGTCTGGACATTAATGTCAAACCTTCCTGTGTCCTCCTTTGTTTCCAGTCCAGTTCTCATTTTGGATCCCTCAAGGTCCTGTTTCTTTCTAGACTTTGCTTTTGTACTCATCAATATTTAGCATAAAAATGTCATTGGAATTTTTTTTTTATTCCTATAATACATTTGATCAAGAATTGAATATATATATATATATATATATGCCTAAAATGTAAATTACTTTTTCAGGTCTCGGGATGTTGCCCAGCTCAGGGCTAATATGTCATTTCAACCTGATAAAATCAACATGCAAACATGTGGAGCTTCTAGGAAGAACAGCGCTTGTGTCAACATCACAGTATGCTTTGGATACATTGTCAAGTCTGAAAAGGAAGACCGTTTTAACACTAGTAAGCTTGTATGTCAATCAGTTGATCCATCCATTATCCAACCATCTTCCATAAACACTTATCCAGTACACAAGTAGGTTTATATGCATATACAGGGGCTATATTTGACTCTGTAGGTCAGGCACATCTTAGGCATTTCACAAAGTACTTGAACATCATCACTAAGGGCCTGACAAAGCAGGTCTTTATTGTTCAAGTGAAAGTTGGAGGTCTTAGCCACTGACTCCAAATGTCCTTCCAGCCAAGGCTGTCCTGTGATATCCTCATCAGACTAAATGGCTTTCAGCCTAGTATGCAGGCATACCCCGTATTACATTACACAGAGACCAAATAGCGCAGTGGCCATTCATTGAAATGATTCATTCCATCTCCTTTCGGAGTTTGTCCTGTGTAAATACAGCTCTGTCTTACTGCTTTACTATGTTACTTCTTTGACCAGGAATCAGTCAATTCAACATGTTCCAGAACATGTGTTCATATACTTTCTCCAAATCTACAAAACATGTGATACTGTATTAGCATATTCCCACAACCCTTATACAGCTGCGCAAAGGAGAAGAGTCTGTCCACAGTTCCACGCCCAGGCTGGGATCTCCATTACTCCTTCTGCATCCTAGGACTGATCACTGCAGATCATGCTTGAAAATGCTTTAAACTAACTTTCCCAGCCAGACCAAGACATACCTATGAGTATCGTTGTATTAGAAAATGGTATTTGGTAGGGGAAATTCTTGGCTTTGCACAGAAGTCCAGTAACAATTCTCAACTGGTAAGCAATTCCTCCCAATTATGCCTACCCAGTAAGATGCATTGTTCCCCATGTACGTATGCATTGAAGTCATCCCTTGTGACCACAGCAGGGTTATCTAAGAGTTCATCTTTATAGGAAGTTCACCCTCAGTTCACGCTCAGTCTCAGAATACCTAGTCAAAATTCACTTCTCTTGCAATTCACAATTGCATATAGGCAACTCCTGAATGATAGAAAAAACTTCAACTGAACAACCCTCAGGGAGGGGCTTGAGTATCCCCACATGCTCCTGAAGTCTTCCCTCATAGGAGCTTGAGTGCAGGAGAGAATCCATCGTAATTATAAACAGCTAATTTCTTTCTAGCTACACTGGCTCCTTTCCTGGCAATGATGTAACATTCCTCTTTTCCAAAACAATCACCCCTTTAGGTTCATGTATAGCCCATGCTGATGGTGGTCCAACAAGACATACTAGATAGAAAAGTAAAGTATTTTATAGGAAATATGCAATCTTCATTAAAATGTCAATATAAGGATTCATCCATCATCTAGTATAGGGTCAGAGTGAGCCTAGAACTCATCCCAGGTGACACTGGGTAGGTGACAGTCTGGACAGGATGCCAGTATATTGCTAGGCAAATACACATTAGGCAATTTAGAAACACAAATTTGTTCACATTACCAAAGACAGTATAAATTGTGCTCGTTAACCAGTTCTTTGCTGAGTACCATAGAAACTGTCAACAGATGGGCACTTACAATTTGAAACAAAAAAAATTATGGTGATAAGAATGAATACTTATTTATGATAGCCATGTGCCTTTTTGGACCAGTATGAAAATAATATTCAGCAATGCCGTGGTACAATAAAGAGTAACAAGGTAACAGAGCAAATTTGTTGCTGACACTTAAGTGATGCTTGCATATTAGCTGTCACTTGTTTCTCTCTCTCTCTCTCTCCCTCTCTCTCCCTCGCTCTTCAGGCATGCAATACAGTCTGACATTAGACTCCCTCAGAGCAGTGTCAAGAGGATTGTTTGTAAATAACACAGAAAGGAAAGTGTTTGCGCAGAGATGGATATCCAACAAGGACAGCTTTTGTGGGGAACACAAATTCTACATGTTGGCAAGTAAATCATATTCCCTTTTACTGAGGTGTTAATTTATAATAAGCATTAAAATTATAGAGTTTATGCCTGAAGTTCACTTTGTCAGCTTGCATTGCTATGAAATCCTCAGCTTTGAGTCCTCTGTCTTGATTTGCCCACACAAGAAAGTATTCCTCTGAACGACAATGAGTGGAAGTTTGAAACAGGGGTGTGTCTATGTTACTGCCTATTTCCTGTGTTTCTCTGTTGAGCTGGGTCTTAAAAAAGCCCATTGGGATCATTGTCGCATTCCAGCTATTATATCAGGAGGCTGAGAAAAACACTTCCATGCACCCAGCTATCATGCTAGTAATTAATCAGAGGATGTGTGAAATGTGTTTTGAGAGAAAGGCTTATGTAATTTTATTATGTATATTGGCATTAGGTTTCATGCTAAAATACTATGTAACAAAAATCTCATAATGAATCCTGAATACAGTTCTAGTCTTTTGAGTCAGGTTTTTGTTTACTACCTCTCTACATTAATATGTCTTGGGGGCATGTTAGGTACTTGTAATGGGCAAAGCTTCTCCAGGCAGCTTTAGACGTTCTCCATAACACACTGTGACCAGTCATTTGCGAACAAGATAAACAATTGCCTTCATAGCAAACTGGACATAACACTAGGAAAAGGGGACAGAACAGATGACCCTTAAAGGCCCCATTTTCCCATCAACTCCAAGCAATGATCAACTCAGGCAAAACAAATTATCATTTTATATGGTTGTGTAAAGATTGCATCTGGTCATGTTTGTCAACATCCATTAAATCTGCATATTAAGTTAAATGTGCTCTTGTGCTGAAAAAAAACCTGCAGATTGTGTTTTAAGAACAGTACATGTGAAACAAAACAGGCAAATGCAACAGATTTTTCACCAGACAACATTTACTTTAATCGGAAACAGAGCAAGAATGATCAAAGAAAAAGCTAAATCACCACAAAATAGTCCACAGTCTGCCTTGGTGAAATTACCCCACATTCCTTTTCTGATAGCTTTCGGTAAACAGCCAAGCAGCTGTAGCACAGGGGATGACCAGCATATTTTGAAAGATTGTATTGTTTGTTTATCTCATTATAATATACTAACACCACTGAATGATATCTGACACCAGTGATGCAAGATATACAAAATGACACTTTACAGGTGAATCTTGAAACAGTTTATTCAAGCTGGAGTGGACAATTATGTCAGCATAACATGAATATTTAAAACAGGATGTATATTTTTTATTTGTCTTGCAGGATAAACTGGACTTCAGGGACCCAGTTATGATCTCACTAGTGTTTGAGTTAGTGAATAAGGATAAGGGCCCAGTCTTAGATGGGGATTTACCAACATCTCTCAATAAGACAGTAAGATGTGTTTTTTTGTCATTTCTGTTAAAGCAATAATAGTTTCTCTATAAATCAGTGAAGTATATTAGGCCTAATGTTTATGCTGTCACAATAAGAGGGACTTTCATACATTGTAAATGCCTTGTAATAGCAGCAACACTGAACTGAATTAGTAGAGTGAATGTATTTTTTTTGTAGAACTGAGAGTTAGAATTCAGTGTTTTTTTCATAGTACAATCATTTGTTTTGTGTTAATCAGTAATCAATGATATGGAATTATTATACAGAGGCACAAATTCACTAAATAGCAAAATTCAACTGAAAACTCATTGTCATGTGACTTATGCCACCTGACAGTAAGGTTACGATGGGCAGAAGAAGCTGAGAAGTGGTAGTGCAGTTATTTTGAATGACTTTCAGCCGGTTCTGAACAAATCTCAAAGGATTCTGTTTATATGCCTCCTCTTTGACTTTAAAGTTTCATAGGACTTGAACTTTTTCATATTCTTTCCTAGATCGCTTTAGTTGACTGTGGGAACAATGAAAAGTGTATCACCGACCTTCATCTGGAAGCTGCAGCAAATATAACAGAGTAATGTTTTAAATATATTTTTGCTGGTACTTAATTAGAGCCAAGGAAGACACATACCATGTTTACATATATATGTTCATGATTTAGTAACTATTGTAGGTGTATTGAATCAGCAACTGATTGATATCACTGAGTGATATACAGTGTAGTATGACACATACCTAATATATTATGTCATATAATGTATAAAGGAAATGGAATGTATGCTAAAATTAATATAGTATTTATAAGAATATTTTAAGGATATACCCCTATTTCAGTCTTTTCTTGGTCAGTATTTGATGTTAAAACGCTAAATTAGATCATTGCGCCCTCTAGTGGTAAATATGAAAAGAAACACCTCATGAACGTGTTGCTAATGGAATTTTTCTTTCGTAGCCTTGTCATTAAAGCGAATCAAGAAAAATTCCACGTTGAAGTTAAGGTCAGAAACAGAAAAGATAGCGCCTACAACACAAAGGTTATACTAACATCCTCTAAGAACATCAACTATGTAAAAGTAGAGGTATGTTTCTTTTTCAGACACATTGCATTTTATATGTTAACTCTATGAATTAAATAAAAAAATTATATCTGTAAACCTTTCTGTTCTTTCCTCATGTGCTAATTTTTCTTTCTTTTCTTTTCTTTCCTAATGTGTTAATTAGGGGAATTGGTTCTGTTACAAACATATTGGCATAATAAAATGCAAAAGATTTATGGTAGTAAAAATTTAATTTCATGGTTTGGTATCTTAAAGAAGCAAAACATCACATTAATACAATGGTACCTCAGTTCTCGAACTCATTACAACTCGAATTTCTTAAAAGTCGAACCAACCAGTTTGAAAAAAAAATTACCTAGAGCTCGATTTGAATTTCAGAAGTCGAACCGTGAACACAGACCTAAGATAACTTGTACGCTTGGGAAAATGAGTCACGCAGCACGTATTGCAGCTGCAACAAAAGGTAATGCTTCGGTCTCAGTCTCGCATTCACTGTGATAGCATTTACACTAATTGAATACATATATTTAGATTTAGACAATGATAGACAGTAGCAGTGATTATTGTTATATAATGAATACATTTAAAAATAAAGATTTCTTATTCAATATTTTAATACTACTAATAAAACATTAACACGTTTAATTATCGTATTATTGTGCCGAGCGAGGACGGAACGGAGACAAAGGAGCAGACATCAGAGTATCGGGGAATACGGGGTTTAATTACAGGTAAGGCAGGGAAAACGCAGACGGACAATACAATGACTGTACTGGGGAACAAACTGAAACGTGGATGAAATACTGAGAGCTAATGACAGCCCGAAATAGCTGATCACATGGGGATTCCGCACGGGGTTATCGAGGGCGCGTGGCACTCAGAAGGAGCAGACAATAGGGGCAGGACACATTATTTGGATACATTTATTTTCTTACTTTACAAATTACTGTTTTGATAAATGTGCTTAGATGTGTTTAGTGCAGTATATGCTCTTCTTGTTTTATCTGGTTCATTTTGTGCTTAAGTGCTAAAAAACATATTTAGGTGTAATTTTTGGTGGCCGGGTGTTATGACCGCCGCTCAGACTTAGGCAAACAGAGGCGTGGAGCCGATAATACGGGCAAATGGGGTTTATTCAGAACATATGAGCACATACGGCAGACAACATCAATGACCGAACTGGAGAATACTAACTCAGACGCGGGCTATATACACAAGACACGCAGAAAACAGGCAACAGGTGATCACAATCGGGAATTAACACGAGGTAATGAGGGGGGCGTGGCACACAGGAGGATCGAACGAGCAGGTCATGACACCAGGAAGCAATTAATTGGTTTTCTATCATTTCTTATGGGGAAAATTCGATCACAACTCGAACTTTTTAGGATTCCATCCGGAGTTCTGAAAGCATTAAATCCGAGTTCTGAGGTACCACTGTACTTTCCGTTTTGCATAATACACATATTTATGATAATGTATGGCTCAATGCATTTAGAGTATAATATTGGTTAATGCATTTATAGTCTTTTTAACTTTTTAGTTAATAAAACAAAAATGGCAAACAATCCTTGGTCAATGACCAAATTCCTGTCTGTTTTCATGACAGCCTAGAGACAGAGACTGTGAAATTAAGGATGACATAATCTGTGCTGTTGGATATCCTTTCTTAAAAACAGATGAGCAGGTATGTTAAGTTCAAAATTTTGTTCCTGTTGACTTGGTTATAACAGTGCTTAAAACTTTTAAGATTTATTGCAGTTTTTTTATTGCAGGATTCTTTTAAGGTTCACTTTGAAGTAAATCCCTCTGATGTGTGTGAGAAATGTGTGAGTATCGACATCAAAGTCAGCGTAATAAGGTAATATATTACAAAACTAAAGTGTAATTATTACATTGAATTGAATGTAATGAACACATATTATAGAGAAAGAAAATGTATTTTCCTCAACATAATGCTTTTTTAACCATGTATATGTAAGTGAAAGTGTGTTTGCTATATAAAGCATATGAACTTGTGGTATTCCAGTATTTTAACATGCATCTCTCTTCTGCAATGACAAAATTGTCACATATGCCAGATTTATTTAAAGGGGCAGTGCACCCTAAAACTTAAAAAGATCTGTTTTAAATGGCATTCTTTCTGTGGTGATTTAAGTGCCAGAAAATTACATTTAAAAAATCCAACAGCAATGTCTCATGACCCTCAAGATAACTGTAGCAAGCAGTTTACTGTAGGAACTAGTTTATCTGCTGAACTCCACACACCAATCCTATCACTGCACAGAAGATATCGGCAGGGTGCTCGTGCTCATATCTTCTGCACAGAGATACAATTGGTGTGTGGAGTTCAGTACAAGAAAATAGTTCCTGCATGAAATTCCTTACTACAAAGTCTGTGAATTATCTTGAGTGACCAGGTAATGATTTCTGCTAAGAGACATTGCTGTTGATTTTTTCAACTGTACTTCTTCTGGAACTTTAATCACCACAGAAAGAGTGCCATTCACTCCCATTATATTCAAGGGAAGGCCCACACTTCAACAAGCAATATCTTCAAAACGAGGCATCTCCCAGCAGAACAACCTAGAGGGATAGATAGCACTAAAACCCCTCTAAAACATACCTTTTTCAGCTTCAGGATGAACTGCCCCTTTAACTAATCACTGGGTTGATCCTTCCAGTTTGTATGATCACACACGGGGTAGTATTTCACCCTGAGCAGTGCTCCACAGCACAGATGGGGTACACAAGGGTGGACCCATGTGAAACCGGACAGGCTAAGCACAGGTCAACAAGCTGAGTAGCAGAATCAGGGTGACTTTAGAGGACCTGAGGCGACGGTGCCCTGGGCATTAACAGGAGACAGAGTGTTGGACAGATTTTTATGATTAAGAGACCAAAACCACCACCAAAAGGGCAAACGCAAGAAGCAAGGTATAAGATAGCAACAGGATCCGTACCAAAAACCCAGCATTAATAATATTCATTATTAAGGTGCTGCCAGGCAGTGGGATCCAGGAATGTGGAGCATGCCAGCTGGAGAACATTGCTGTATTTGTGAGGCTATTTACATGGCTCAGTGAGGGAGGAACAGTGAGTCATTGAGAGTGGTGCACTGGGAGGGGTGGGCTCAGCCAAAGAGGGACTATTTCTGGAGGAGTAAAAGAGTAAGCCGTAAGATTAATACTGACCCACCTGTCTCATCTCCCATTGCTGCTTCTCCCAACTCCATTAAATCCTCCTCAGGGAGGGTAGCAATCCAGCTAACAATTTTTTGTGCTAGGAGTGTTTACCATACATTGCATTTAAGCTATGGAAACGTTTAAAGTGTCCAGTTTTTCTGATGTTCTCGGAATGTATTCAACTACTACTACAATTAAGACTAACAAGGTATAAACATACAAAGGGCACAGTAGAGTAGCGGGTAACACTGTGGCTCTTCATCTCTATGGATCATGGGTCCAGGGCTGGATTGGGCATTGCCAGTATAGACATACAGCACTTCTATAAAATATTTTTATAATAAAATTGCATTTTCCAATATTACTTTAAAAGGATGTTCAAGTAATAATGTTATCTTCCTAACATTAACAGCACCTTTGCTAAAATGTAAAACACAAATAATGTTTCAATTAACATCACAGTAAGAATGTTCTCTGGCATCTTTGAGAAGACCTTTACATAAGGCTGGCTAGCATTCTAGGAACGCTCCCTGTCAGCTCGGAAGCCAAGCTAACCACAAGTTGCTTATAGCTTATCAGCAATGGTTTGTCTGACTTGTCTGGGTTCATGTGCTTGAAACTGGATTAACAGTAGTCAAGCCTTTGCCTGTCTCCCGACATGCCGAAGGAAAAAGCTGCAGAGCTGAGTTCAATGAGCAGAGAGGCAGAATTCAGGAAACAGTGGATGATCTTGAGACAACAGCACTTAGACTAATTAGAGACAGAAACCAGAACAAATTGAGAATACTATGGGAAGACTTTAGGGAAAAACAAAAACAGAAGGAAGAAAGGCAAAAAACAGTTTCTAGGACAGAACAGTGAGATCAGTAACAAGGTTTTCTAACAAAGCTTGTGATTTGGTGCTACAGAGCTTCAAGACCCAGGATGTTTACATAGCTGCAAAGCTTGTTATATGACCGGATTTCCTGTTTAGGTCACAGAGGGCACTCTTGTGAAATATAACCAAGCAACTGCAACTCTCCCTGCTGGACTGGGGTCATTATGATTTTTACAAAAGCTAACCCAGTCACGATTTGTGTTTTAGGTGTATGGTTAATATTCTTTATGAGATGTTGCCATTTTATCTATTTCAGTGACAGTGAAGAGCCCAACCTTAATGACAACAGTGTGAACATCAAGATCCCAGTTAAGTACGAGTCGGGCCTAAGTTTTTCAGCGTAAGTAGGATATTGAAGTTCTATAATTTTTAATGGTCTACCAAAATGAAGATTTTATCCAAGCAGTATTTATAGTAATGGATGTTTAGGATCTCTGTTTTTTCACAGATGTCAAAAAGTACTATCTAATACTACATGTATTTAAAGGCCATGTCAACAGTTACTGTGATCAAATCCATAGTCCCATTCCTTTACTTTTGTGTTTAATTGCACCACCCAACCAAACTAAACTTGCTGATAATAAGTAAATATTAAGTTCCGTGTCATTCTTCAAACATTTTATGGTGAGCTTATGGTTGTGGAGTAAATATTAAATTTTTTCTTCAGTAAACATCTACCACAATAAGAAATATGACTATGTCTGTGTTTTCAGACTTGTCCACTTACTCTGGAATTTTTGAAAAAATGTATCAGCAAATGATCTCACCATTTTTTGTACTTTGTACATTAAATGACCAAGAACACAATACAACACATTCCCTGACACTCTGTGTAAAGGTTTAAATTTTTTTGAACACTTTTTTGAACAAACCTGTTCTTACCATTTTGCTATTACTTAGCAATTGTAGTCACTGGTTCCCAAATGGGTACTAAACACAAATATTAGGTGTTTCGTTATTGCAAAGGTGTTACTAATTAAAAAGCACTCAATGTTACTGCGTGTGAGTGAACTGTTTAACTCGGAACAGTCTGATTGATTTAAATAAATGATTTACCTAAACCTACTCATTGTGTATAATGTGATATATATGATTTTTGTGATAAAACCTATAAATTTGGGATATTTTTACTGATGGAAGAATACCCAGTCTTGTACATTAAAAACACATATACCACAGATTGCTAACGTTTCTATCCATCACTTTTCCTGTACAGCACTGTGTGGGGTATATAGCTCTGTATTTTTAAATTGCCCATTTTCTATGACGCTGTACCCAGTGATGGAGACCATCTGTGGTGTTTTCTGCCTCATGCACTGTTGACAATGACAATGGCTGTATAAACGGTTATGGGTGGATATAAACAATAGGAATCTCTGGTACATTTTTTAATATGATGTGAAAACATTCATCATACAAATATTCCCCAGTTAAGCACCATCTAAATCAGCCATCTTTTCAGTGTGAAATACATGGAAGGAAGTCATCACATAATCGTCGGTGAAAGTGAAGAGTTCCCAAGTGTGTTGAATCACATAAGTATGATTGGGGATGAAGTCAACATCAGCTACACGGTGAGAGAAATAGCAGCCAGTTCAGACTGTAACATTACAGATATATTGGGAAACTTGATGTGTGCATTGATATTTTCTTATTTGCCAGGCATTTAGATGAATAATCACATTATGCAACAGAATGCATAAATACAATACAAAAATCATCAACACAAACACATAATCCATAAGAACTATAAATCTTGGGCAGTGGAATGTAATATAATATATTACACAGTAGTCCCATTTTTCAGTGTTATTTAAGGAAAGAGAGAAAATGAATTTGTTCTACCCTTAAGATTGTGCCAATGTATACTGTCCCACAGATTAAAATGGAAATCAACCAGACGATTCCTCCTCTGACATTAAATATTACGTACCCCTTTAAGTCTCCAAGAAAAAATATTCTGCTGTATTTGACAAATGTGGCCTTCTCTAAGGTAAGGGTGTCAGTTCAATTCATTTGCTGTTTGGTGCAGTAGGCGTGTGTTAACCAGCAGACGTACCTAATAAAAATGGGTGACTTCGAAGTGTTTTAGATCTATTAGTGGCGGTTATTTAAGCAATTTCGAGACTTGATTAAAAAATATTCTCTTCCATATTTTACCATAAATATTTTTGTTCCATAGTATATTCCTTTCTTGCATTTCAAGAAATTTTAAATAATGGCGTTCAACTGTATTGCATTTAAACAATTGACGTGGATGATGGAAAATATTTTAATACTCTAGTCATGTTCATTATTAAATCATCTTGGTTCACTTTATTCCTCATGACCATTTCGTTACCTCTGTATATAATCCCTTTTGGGTTTCATTGCAGAATGTAAAATGTGACGTCTCTCAAGTGGACCCACTAAGAATCAGTCCACAGCACACGTATTCATCTAATTCTGTGAAGGAAACCTTGGGCAATTACACTGTGGTGAGTTCGATATTATAATTTGATTCAGAAATCAGAATCAATATCTGTGTGTTTCTATTGGTGATTAATACCTATTTCTTTCACACAAAATGGGGAACTGTACCCTGACCTGCAATATGAAACATCAATGACCTCCTACTGTTAGTCCAGATGCTTCAGCCTTAGCAGGGTGACTCAGGAAGCTGTCTTATGTGATCAGCTCTGTAGAACTCTACAGTGATGTCAACGTATGTCTCTGCCATACCCCTTATCTTCTCTTCTGGAATCCTGAAGGTGGTTTATGGTGACCACTTTGGGAGTCATGGGTTCTACAGCAAGTCACTGAGATTGGAATCGTGGTTATAGGTGGATTCAGAAATCCCACAGCATGCAGTAGGCTTCAATTTGTCCATTAGTTAGTGGATGCTGGAGAGAGAAAGATCTTCATAACCTCCCAGGAGAATACTACAAGAAGATGAACTGGAACATGTACTAAGGCCTGTTCATAAAGTCCCCCCTTTCCCTTTGTGAGGCAGGAGTTTTTCAACCAGGCAGGGCAATCTGGGCAATGGCCATTTTACAACTGACATAAAAACAGTCAAGCAGTAATACACTAAGACCAATTTAAAGTCAAATAAACATGGATTCTTTGGCGTTACATTAAAAAGCAGTTGTAATGGGGAATATGAGGTACAGGATAAGGAGAATCCAACAGACTACATGTACACATCAGGGCAGAGGGATTCATGGCTTTGGGGCAGATGGTTCAGTGGAGGGGTGAATTTGAAGGCAATCAGTAATATTCCATTCATTCATTTTTCAACCACTTCATTGGGTCATGGTCAGAAGGTCTGGAGCCGATCCCAGGCAGCACAGGTTGCAAGGCATGGGGTACTGTCCTAAACACACAGATATGTGATTTTTGGACTGTGGAAAGTTCCCAGAGGAAAACCATGTAATATGGGAGAAACATGCAAACACACACACACACATGCATGCACACAC
>JAODUD010000117.1:12061766-12074585 GCA_026784285.1 Stomatorhinus walkeri
CTCTCAGTTCTATTATGTGTGGGGACAGGTTGTGGGGATAGGCTGGAATCAGCGAGAGGGTTTTTGCAAAATAGGAATAACCAAACAATTGGTTTAAAAATACATTAAATACTTCTTCTAAATGAACAAATGTGTGCAGCTTTGCTTGATTTGCTAGCTTGTTATAAATGTAAATGCTATATATTAGTTATCCAGGAGTGTTTCTGTATGTATTTCCTGATTTGCTGCTTTTACCCTTTCATAGTTTTTGGATATTTTTACTGCTGGTGAATCAGGTTAGGTAACCAGCTTAAAGGTTTGGTTAGGACCCCTCTTTGAACTAACACCCGGTTCTAATACCCTAAGGGCATGACCACTCAAGTGTAATTTGTCTTTGTCAGGAAAGAAGCATTCATGCCTGAGAACGGAGGTCGGTCTGGGGCAAATAAAGTACTGGTGGTGGTGACAGACGGAGAATCTCATGATAGTAGCATGTTGGAAGATGTTATTGTGAAGTGCGACCAGGCCAAGATCACTCGCTTTGGCATAGCTGTACGTAAGGGAGAATGAAGATCTGTACAATTTTTACACAAATTCCTTTTTATCTAAACTTTGTGTGTTTTGGATTTTATGTCATACATGCCAGCATGTTTTCATTTAAATTTTTTAATTCATTTGTCATTGCCATTTCAAGGTCCTTGGCTATTACTTAGATAATAACATGGATACAACAAAATTGGTTGCAGAAATCAAGTCAATTGCCAGTAAGCCAGAAGAAAAACACTTTTTCAATGTTTCTGATGAAACGGTTCTTTTAGAGATTGTAGGAACACTTGGAGACAGAATTTTCAACATTGAAGGTATGCTCACTAGATTATTGGGGTTTTTAAACTACTTGAATTGGTAGTGAATGTTTTCTAATATCCTTGAGCATAAAAAGTAGAGCTACAAATGTGCAGTTGTCATTTTTCCATCAAAGGGACGGGGAAAGGAGGGGAAAATTTCCAGATGGAAATGTCCCAAGTGGGGTTCAGTGCACACTATTCCAGGAAAGAGGTATGCACATCATTTTATATACATAATATCGGGACTTTTTAGTTTGTAGGACTGCTATGAGAGACTAAAACATTTTTTGTCCCCTCTAAAAGGATGTACTAATGTTAGGTGCTGTTGGCGCATATGGATGGAATGGCACTGTGGTTCACAGAACTGTTCAGAAATTCCAAATATTCCCTAAAAATGCGTTTGAAAATGTCTTGGAGGACAGAAACCACAGCTCGTTGCTAGGTGAATTTGCATTAATTTGCTCATACTCAGTATTTTTAGTATCTGTTATTGCTATGTGTAAAACCACCTGAGATGATAAATATTTCTTCTAAAACCATTGGGATTCCTGTATAATTTTGCCAGGCTATGCTGTGACAACACTAGTTGATGAAAGTGCTGAATACTATGTCGCTGGAGCACCTCGTTCGAATCATACTGGTCAAGTTGTAGTGTATACCGTAACCAGCAAAGGGCAACCCCTCGTGTTAAATTCACAGAGAGGATATCAGGTAAAGTATGAATAGACTTATCTGTCATAATTAATACCATAAATACCATGAACCATAAGAAATAACCTTCTAATGCATACGGAGTGTTTAAAAGTAGCTAAACCTTTATATTTACATCTGAAGCCCTTGTAAAATACATTAGGTAATTTGAGCTTTGACAGGGGAAAATTTTGCAGATATTTTTGTGATGTATTTTTAACTCAAGTTGGCCAACAAATGTGAACATCTAGTGCTCTGAAAATCTCTCCTGTACTACCTTTTTAAAAATTACTTCCATTGAATACATTTGGCATCAAATACCATTCTCTACTGAAAAACAGATAGGATCTTACTTTGGTGGCGTACTGTGTCCTCTGGATGTGAATAAAGATGGAGTTACAGACCTCTTGCTGGTTGGTGCTCCAATGTTCATGAGTGACCAGAAAAAGGAAATGGGCGAAGTGTACATATTCACAGTCACCAAGGTAATACAAGTTTCTCACTTTCTGAGGCTATGGTTTTGCTTTCATAAATGAAGTTTCCTGTGGAACCTTTGAAAAATAGCTCACTTGTCACTTCTGTTAATATGTCTGTGTATGTGTTTTGTTAAGGGCTTTATAAGCAGTGATGGTTCTCTGGAGGGGCCTTCCCAAACAGAGAATGCTCGTTTTGGGATGGCCGTAGTGTGTGCACAAGACCTTAACCAAGATGGTTTTAATGATGTGGTGGTTGGTGCCCCACTGGAGGATAACAATAGGGGCACACTGTACATCTTTAATGGAAATCAGAAGTCCATAAAAAAACAGTACACACAGGTAAAAAAAAATAAATAAAATTATGTTTGTACAGATGGATTTACAATATGGTGTTTTAGTAGTCATAAAATGAAAATATATTGTACTTCTGTGGTTTCATTTTGTAAGAAAGATGTGTATACATGTCTTAATACTACACCCTTCTCATATGCATTTAATTACTGACTATTTGGTGACACTTTACATTTGAACTGCACCTTCATTATGCAGTTATAATGCATTTGTAGAACATTCAGTGCTTCTTAATGTACTCATAGAACATTCAAAAGCAACATGTATGTATACCATAGCATCCTAACATACTTAACACCTTTATGTGGAGACCTGTAAGTGTAAACAAGCTACAAATTCAGAAAACACTGCAAATTTATTTAACACTTACAGATTCTGAAAATTTACAGTGATTTGATAGATGCATTGCAATTGCCAGACCCTATGGAAATTTTGAAAACATGCAAAACAAAAAACTCCACTCACAACACAACAGACGTTTCCAGGGGACAATGAAACAAAATGGACCGTGCAGAGGAGAGGAGGGACAGTTCCCAAGCTACGGATATATTCCTCATGTGTTAACAGAAGCTAGTTAGGAATGACAGAATTGTGAAGTCCAGTCCACAGACAACGATGCACACCGATACCTTTTGTGGTTCAAGCCATTTCACAATTTATGCAAAATCTTGTTACAGCTGAAATTACTTTTTAGCTATTAATGAGATATTGGTTTAGCATTTCGGGTTATTGACAAGTGTTGCACACCCCTTAGTTTTCCAGATTTCTTTAGGGGTGAATTTTTTATGGGTTAATAGCACTAATACCGATGAAGACCGGCACCTCTAGTAAAGTACGGGTGCATGGATGAGTGGATCCTAGGGAACAATGCACACTCTTTCGGTTTTCATGTTATCTATGTGTACAATGAGTACAGTAAATTCTTTTTTAAAAAAAACATTCTGACTCCAAACTAATTATTTTTTTTTCTTTCTTTTCCTGCTTTGTCCAGAAAATTCTGGGTTCTGAACTGGACCCCAAGCTGCAGTATTTCGGAAGGTCTGTGAATGCAGATGGAGATTTAAATGATGACACTCTTCCTGATGTGTCTGTTGGAACTTACGGAAAAGTAATTCAGCTGTGGTGAGTTAAATTTTAATTTTCAGTTTTTCTTGATAATCACTTGTGAAAATCTAAAAATTCTTTAGAATTTACATAACAAAGATTAAAAAAAGATTTTTATGGCTGGAGACCCTGGACTGGAGCTGAGACCTATTTACTAATGTGATCAGCTTCTTGGGAAGCGAGTGCTTCTTGTGGGTGTCAAATGTTTATAGGTCTTTTAAAACTGTTGGTTGTTAACAGAAATCTCTTATTTTCAGGTCAAGAGCAGTAGCTCGTGTAAAAACAAATGTCAACTTCTCACCTGACAAAATCAACATCTTTAATAAACCTTGTACCATCAATGGGAGAAAACTGTTCTGTTTCAACACCAACATTTGCTTCAGTGCAACATTTATGCCCACAACTACAAAGGGTCCTGTGGGTATGGGTAATATTTTTTTCATCTTTATTGGTATTTGGTTGGTTTTTATATTTGAATGTTCAGCTGTATGCCCTCAGTTTCTGCCACCCTAGATACTATATGTCTCATGGTTTTCATAATCTTGGTCCACTCCAAGTCTGGGCAAATACCAACCAGTCAAAATCTTTATTAAGATGGATTTTTTAATACATATACTCCCCACTGAGCAAAGATGTGTCTTTTGAACATTTTGTTGGACATTGAAAAGATGTCCCCTAAGGAGCCAGAGTGAAAGTTTTTATGATGTCTTTTTATGTTTGATGAACGTGCAATATTTGGTCCTGCACCTGTCTTGCACGTCCACAGACACGCAGGAAATTTCCTAGCCAGTCATTCAAATATTGAACTGCATATCTGCGTCTAAGTGAGGCCGTAGCCAGAAGTCCAAAGATATTCAAATATGGCCCTGGATCATCTGATGTAATACAGACATAATCTAGAGGTTTCATGTTTTCTGGGTCAAATGGGGCCTTCTAAGCTGCTATAGAGGATCCTGTGGCCCAACCTAAAACTGCAGCCAGGTCTGTTTCTTATTTTTTCAAAATTTCCCATATGCCATTTCAAAAATGTCTTCTCACACTTGCAGCAATCACATATAATCTGACTCTGGACATGGATTTGCAGTCATCGCGTGTGAGCTCACGAGGGCTCTTCAGCATCAACAACGAACGGTTTCTGAAGAGAAACCTCAATGTTGACAAACAGGATGTCTGTGAAACCCATGAGGTTTATGTTCAGGTACAGAAATTGGGTTATGTCCGAATAATGTTCTCATTTTGTATGCATTCCAAATTTAACAGCAGTTATTTTTTACAGTAGTGAAACTAGAGTCAGACATACATGTAGTTGACATGATTTAATTAAAAAATAGGTTAATAGATTGTGTATTGATGTATATGAAATAAATTGATTACCAATGTTATATATTAAAAGTGATTATTTGAAAATAATTTTTACCTGTTCAACTTTATTAATAACTTAATTAAAACTTAAACACAGGAAGCACCTGACTTTGTGAACTCCCTCAGTCTACGGGTAGATATTGGTCTTCAAGACCCAAAAGGCAACCCTGTCCTGGATGCATTCAGTCCCACTGCCTCAGAATTTTTTGTGAGTTTTATTTGCAATGGTTGCATAAAATTCTATTTCAAGTGTATTTATTGACATGGAAAATGAGGTCTCTATTTGGTCAGATTGTCATTATTCTAGCCAGTTGTCAAATAAACATGGTTATATCATATAATGTCAAACAAGCAGGTTCTGTCACTGCCTGTGTTTCGTTTGATACTCCAATGAGTTTTTAGCAATTTGGTTTTGGTTGTGATCTACCAATGTTATTGAGCACAATGTATGAGTGTAAAACTACTTAAAAGTAAATTGATTAATTCACACATTTTAATATTTTGCTCCTCAAATCTACATATTGTGTCCCACTTTTGCTGACAGATTCCATTCTCGAAAGACTGTGGCAATGACGATGTGTGTCACAATGACTTGGTACTCAATGTACAGATGACTGATGATTTGCCAAGGTGAGGTCTTTAAACATACTCTATTAGTGGGACAAGGCTCTGTTTACCTTTATCCTACTCTCTGCTCGTGCTCAACATTGTTAAACATCTCCTGGTTTCTGAATGTAAAGAGATCCTAAGGACACAACTTTATAGTCAAGTACCAAAGCTTCCACAACCAACATTCATACTGCATTATTATTGTGTTTTGACTTTGTTTAAAATGGGCATATTCACCACTTTTATGTATGTGCACAGTTGTAAAAATGTGTTGAAAAAGCCAGTGACAAATTTCATGTCATAAAATGAGCAATGCAGACTTCATATACTTGTATATCAGTTATTTGTCATTTAATAGCTCCAATGGAAAAATTGTATGTGGACATGATTAAATTTTTTAGCCCACTACACTTAACTCCAGTTCTTTCCGATTTTGTACTTCTATTCACTACTATTATTGTAGTAGGGACTGATGTTCTCTGGTTCTTAAATGTATAAGGAGCTGAAAAGGGGTTGAGTAAGGGTACTCAAGGAAATTACGGTCAAAACCTTATTTTGCAGTGCATTGCTGATTAGTCAAAAGAACAAAAGACTTTCCTTAGATGTATCCGTGGAGAACAAGATGGAAAATGCCTACAATGCCCGAGTCATCGCAAGATACTCTAAAAGTCTGTTCTACGCTTCTGTGTCTAATCCTGTATGTATAATTTTAAATTAAATACATATGAAATCCTATGTTTTCCTACTATGTTTCCTCCCATAGTCCCAAGACATGCATGGAAGTTAATTAGTATCTCTAAATTGCCCATCAAGTGTGTGCGTGTGTGCGCAAGAGAGAGAGCATAAGTTTGTGCATGTATGAGTCCTCCAATGGACCGGCATCCCATCCAGGGTGTACAGGATCAGCAACAAGCCCCCCAGACCAAGACCCGGATAAGTAGTTAGCAAATCGATGGATGTATGGATCAAAGTTACATTACAATTCAAATTGTTCTTAAATGTATTTAAGATTAATTAACATTTGTCTAATTTTAGAGCGATGGAACAGAAATAAAATGCACTGATAAGGATTACACTGTATCCTGTCAAGTAGGGTACCCTGTCCTCCGAACGGACCAACAGGTCAGTTCAGCATTGCCGATTATCCTTTCATACATTGTCTGGCTGTGACTCGGCAATAAAGTTTAACCCTTTTCTACTTTCTTTGTACAGGCGAAGTTTCAGATCAACTTTGATTTTAACCTTAATGAGATGCAGAACAAAATAAAAGTGAATCTGACAGCTGAAAGGTGACTAATTCTGCCATTTTTCCCTTTCTAATTACTTTGATGCCAGTGAAAAATTTCTCTCATCAATTCCATTTTATGCCAACAGCGATGGCATAGAACAAACACCTGAAAACAACAAAGCACTCATCTCCTTTCCTGTCTTGTATGACTCTGAAATCATTCTGACAAGGTATGATGACTTTTTCTTTCTCCAAGTCATTTTGCTTAAAATCAAATTTATGGCTTTTAAAGTGATGTTTAGCTGGAAAAAATACTATTTGTTCAACAGAGAAGCAAACACGAAACCTTTTTATAATGGTGTTTTCAAGCATAGGGCACTCCTTTACCAGCCCAATATTTAAACGAAAATGTGGAAATGATTATCATTAGCTTTGTTTTTCGCACTATTCTTGTGACTGTATATAGTTGGAGTGCATCAGTGCTAACCACAACAGGCTAACTCTACAATGCCCCACATTTTATTCTGTCATAAAATCACTTCAAAAAAGTCAGTTAATTATACGATCAAGTATTTATAGCAGAAGCGTAGGCTGGAGTAAGATTAAAAATGTAAGCAGTATTCATTTATTAGTAGCTTATTTTTTTATAACTGCTAGTCACTGTATGTTTTTACCATGCTGGCTGGCAAAACGACATGCCCTTTAGAAAATATTTCATCCCTGTATAAAGAGGGCTTTGTAACTGCATGGGGGAGGGAAAAACAGGAGTATGAAATGTATGTGATAGTAAGTTGGGTTCAGAAGGACTCTAGTGGAGCCTGTGTTGTGACACAGACAGTAGATTCTTAGTGGCCTCATTTATACAAAGACCCTTTTACACGGTATGTAATACACAGTCACAATTAGACACTTCCACTTAAGCACTCTGACAAATACCACCTGCCACACAGGGAATTATAGTGTGAATTCCAGCATTAATCTCTGTTGGTTTATCTCCTTCACTCCCTAGAGAGACAAGTATGAACTTCTATGTCATTGATGATCACGGCACGGTAAAGACTATAGTGAACAATACTGATGACATTGGCCCAGAGTTCAACATCACGCTGAAAGTAAGTTAACATCAAAATGCAAACTTACTACTAGAGAGCAGTTCTGATTACAAGAGGACATGCTGTATTATTTTGTAGGGTCTCTCAGTCCATGAGCAGCTTTTCTGGTTGAGTTACTTTGGTTGCAGGGGGTGGGAGGAGGCTGTAGGTCTTCTTTTGCAGGAATGTGCCATTGATAGCAGATGACCTCAGCCGACTTCATTGAAATGGAATCTGCTTTTCCCTCTAGGTTTCTACAGGGAATGTAAAGGTTGGTCTAACCTACCTCACAGTGTCTCTGCCAGACTCTACTCGTGTGGGGAATTTCCTCCTATATTTGACAGGAGTTCACACAGAACTTGTAAGTTTTTGCTTTTACCTACTTTTCCTTCAGATTCCATACTTATATTGTTTAAAACTACATAAATATAATGTATTAACATAAATATAACTGTAATATCCACAAAAAGCCTCCTTCAGTTTACATCCATAAGAGCCATGCCTGAATATGTTCACAAAGCTTAAATGATTTTATTTTTCATATAACTTGTGAATTGTAACATACGTAGAGGCAGACTAATATCCAGACTGCTCCTGCAGGGCAACGCTGTGAGCTGTGAGTTAGATAGCGTGGTGGATCCACTGAAGATCAGGCAGAAGCCCCATACTGTTTCTTTTTCCCATGAGAGCTTCAGAAGAATAGAGAGCCTGGTGAGTGGTCAGTTGCTAACTATGTAATGGCATGAGAACAACTTTGTGGGCCAAGTACTCTTCCTGTTTCAATGATATAGTACTAAATTATTGTATTGTTCATTATAATAGTATTTTATAATCTATTTCTCAAATCTCGTCTCGTGTTTTTGTTCCCTTCCCTATTTGTCTTAGATTGGTTTGATTTTGGGCAACATTTTGGTTTGTTTTAAATATGCTCTATAAATAAATTTGACTGATTGATTGATATTATATAGTAAATGTATTCTACAGATTGGGAATTCATATGGCTTTGGCAATGATCTGCTGCTGCTGCAGAAACTGTCATTAAGATGATAACTCAAAAAATTATTTAATGGGTCTTTTTTGAACTTTGCAGAAGCACTGTATGAATGATGTACTGGAACTAATTAAATTTTGAGACAGATCATCCCAAAACTTAAACTTAAATAACCCTAGTAAAAAAGGGGCAGGTTCAGACATTTAATCCTGTTAAGACCAGGGGTGTCAAACTTCAGTCCTGGGGGGCTGGAACCCTGCACAGTTTCTGGTTTACGCTCATTTAACACACCTAATTCAACTTCTTGTGCTAATTATCATACAGCTCTTTAGCTGAATCATGGTGGAACAGGGAAACTAAGCCACACAGGACTCCAGCCCCCCAGGACTGGAGTTTCACACCCCTGCGTTAAGACGATAACCGAAAAAGTATTTGATTGATGTTTTCCTAATTTTGTAGAGACATTGGGCGTTTTCACTACTCAGGAACTATTTTCAAGAATCAGAACCTTTTCTCGGACCAGGAACTTTTGTTGTGGACACACCACAGGTTCTCGGTCAGACTGTAATTCGTCAAAGGCAGTTCTTGAACCCATTTTTAGTCCCTATTTGAGACTAAGTACTTTTCATTTAAACAAGAACTACTAGGAAAGCGCTTACAGTGATAACTTGCCGATTGACCACAAGCACCTGCACAAACTTGTAAGTTATGCAGAAATGCATAGAAAAGAGAAAAGTAACAGCAAAAGTTGAGCACATGGAATTATTTTTATATCTGAATTAGATTTAATGCATCATTGAATCTTTTTGCTTGCATCTACTTTTTACTTTTGTATAAAATCACTAGCGCTGGCAGTGAAACTTGCCAGGGAAACTTGCCAGCACCTTAGCGAAATAACATAATGCTGCTTTTTCATCTGAGGAAAATGAAAGATCGATCAGCCAAATTTAATAATGGATTATAAACATGTGCTAGGTCATACAAATAAAAGATAAATAAAAGCTGTGGGGTCCCATTTTGATCATAATCAATCTAGGCAATATCTGACAAATAACTAACAAAATGACTTGTCCATACTTCATTGTTTTGGGGTTAGCTGTGTAATTTCATATGAAGTTGCATCTGAAGTTTGACCTACAGGATTTTTACATCTCCTACACTTATTTAGCATAAAGGTCCTAGTTTTTGTTGTGCGGTTTGAAAGCAACACATGAAAGTGGCCAGGAGTTACAAAAGTTCCTGGTTGGGACAGCACAGGAACTTGGAACCAGGTCCTGGAATTGTGGTGTGAAGTGTGGAACTGATTTACTGGGTGTATCTTTAAACAAATCACACCAAAACTGAAGCAATGGTACTTAGTGACAGCAAAGAGAAGGGTGACTGTGAACGAGAAATCAATTTGATATTCTATTTACTCTATTTGATCTATTCCCTATTATTAGCAATTCACAAAAACAATATAACAGCTGTGTTACCAAGATGGGAATTGAACCTTCCTTTCTCACCCTCGCTTGCCCTCTCTTGTAAGAGCTTCTACTTTGGGGCTCAAGTCTCAGGTCTTAGGTCTATCAGGTGTTGATTTTCATCTGTGTTAACAATCTAAACGTTCTGTGGATCTTTTTACAAACTTCACTGAAGCCTTGTACAGGCCAATGATTGTTAAACTGTGAGGAGCAAGATGATTTTCTGAAGATTCTGAAATAAAGTGATAGTTGGTTAGTGAAATTCATCATGCAAAACTCCAGATTTATTTACTGTGGGGGAATTTAACCGTGTCACGTAGCATTATGGTGCTTTTTCCACTGCCACTAAGAACTGAGGCAAACCCTGAAGAGACTGTTTTCTTTTGTAAATTGTATGTGACCTACGCCTGTACTGATATGGCCCTGCTAATAGCAGGACTGAAAATAGGATTAAACCTAGCTGATTGTGTCACCACCATCTACTTGGTTGAAATGCACAGAGATACTTGTGATCTGCGCCGCTATGCATGGATTATCTGAAAGAAAAAAAGGCATATTCTATGTATTATTCATTATTAGTAGTAGCCTATCGCACATCACAAGGCATTGATGTATTCCCATAACTTGCAGCTTTGAAAATTTCCATCCTCCTAGAGACCAGCTGAAAAATTCTAGAGAACAGCTGAACAAAATGGATTCGTAATGCAAATTTACATAATCTAACACTCATTCCACTAGCATTTGATGATAAAACAGAAACTTTCACAGACTTGTTAACAGAAATTAGCACATTGTAAATCATGATTTGAACGGTATATAAGTCTCTTCAGTTTGACGTCATTTTCTTCGTGATATGGGTCAGGTACGACCTGGTTCCTGTATGCTAGTGGAAAAACACCATTAGTCCAAATTAGTGGTGTTACATGAAAGAACAGGTGCAGATCTGGTGAACCTGATTATATTAAGACAAGCCACAGTGTGCTCCAGGGTTGCCAGATAATTAGCCTGACCTTACACTCAGACCCCAAGCTCCACTCTCAACTGTGTGTGTGTGTGGGTTTGCATAAATCATATTTGAGGACCAAACTGTCCCCAAAGTGTAGTAAAACCTGAAATTTCTCTACTTTTGGGGACATCTTTTGGGGTCCTCATTTGGATAACCTCAGTTTTATAAAAATCTGTGAATGCAATCAAAAAACTGAAAATGCCAAAAGTCTTGTATTTGGGTTAGTTACTTATGGTTAAGGTTAAGGATGGGTAAAGGTTAAGGGTTTCATGATTGGGATTAGTGTTTTCCTCACAGAAATGAATGGACGGTCCCCATTTAGATAGGTACACCAACTTGTGTGTGTTACTTAAGGTGAGTGGTTAACCTTCTTCTGACAGCATCCTTTCTAGTATTCTAATCATTGTATATTTAGCGCTATTTCAGTACCCATTTTTAAATATCCCATTTCCTTTTTGCAAACTCCTCTTTTACAGAGCAAGTTATACTGTATGTTGTCTGTGGAAGATTTTTAGGGAAATTTCTAATAAATCATAGAAGAACCTAATGAAAAAATTTAAAGGAAAATCTTACTTAACTCGGCATAAATAATGAGAGTCCAATACATGGAAATGACATACCGTGAATCTGAAACACTATTGTTCACTCTCTTAAAAATTTTAAATCCCGCATTTTTAAAAACAGGTGCTAAAATGTGCTGATTCATAAATCCTAGACTGTCCTAACTGCACCCCCAGACTTAACATAGACCAGCCTACTTCCAAGCTCAATGTAACTGCATAATCTGCATCATATATGTTCTCTTTGGAGGGGTTTGCATGCAGTTTCCACTAGAGCACCTGACAGCAATTGATGTAAGGTTGTTTATTACTAGTAGGCTAAGAAAGTAAGTCCTATATCCTGTTACTTGCATAGTTGGAACAGTTTAGTTAAATGGTCTCAACTATGTTAAGTTGCTAAAGTTGTTAGCAAATATGCTTGTGGGAAACATACCCAAGGTGGAACATGACTATGGAGTCATTGCTATGTTTCACTGTAAGCTAGCAATCAGAGCATGTCAGCATATTAAAGATAAAGAACCAACCAAAAAAGGGAAAAGAGGCTTTTTTTAGGGCCAAATATTGGGGTTCAGAATGCACATGTAAAACCAGTTCTGGACATTTTTCCAACCAAACCAAGTTCACATTCCTTCTATGTAGATACCAAAGAACAATTAAAATACTGAAAAAAAATTAGTCTATGGCCACTTTAATTTCTGTACAATATTCATCAAATCACAATGCATTGTCTCTTGCCTGCAGGACTGTACAAATGCTAAATGCACAAATCTGAAATGTGTGCTAACAAGTATGGAGACAAAAAAAGATTATTTTGTGCGTGTTACAACGAGGATCTGGAATGGAACGTTTGCTTCTGTAAGTGGCCACAAAGTCTTATTCCTCTTCTGTAGAACATGAAGTTTCATGAAGTTTAAGACCCTTAAACCTCAATTGCTCCAGGGATGTTGAACCCTGCTTTCACAAAAATGTATGTCACTTTGACTAAAATCATATACTACATAAATGTAATATAATGTAATAAACTTTTTTTTTTTTTGGGGGGGGGGGGGTGCTGCAACACAGTC
>JAODUD010000117.1:12106020-12121300 GCA_026784285.1 Stomatorhinus walkeri
ATCCGAAGGGTCCAGGTCCCACCCGCCCTGCTCCCTGGCTCGCTCTTGGTTGCTCTGGTTAGGGCTTGGCCCCTCGGTCGCCTGTGGGTCCCCCGGCGGGGCCCCGTCGCCTGTCCTCAGGCCAGCCGCCCTCTGAACTTTGGTCGCCTCCTCGGGCCCCCGCGGTCCCTCCCTCATCCCGTCTCCGTGTCCCCCTTGTGGTCCCCTCCTGCTCCCTCTGTGTCTCCGCCCTGTCTGGGCTCCCTCGGGCTCCCCCTTGTCCCCCATCCTTTACTGTGTGGCCCCCTGTCTCTGCTCCTCGCCCTGTTCCTCCCGTCTCTGCTCCTTGTCCCCCTGTTGTTCCTCCGTTCACCCCTGGCCCCTTTGTCTCGCCTCTGGCTGTTCCCCCTCTGTCTCCCTTCTTCGTCTGTCTGTCTGCCTTCCCTGTCCTTTTTCAGCTTGTGTCCTGGTTGTTGCCCCTGTGCTTGTTCTGTGTTTCCGTCCTGTTCCCTGTTCCCCAGTAACCTGTCTCTCGTTTTTCTTTTCCAGGTCCGGTCTTCCCTCGTCTCGTTCATCCCTTCCCTGGGGCGCATCCGGAGTTCGCGCCTTGGGGGGGGGGGGGGTATGTCATGGTCCGCCCGTCCGAGCCTCGTGTGTGCCACGCCCCCCTTGTTACCCCATGTGTAATCCTGATGGAAACCACCTGTTGTCGATTCGTACTTAATTACCTTTGCCTGTTGTTCATGAGTCCTTGCCTGTCTCTTGTATTTAGTCCGCGTCTGAATCCGTCTTCCCAGAGTAGTCATTGTGGTGTTTTGTGCGTGATACCTGTGAATCCCCTTCGTCCACGAATAAACCCCGTGATTCCCTCAAGTTCCTGCCTGCCTGTGCCTCCTTCCGCTTCATGCCACCGACACTCTGCAAGCAATACGTGACAGCCATAACCATGCTTCACAATAGGTATGATGTATGATTATTATTATTATTATTATTATGCAAAATTGAAATGGACTTGGATGTTCCTTTTTCAGATAAACAGCTTCCGTCATATAAAATATTTGAAAACCTGAAAGTGTCTGGTCACTTGCATTAAGCCCCCAGTACCATCCCCAACAGTCCCTGTTGCTCTTGTAGTGTTGCTGTAGACCTCTTGCTAACCTCCGTCATATGTTTCCTCCTTGTCCTGTCATCAGCTTTGGAGGGTTGTCCAGAACCATGCTTTCTCCACTTATTGGTAATTATCTTCAAAGTTCTCCATGGTCCATCCAGTGTCTCTGCCTTTTTTGATAAGTATATTTAAATAGGTGTCTTCTCAGCTACTTGAAGACCATCACTGTCCCAGTGGGATACTAAAGTTTCAAGGAAGTCCTACAAGAACAGTTTGGGATTAATAAGAATCACTTAAATTGCTGGAAGGTGTATTCTGCTTGCTTTGGGACAATTTTCCATAAAATTTTTCGGTCCCCATATGGGAAAACTATCTTATAAAAATCCATGACTGCAATGAAAAAACTAAAAATCCAAAAACTCTTGTATTTTGTTTGGTTACTTATGGTTAGGGCTGGGTAGGGGATAAGGTTGTCATAGTTAGCATTTTATGGTCATTTTTCCAATAGAAATGAATGAGCGGTCCCCAAAAAAATATGTTTACACGACTGTGTGTGTGTGTGTGTGTGTCTATGTGTGTGTGTGCATTAATGGTTAATGAACTCAAAATAATTTAAAATGTACATTCTCATGGACATGTTTGAGGTTAGACTAAATGAGTAAATGACTGGGATTTTCTGTGATCAGTATTTATAAGCACAAAAATGGCAAATTTTTATTCATCAGAACATCTAAGAAAATCACTTAATGCCATAAAAGGTCCCATAAAAAGAACAACATTTATAACCTTCAATAATCTTGAATTAATGCTGTATACAATGCATTCATGGGCACAAACATGATAGCAGCAAGATAAGCCATTCACAGACTTGCTTTATAAGGGCAATATATTAATGTTAATGATGACACACTTTTTTAGTTAGCTCTAAAACATTTCGGAGTGATAAAACACAGACCGTCTTTGGTCAAGGTTTGCTATCAAGTAGGATAGTTTCAATCACACCTGCATTCACCAGTACTTAGCTATAGAACATTATGACAAACTACTTAGAAATGTGCAATAAGGTACCAGTGGGTAACATAAAAGATTTCAACTTATCTATTCATGATAATCTATCAAAAATTGTGGTGTAGGATTGTGTAATACTCCGGGCTATGTGTTTTTGTGTTGTTTCATCCTTGATATGACCTTGATAATTTATTATTATACTGTTTTATATTTATGGGTATATTGGAAAATATTGGAATTTATTTATGTATTTATTTTTCATTTGTGCTAAACTAAATTTATATACAATTTGGAAGGCAAACATAAAAATCAACCATTTAAATTAATAATGAATCAATAATTTATCAATTAACTAAATTTAAAAGATCATATGTTCTATGAAAGGTATATGTTACATTTTTGATGAAAGGAAACAATTATTTAAATTACAAAAAGCATTTACAGTGACATTATAATAATACAGCATAAATGCCTTAGTGAATAGAAATCATAACAAATAAAAAAACTAAACTAAAATAAAACAATAAAATAAAAAGTCAACTTGGGCCATATGAAACTACTTTGTGATGGTCTGAGATCTCTGATTCTCTTTCATATACATGCTCAATTGTTATTTGATAAGGCATGCTGTGCAGTTAGAATGCCCTGTGCTATGGCCAGTGATGTAAGCCTCAACACAGGATATCCGTAGGCAATTCATTATCCAGTTAGGGTGGAATGGGAGGCCTGTCTTTTAGAGGGTGGGTAATTGGCATTTAGAAAAACCACTCACATGCACACATGCAGGTTTGTAATTATATCTTGGTATATTTGTGGGGACTCTCCATTAATTTCTATGGGGAAAACTCCAATCATAACATGACAACCTTACCCCTACCCAACCCACACCTTAATTATAAGTAATCAAACAAAACATGAGACTTTTGGCATTTTTACTATTTTGATTGCATTCGCAGATCTTTGTGGGGACCTGAAAAATGGTCCCCACAACTTCAAAATAACAGGTCTTTATTACATCGTGGGGGACATTTGGTTCCTACAATGTAATTTAAACCTAACTCACCCACATTCACATAAGAACCTTAACACTTTGTAATGTATTTTTTAAGCACCTGTCAAAGATCACATAGTTCTGAATGAGCCAGTAGGAAGTGATGGCAGAATGAAAGTGGCCTGAACAGGGCGGATACAGCAGCTATTCCAAGTATCCAGGTTATGCCTCTGTTCTGGCTTACTGGTCCGGCAAGTAGCAAATTCCCAGTTTATTGATTGCTTATTTTTGACTATACTATGTAGGATAACACTTTCCATAACTAAACTAAATAATCAGCTTGCTTCAATTCCCAGAAGAAAATATTACTGAAAAAAGATTTATTTTTATTTTCATAAGATTAACATAAAAACTGACAATAATAATTCTAAAGTTTAAAAACAATTAAAGAACTCACCAATATTAGATTCATTGTGTTTATTTATATTTTGCTGGTGTGGTACATGTCATTCCTGTTTTTATATGTCTTGTTGCAGAATGAATTTTTATGCCTATGAGAATAATACCATCCTCACATGTTCACTTATTATCTCTTAGATAAAGGGTTTGTCTGTAGGGGCACTGTCTGTATATATAAATTACTGTACGCTGAAGGGCACCGTGGGAAGTGAAAGTGACGAGACTCTGGGGTTTGAATTCTGACACCTCAGATGGGGATGGGCAACCAAGGCACAAGTCACCCAAACCGGCCCCCACCCCCATTGGCACACGTCTCAAGTGTCTGTTTTGTCTGCTCAGCCAGGCCGAAAAATTTCAAGGCTTTGACCGGGACAGAATGATATGACTGTTCCAAGTGGAGAGACAAGAGCTTTTCTCAATTATCCACTTCACAGTCTCTAATTTGCCCGACACTCGAAGAGCATAAAGTCCTTGAAGAGCCCTACAGTGCTAGTGATTCAGTGCTTTGTACTAATTTATGATGTAATTTTTTTTAATTCTTAAAGGAAAATCTTAATTTATAAATAAACTAACTGCACAATGCCAGACATTTCAGTGTTAAACCACTACTATAGCACATTTATCCATGGGGACACTTATATGGGAAGATGGAATAATAAGAACATGTATGTATTTTTTATTTTGTCATACAAAATAAAAAGCAGGGTGTGGAGTAAAATCTTGAAACAAATTCAGCTTTAATCTGGACCATGGCAGAGAAGCCAAAATTGTTCTGTGACTGATCAGTGGAAATAGCTGGGAAATGTTTTGTAATTCAGTTCAAGCTTATCTGAAACAGCCACATATTGTGTTGCACTTTAATTACCACTGGACTCAGTCGCCTTTGTTCTCATCAGGCCATGTTATCATTGTTTCTCTGCTTGTAACAGGACAGTTGAGATGTCTTTTAAAGCACCTTTCTGAGGACAGATACTTCAGACTGACTGTTGCACAAAGACAACAACAACAAGGGAGAAAGTCTTCATTAGCTCTATTGTGAGTGTGTCGAAATGCATAATTGCTGTCATCTAATAGTTTTTTATAATGCATTTCCTCGTGTCAATTTAATGAGCTGAGAATGTTTAGCTCCAAGTAGCATATTAAGTTTATCATTTTTTGATACGAAGTGAAGCTTTTTGGTTTGTTTGGTTTTTCACTTCCACGTGTCTGACAGTTTATTCTGACTCACCCTAACTGTTTCGGAATTTTTAGGAGGTATCTTAAAAATGAGAACAAGAAGATGGGGAATGTTTCTATTCCACATACCCTTAATTATGACTGCATTACTTCCTTACTTTATTTGCTATTATTATCCATAGTGTTTATTCAATCACTTCATCCTGTCTCAGTTTTACTCTTTCTCCCTCTATCATCACTTGATTATTTTCACTGTCTTGTCTTCAATTTTATCAATAATAAAACCATACCTGCACCTCCCAGCTGGCCCTTGCTTCACCATGCCAACAAACGAAGGCTTAACGCCATGAAACCAGGAGGTGCCACCTGACACCAGCATCAACAACAGGAAGTGCATGTGATGCACCGAGAGCCCACAGAGGCAGCCAGCACCCAGCTTTCATTTCGTATTACCCATTGACTCCCTGATGCACAGTGTGGGGGGTAGGGCGATTGGGATGTTTTTCTGGCTGCCAGAGTCCACGATATCGACATGCAACTGGAGAGCGTAATTTCTAAAATTAGAAATGTTTCCACAGCGGTTGTATACACTGGCACAAGTGACACTAAACTATGGGTCTCAGGAGCACTACACCACACATTAAGAAAGTAGAACCACATCCTGACCCTCTACCTCTCTGCATATGAGGGTGAAGAGACTTAATCAGACTATTCATCCTCCAGTTCTGCCATTCAAATAAGTGGGGAGAAAAGAAAAACTGCTTCATTAACAAGGAAAGAAATGAGGCCTGTTTTAATTTAAAAACGACATATCGCAATAAAAACCTGCTGTAATTTTACATGAAAATAATAACAAAAAATAGGATAACAAAAAACCGGATAACAAGAAAAACTCTAAATTGGATAAATGGTCTGAAATGGCAATGTTCTTACTTTTCTCCTCCTAGGTTTTCAGGGAACACTTGTTTAACTTATATATCTATGTTAAAGCTATAGATCCAATGAAAAAAAATTAACGATTCTCAAGTTACCAAAAGTCGTAATGATTACTCTTCAGTTGGGAAACCACTAGAAACCTTGTTCACCATGTGAAGTTTAAGACTTATACTTACATTACATTTGAAATCCCATCAAAAATAAAAACAATTAAAAACCCAGTTTAATAATAAGCAGGATCCTAGCTAGATAAAGAAAGTACAGTCTCTGCACGAAGGCTTACATTTTTTCTGTTAGGAACCAAGGCAAGCAGAAAACAAACAAATTGCTGTTGGGGATTTCCCAAAGTATAAATATCTTTCTCTGGTGTTGATATACTAGTATTATCCAATCTTCCATAACGACTTATCAAGTACAGAGTTTTGGGGTCAGATATAATTCTGCTATGTTGTTGCTAACTGTCTAGGAGCTAGAATGTTTAATGCATGGAACTATTTGGCTGGTAATTTTACTTGAGAAGATATATTTTACAAATACAAATTATAAAGAATATAGAATTTTTTAGGAACCTGAGTTCTAAGTTACACCTTGCAAGACTAACTAATGAACACTGACAGTTTATGGTAAATATTAATGATTTAACTGACTGTTTAATTCTTCATTTGCTTTGTTTGAGTGTCACATTTTTATATTAGAATATAGCTTTCACTGTCAAAATTTACACCATTAAATTAGGTTAAAAATCATCTTGAATGTAAATGAAAGCATACAAGCAATACATGATCAAAAAATATCATAAGAACATAAGAAATTTACAATAAAGAGGAGGCCATTCGGTCCATCAAGCTCATTTGGGAAGAACTTAACTAATAGTTCAGAGTTCTTGAAATCTTATCTAATTCTAAAGGAACCCATGGTTTTAGCTTGTGCTACACTAGCAGGAAGACTATTCCATACTCCAACTACATGCTGTGCAAAGAAGTGCTTCCTCAAATTAATTTTAAAATATTCTCCCTAAATGTTAAAATGTTCCATCCTAAATGATACTGTTATTACGTAAAGATATGTATGTTATTAATGCTTGTGTTCTTTTTAATATTTTCCTGTATTAGTTTTAAGATACCTCTGTGTTCCTTATTGGGTTACTTTTCCTTTAGAGTCTCTTCTAAAACAGGAGAAGTATCAATCACATGGGAGATTTAAGCACATGGGACATTCGACTTAAGAACTGTGTAAGTGTATTAGCTTGTTGTCTGTCTGACTAATGGGATGGCATTGTGTTTGCAGACCAAAGCATCACAGCTATGTGAACAGTGTCAGACTTCACAGATCTCATATTACTTCCGGTATGTGAAAGAAGAACATTGCCAGGAGTCCAGGGCTACATGCTAATGTCATAACCGTGTTTCCTAATTGTAGAAAGATTAGGCCACCATATCTCTCATAAGGATGGCTCTGATAACCTCTGTTTTCCTTGATTAATCTCATCTACTTTTTATTGCTGTCATCAAGTTTGGTACGTGCGTTTGTTTTTTTAATAATCGACCCATATTAGTGTTTTTCTTTATGCCCACCGAAACAACAATTTTTCATTTAGTGTTTTTTTTTGCTTGTTTTGGCTGTTTATTGTAAACCATGTCACATGTTTGTGTGGTTCAGTGGATTAGGATCCTGTGCCTATAATCAGAAGGTCACTAGTTTAGAACTTGTGAGCAGCAGACTGATTTTACTATTGGGCCCCTGACCAAAGCCCATAACCCCCAGTTGCTCAAGGGACCATCTGACCCTGCTTTCTCAATCGTATACCACTCTGGATATATCAGATTGCTCTGGTCATCCTACACAGTAGCAGTTGTCTGTTTGTTAATCTCAGTTACATCTAAATGCTGCTTTATATTTCTGCATAGGATCTACACCATAGCCTGAGGCTACAGTACAGTATACATGACTATGTGGCTACCTGCACATACATGTGTGCATTGTCTTCTGATGGCAAGGATGACATTATTGTCTTGAAGAACCAATGATCGAGGAGTGGCATTGGTCCAGGGGAACAATTCCATTGTATATAGGGGTTGACTCTGAGCAGTATCAAAGTGCCCTTCATATTGGTAATATTTTGGTTTTAATGTCACATTCTTCATTTTTACTCCATATTCCAAAAATAGAACATGGGTTAGCTGTGAGTGCCCTAATATATTTTCACAAATATTGATTTTATTTCCTGTCCCATGAGATCCTCATCTCATCAAATCCTGGAAATTGTTAAAGCACACTGCATGTGGGACAGTCTGCCGGGAAAATGCACAGTTTATGCACCAGTGTTGCCATAAATACAAATGTACACTGCACCTGTTTTTATTTTACCATTTCACTGTGACCCAGTACTGGATATGTGGTCTGGAAGACAAATAGATGAATGGATTAATTTGATGGGCATGGGGCATGGTGCAGGCAGAATGAAGCGATGATCCACTAGCAGCTCCAAGACAAAGAGTTTTATTAGGAACAGAATTAACCAATAACACAGGGAACAAATTCCAAAAGAAAGCAACAACAAAGACCACAGGGGGTCAAAAATAATGGGAAAACACTACAAACTAAACAATAAATAAACCTATACAGGGAAAAGGGTAATATAGAGACTAGAACTAGCGAACGAGGCAGCGCAACACTCACAGACCAAATCACAATGACTGACTGGGGAAACCAACAAAGGCAGGCACTTAAATACACTGTTACTGAGCACTAACAAAGGGCAGGTGTGAATGATCAAGAATAGCCAATCAAACAGCAGAGCAGGGCAAAAGGCAACAGGTGGAATGAACTACTGTAAATGAGCACTGAACAAGGGAACTCTAACAAACACCAAGACTAGGAAAAAGACTAAAACCAGTACAAGCAGAACATAAAGTATAGCACTAGCACACTAACTCAAAACAGGGAGGCAATGATACTAATAACAAACATTAGGGGGAAAAACAGAAAATAAAACAGATGAAGCTGGCCTTGAACCCACAACCAGAGGGAAAGGTCAGAGGGTGGGGTCAGGCAGGCACTGACCCTGACAGAATATTATTTCCAAAAAACCTATGATGAAAAGGTATTACAGCAAGGTATCCTTACCTTCGCACAGATTAGGGTTACCAGGCACCCGCCCTGGAGCCAGGCCTGGGTGAGGGGCCCATTGGTGAGCGCCTGGTGGCCAGGCTTTGGTCCGTGGGGCCCGGCCAGGCCCACCCCAAAAGAGGTACACGGGACCATCCCCAGGTGGGCCCACCACCCACAAGGGGAATGCATTGGGTTTGGTGCAATCTGGCATCCAAGGCGGACTGATCCCCGGCTGAGTAAACTAGCTTTCAGGACAAGGAATGTCACCTCATTGGTGGGGAAGGAGCATGATCTTGTGTGTGAGGTTGAGAGATACTGGCTAGACGTAGTCGAGCTCACGTCAACACATAGCGTGGTCTCTGGAACCAATCTCCTGGAGAGGGGCTGTATGCTTTTTTCTTCTCTGGATGTTGCGGGGCTATCATGGCTAACAGTGCGTGGACGTCAGGGACAGTGCCGCTGGATTAGCAGACCGGGGTGGTGGTCCCCTTATTTAAGAAAGAGGACCGGCGAGTGTGTTCCAACTATAGGGGGATCACACTTCTCAGCCTTCCTGTGAAAGTCTATTCTGGGGTAATGGAGAGAAGGGTAAGATTGATAGTCGAATCTCGGATTCAGGAGGAACAATGCGGTTTTCGTCCTGGCCATGGAACACTGGACCAGCTTTATGCCCTCGTGAGGGTACCGGAGGGAGCCTGGGCGTTTGCTCATCTAATCTACATGTGTTTTGTGAACTAGGACAAGGCTTACGTCCGGGTTCCCCTAGAGGCTCTGTGCGGGGTGCTTTTGAGAGTATGGGGTTCGGGGCCCATTACCAAGGGTGATTTGATCCCTATATGAATGGAGCAAAAGCTTGGTCCGCATTGCCAGTAAGTCGGACGTGTTCCCAGTGCGGGTAGGGCTCTGCCGTGGTTGCCCTTTGTCATCGGTCCTGTTTATAATATTTCTGGACAGGATTTCTAGGCACAGCTGGAGAGTTGAGGGTGTCCAGTTTGGTGGCCTCAGGATTGCATTGCTGCTTTTTGTGGATGACATGGTCCCGATGGCTTCATCTGCTGGGGACCTCCAGCGAGCTCTGGGGCGGTTCGCAGCCGAGTCCGAAGTGGCGGGGATGAGGATTAGCACCTCCAAGTCTGAGACTATGGTTCTCAGCCAGAAATGAGTGGATTGCCCTGTTTAGGTCAGGGAGGAGGTACTGCCTCAAGTGGAGGAGTGCAAGTATCTTGAGGTCTTGTTCACAATTAATGGTAGAAGAGATCAAGAGTTGGATAGACAGATCGGAGCGGCGTCTGCAGTTTTGCAGACACTTAACTGGTTTGTCGTGGCCAAAAAAGAACTGAGCCTGAAAGCAAAGCTCTCAATCTATTGATCCACCTTTGTTCCTACCCTCACATATGGTCATGAGCTGTGGGTAATGACCAAAAGAATGAGATGGCGGATACAGGTGGGCAAAATGAGGTTTCTCCATGTGGTGTCTGGGCTCTCCCTTAGAGATGGGGTGAGAAGTTTGGATATCTGGGAGAGTCTCAGAGTAGAGCCAGTGCTCCTCCACGTCAAAAGAAGCCAGTTGAGGTGGTTTGGACACCTGGCACGGATGCCTCCTGGTGCAGTTACCTTGAGAGGCAGACCCAGGATGTGCTGGAGGGATTACATCTCTCGGCTGGCCTGGGAACGCCTCGGCATCCCCCCTGAAGAGCTGGTAGAGATGGCTGGGGAGAGAGAGGTCTGGGTATCTGTCCTGAAGTTGGTAACCCCACAACCCGGGTCCCGGACAGGCAGGTGATGAATGGATGGATGTATGGATAGTTTGAGCTTCCCAGATGTACATAAATTATTAGGATAATTTTATTTGCAATTTGTACAAGTATAGGTATATAGGAATCCTTTGGTTTTCCATATTCAATTGCGCTCTCCTACAAGAAACACATACAGTGCCCTCCACAATTATTGGCACCCGTTGTAAAGACTTGTTAAAAGGGTTAGAAAAAAAATCACCTTTTGTTGAAGTAGTTTCATCTCACACTGAAAAAATGAGAAAAATCCATCCTCCATTCATCTATTTTCTGACACCACTCAATCCCAACTGGGGTCGCAGGGGGGACCAGAGCCTATCCTGGGAACAATTGGCGCAGGCAGGAACCAACCCTGGGCAGTTGCCAACACACCGCAGGGTGAAAATCCAACCTTTCATCAAAATAAGAAAAATAAATCTGTCATCATGAAATAATTATTTTTAACAATAACGGATTGGCACCTCTGGTAATTATTGTCAACACAATGTACCTGAAGCATGTTTCCCATGTAAATCATACATCTTTGAGTTGAATGGAGTTTGTAGGGACATTCAAGCATGACTTTGAGATTAACTGGGGTACAACGTTGAGGTGACACAAAAGCGAAATCCCCTTAGTCATCCATCAACATGTGAAAGATAAGAGAACACACAAACTAAATGAGGGGAAATTGTGTTGACCTTCATAAATCAGGGAATGGGTATAAAAAAATTTGCCACTTGCCTGAAAATGCCCATAAGAACTGCTTGGGCAATAATAGACAATGACTGGAACTGTTACAAACCTGCCTGTAAGAGAACCCAAGTTTATTTTGCCCTCACGTACAGTGAGGAGGATCATAAGAGAGGCAAAAAAAATCCCCAAGAATCATTGTTGGAGAATTACAAGACGAAGTAAACTCTTGGGGTTGCCATGTCTCCAAAACCACCATCTGACCACCTTTATGCTAACAGATTATTTGGAGGATATGCCCAAAAGAAGCATTGTCTGTCAGTTAACCACAAATGTAAGCACCTGGAGTTTGTGAAATGCTACTACAAATTGATTATTGGAACCATGATCTATAGACTGAGGAAACAAAAATAGAGCTTTTTGGCAATAAACAGTCAAGGTGGGTTTGGTGTAAGAAGAAGGATGGCTAGAATGAAAAGAACCTTATCCCAACTGTAAAATATGGTGGAGGTTCTGTCATGTTGTGGGGCTGTTTTTCCTCCAAAGGCCCTGGAAACCTTGTTAGGGTATATGGAATTATCAACACCATGAAATACGAGGACATTTTAAATCAAAATTTGGCTGCCTTTGCCAGGAAACTAAAACTGGCCCATCACTGGATCTTCCAACCAGACAATGATTCTAAGCACATGTCCAAATCAACATAAAAATGATTACCTTACTACAATATCAAGTTTCTGCCATGGCCATCTCAGTCCCCTGACCTGAACCCCATTGACAACCTGTGGGCTGAGCTGAAGAGGAGAGGGCACATGAAAGGGCCTGGAACCCTGGATGATCTGGAGAGATTCTGTAAAGAGGAATGGTCTCAAATGCCCTGCTCTGTATTCTCCTTGTTCAACAATAATATGCCAATCTAGAAGCCAAAGAATTCAAACCGGCAATCTTACGCTCACAGGAACCTTTACAGTCACAGTCCTAACTTGAAGAGTGAGATCATTTGACTATACAGTGTAGCTATCAGGATCAGCACCCGTCCAGCCCTGTCCTTCCTGTCTTCTCCTTGTTTGGCCATCCTGTTCTCCTCCTTGTCTCGTCCCTTCAGCCCCAGTATGCCCAGTGTGTCCGCCTTCTTCCCTAGACAGCTGCATAGCTCAGTGGGCTGAGCGTGTGGCTCAGCGTATCATCCCATTTGCTTATGAGTTTGCAGGTGGCTAGGAGCCAGTCTCCCCTTTTCGTTAATTTACATTGGTTTTATTTTCCTTAGTGTTTTGTTTTCTTTGTCTTTGCTTTGTGTTCCTGATTTTGTTCTTCCCTTTTTGTGCCTGAGTTAAGTATGTTCTGCTTGTACTTGTTCCTAGATTTTTTGTAGTGCAGTCAGTCATCTGTTATGTTTGTGCTTTCCCTGTTTTGTTCTATTTTGTTAATACATCTCTCTGCCTTGGAGTCACAGTTGGATTATCACATTTTTCCCATCTGCACCATGCCCTGCTGTAACAGTAGCTATAGCTAGTTAGATAACAAGATATAGGTAAATTAGATAGAGACAGAAAAAATATTGCAAATTATGTGGGGTTTCCCATTGCACTGGAAGTTATATTAGTAATGCAAGAATATGGGCCACGTTTTCCTCTTGGTATTTTTAAATTTTAATTAGTGATTTTGGGAACATTTCATGATTTGAGTAAAGGAGAAAGCAATGATAATTTCTCTCAACAGAGCAAAATATGATATTCAAAAGGTAATGGACTGCATATAAATATCCAACAATTAGAGTGTCTAGGTTGTTTGCAAAGGGGTGGAAAATTTCAGGAAACTTTCCAGAAACATTCCACAAACTGGGGAATTTTGGAAATATTCCAAGCTGGAAACTTTCCAGGGGAATTAACTGGAGTATATGGAAATTAACAGGAACATTCCCAGAATTTTACAACCCAAGTCTAGACTACCAAAATGGGAGGGATTATCATCCAAAATTTGTTAATAAATAACTTGATTTGCAATGAGTATTCACTGGGTTAAACCTGGCAGTGACAGAAAGTATGCCATATCTCACTGAACATGATTTTCAAAATTTGAATGATGGTAACTGACTTCTGCTTGTAGTAGCTCAGTGAGTCAATATTACTACACAATGTTTAACATTCCTTCAAGGTAGAATTTCCAGCTCTTAAATTGCTTAGTTATCTTCTTAGCTCATTACTGAAAATGAAACCACAACCATTCCATCTGTCTTCAGCAACCACGCATACAAATACAGATTCTGGAAAATTTCACCATCACACATAGAGCTGGGTTTGAGTATACAACTTTGGAGCTTGGAAATGGCTACATTAATTGCCAAGACACCGTGTTCTTCAAAGATGAAATGATTAGAGGAATTTAAGTGTGTTGGTTGTGATTGGCATGAAAAGATGAAAATTTCTACCACACTGAACAGGACAAGCAGAATCAAAAAATGGATGGATGGGTGGATCACATGAAATCCAGCACAATATCAACAGAAAGAGAATCAACAGCACCTTATGTTGATCATTCTTAATATAAACTAAGGCTGGGAAATTTATCATATTAACATATAGCACTAATTTTAAAGTCATATTGCATTATTCCTTCTTTGATCAAAGTAATGTGCACAGGATTTTAAATCCCAATTGGGAGAACACTGAACAAAGATTTTTAATAGAGAGAGAGATAGAGAGAGAGAGAGAGAGAGAGAGAGAGGGAGAGAGAGAGGGAGAGAGAAAGAGAGAGAGAATATTTTTAATACAGACCTTCATGGTTGTAAACAACGTGATAGTTTAGGTTATGACATTGCACAGAATGCCTGAATTTAAAGCTAAACTCAAAACATTCAGTTAGTATCTCACTGAAAAGGTGATGTTACCTGGTTTATTTCATTTTTAAAAACTGCCAGACAGAGGCAAACATGGGATAAAAATATTTTAATTTGCAGTATTTTTTTATTATTTAAGCCTTATTCCTTAAAATTTTAAGATCTTTCATGTTATTGAGTGCACTTTCAGTGGTTGTGAGGCTTCTGTTTTTAGAGCCATTTGCCAAATGAGTTTTAGATTTTAGATCGATCATGTGGACAGAAATAAATGGTTCGTAAAACCGCCTTTTGAGTACCTCTGATCATGGCCGTCATTAGGGCTGATCACTTTTTAAGCCTAAGGCTGAGTATTTTAGCCCCGATGGCAGCCTTCCTTCCTTTCCACAAAAAGTCGAGCCCCAGGTAAACTTGACTTAGCCCCTGATCTTTTCAACAGCTAAAAATGCCACTGCCTGTGATTATATGTACATGTGGTATGAAAAGCACTGAAATTCAGCTTTAACTTGCAAATAGTACTTTTGTTGGAAATGAAAAATATGTACAAGTTTAAGTTGTAAGAAGTTACACTGAAATATAATATGGGTTTTTTAGGGCTGTCAATAGATTCAAAGATATAATTATGATTCATCGCACAACTGTCCATAGTTAATCACAGATTTATCACAAATTGAATGATGAATTTATTCAATATTCAACATTTACCACTAAGGGATTTTTTTCAAGTGTTAATATTCTTATCAACATTAGAGTTGACAAGGCATGATTGCTTTTTGCAAATGTATGCATTTATTGGAAATCAATTACTAACAATAAACAACAACAAATATTGCCCAAAGGTCCCCAGAAACCCTTCATCACTTAAGCAAAACTCACGCCCAACAACAGATCGGCATGTTGACCTGCTAAATATTACATATTACTTAGCCATATAATTCAGTATAGATCAGAGGTCGGCAACCTTTTTAAAGCAAAAAGCTATTGTATCCTAAATGTCTGACCCAAGATCTACAAAGAGCCCCAATGGATAGAGAAATGGGTTTGAGATATGATTTTTATGCGATATCAGTATATTATGCATTAAACACAAAAACAAAACATCAAGTACTTACAAAAAATAAAGAAATACAATTTCGGAAACCTAACAATAAACCTAACCCTAAACCCAATCCATAATGCTGAACCCTAACTCTAACCCTAACCATAACCCTTTC
>JAODUD010000117.1:12135958-12147742 GCA_026784285.1 Stomatorhinus walkeri
GGGGTTGGTTGGAAAGGCTCAGTCACAAAGGACTGGAAAATCTTCAATTTGGGAAAGAAAAAGGCACCTGATAACCTGAAAAGCCGAACAAAATCATTCAAGCAGAGTCAAAAGTGGGCAAAAAAACACTGGATTGAAGGAAAGAACACTAAAATTTGATGGCTCATCTTGTGTCTGTCCTTATATTTATTTTTAATAGATATGTGCAAATCCCAGTGCTCCAGAAAAGTTGTTATTCGGAATGGAAATAAAAGCTATTAACTTCACGTTCTTGAACAGACTTCAAGTCTTGACAAGTCTATTTCTAGGAACACATGCCAATGTATTTTATCGTACAGCACACACTAAGCATGGGCGCATACATCATATGATACATAATGCGCTTCCATTGTCTTTCAGATAAGGCCACAAGAATGAACCTTTTCTGTCAATTGGAAAAAAATTATTTGGTAACACATTGGCAGATGGCATTAATTGGTCCTTCATAATGCATTTATAGAATTTCATAAGAAGCATGTAAGTATACTATAACATCCTAACCCACCTTAAAGTGACAGTTCACTGCAAATCTGAAAACAGATATATTTTGGGGGGGCTTTAGTGCTCTTTAATCATCTAGGTTGTTCTGCTGGCATTTTCCAAGGTTCGGTGATATCGACCATAAATATGTCGGACTAAAAATGTGCATTTGAAAAAATACATTCGAAAAATTTTACAGCGACATCTCTTACCAAAAATCATGACCCGGATACTCAAGAAAATCCAGACTTTGTAATGAGTAGTTGAATTTAGGAATTATTTTCTTCTACCACACAGCACTTATATCACTGTGCAAAAGACATGAGCATGAGAACAGGAACCCCTGGTGACAACTTCTGTGGTATTCGAGAGAAAACCGGCATTTCTATGGCTGATATCTTCAAAGCTCCCAGAAGAACATCCTAGACAAATAGTCAGCACTAAAGCCCCTCCAGAGCACATCTTTTTCGGTTTTTGGGTTGAACTGCCCCTTTCACAGCTTTAATATACATTAATAACAAATATATGATAATAACAGACATTACAGTCATATATTCTTTATACATAGCCATCCTGCTCCAGTGAAATACAACTATGTCAACAGGTAACATCGGAACAACCGTCTTATTTCAGCTGCCGATAAGCAGAAAAATATCAAAATTAGCTTTGGGGTGCTTCAAAATATCTGAGTGTACCTAACATTTGAAAACCACCAGAATGTGTTATAGATCCTCTTCTGGAAGACTGTGGCCCTGCAGGTTATCCTTCATTACCTCACTCAGAATGATGCACACACCTGGAACAGAGGCTTCCCCCCCCCATTTCATTTTGCATGTGCTTCACAAGCCAAAAGACAAAAATGTCACACAAAAAGCAGCCAGATGGCTTCTAGTGTCCCTGCCAGAAAGCAACCTACTGCATACGAAACCCAAAATATATATTTATTTAAATATACACAGTGACGCACACATGCACAGATGTACTTGGCAAGCATAAAGCTTCACTGGCTGACTAATATGTTTGCTTATTGGTAGTACGTGACATTGCCCTACACTAAATAAAAACATGAATAATGCAAAACATATTCGGCTACAATAAATGAGAAACAACAGAATAAAAATTACATTAAAAAAAAAACCGAGGGTGATGAAATCCTTTTTAAGTCCATTTAATCAGATCCATGAAGGAGCACACTTTGGTTTTTAGTTTTAAGACTTGACCCTGTTACTGCTATCGATGTAAAAAAAAAAAAAAAACTACCACATTAAGAAATCACTTTTTTCCTTGCCAGAGGATTGACATGATATGAATACAGGTGACGTACCATTGTTTTTGAAAAAATGAAATTTGATACACAATACATCAATCACCTCATCATTATACACAATGTCGATACAGCACAGGGCTAAATACAGAAGGAACAATAACGTGTCTTACACGACTGTGACCAATACAATACCAGAGTCTCTTTTCAGTCCAAATGTCAAAACATCACAGATGAGAACTCAGTTACTGGATGCCTAAAGTCAAAAAGGTAGGGTATCAAACGACCATATAGTTATTTCAATACTGATGACATAACTGCATATATAAAGGGCCATGGAAATGTACTATCACTAGCGAAGATGTAGTACAAACTACATCCCTACTTCCCTTTCTTACTTCAACTGAATCCCAGGCTCCTATGAGTCACTAGACTTCGCTAATCTAAATTCAGCCTGCTTTAGATGGTGAGATGGGCACATGCTGAGTGTGTCCAGCTGCTCTTTTGGCCTGTCAATCTTCTACTACATTTGATAGTTTACAGAGCAGGGAAAGGGGCCAACACAGGTCAATAGGATGTATATCAATCAGACCTCACAAGATAAACTGGATTTGGGATGACTGGCCTGCCTGTGAATTATTTAGCATGGGCAAATAAAAAGGTTAACCTCCAGAATGACTTCAAGCAAAGAGGTCATGATCACTCCACCAAAGCTACTTGATGGTATAAACCTTCAGAAATCATTTAAAATGTCGGTGGAGACCGAGTGTGACACATGAACTCAGGATAGAAACACTTCTGGGTCTAACAATTTACAGCAGTGTGTTTTTAATCTAATGACTATGTTCAATGGCTACCGAGATTTTAGCAATGTAACACCGAGAAAATCACAAACATGATCGGTGAATGAGGAGTTCAGACTCAGCCTAATAAAGGAGGACCTGTCTTTGGCACGCTATTGTAGATTTTTTGTGTAATTGCTCACTGTGTACATATGTTTATGTAGGTTGATATCAATGCACATTCATTCATTTTCACAAGGTTGACAAGTACATGAAGCAACATCTATGTAGAAATTTATATGTGCTCTAGCAGCATTTAAGCTTAGCATTAACACTGCCAGTCAGTGGGAGTGAGTGAAGTGATTCCCGCCTACTGTTACGTCATGTACATACCCTTTGCAGTACGACCATGTGTAAAGCGTAAGACCATGAGATAAATAGTAATGATCTAGAACTATTTTACGCTTTTAACAACGAGTAGCACGGTGATTTACAGTCTCTGTAAAAACAAAGTTTTGACAGGTGGAAGTAGCGTTTAGTAGAAAATCCTACTAAACAAACCGCACGCAATTGTCTGAGACAAGGCGAGTGATATGAAAAAAGCAATAATTTGGGAGTCGGTAGCTTGGTCTGTTTTGCACACTTAGTACAGCTTGTGAAACCTGAAGGGCTGCTATTGCAGTGACGCTGCTGCCAGTGGGAGAAAGTATGGAGCATTTGCCATTTTCATATCCTCTGTTTGAAGGTATCAAAACTGCAAATGCCTCAAAAACACTTAAAACAAGATGTGAAAATGAGATGGACCAATATGTTGTCAGTATCTAGTAGCCTAATTAAAGATTTTTTGCATAAATATTTTTCATCTGTATTGAAATAGTTTTAAATAATAGTAATAACATTTATTATATTAAAACAAAGTAAAATGAACTATCATTTTTTTCAATTTCGATCCAATCTCGATTCAGACTCCAATACTAATCGGCCCATGCCTAGCAAGCAATTTGTCAGCAAAGGAGTATGCAAGATTTGTGAAACTGCACTCACTATGAAACAAATACTACATTTTACTTTCTTTGAAGCTTAAACAGAATAAGGTACCGACACCTGCTTACATAAGGGCTGACCAGTATACAACCATGCATTTTTCAGAACGACTGCAGAACATCACAATCTCAGCGAAATACATGAGAAATTTGTTTTGAAACGATCAACATAGGACCACAGCAGAATCCTCCTCTTATAGCTCAAGAGTTACAGGTTGAAAAGTGGCCCTAGCACTCTGTCTGGGGTTCACATGGGATTCCCTATGCTTCATATCCATAGCCTAAAAAGCTCAGCCAGTAAGGCACCTTTAAATGACTTCTTTGCCTTTGCCTGTAAAAATGTGTCACTGAGTCCAGGAGCTTGTGTATTTCTCATAGCAAACCATGCCTGTCGATAAATATATAGAAGAGCAACAGTGCGTCATTACTTTCAGAAGCCATTAAAGAAATACAGAAATTTCTTGTAGAAAAATATAAACTATACTTCATAAAAAAAGAACCACACAAATCATGTCTGTCTCATTACAAAAATTAGTGTAGTTTTCATCCTGTGCCAGTTTGTTTTGACCACAACTTAGATTTTATAGATTTTATAGATTTTATTTACTCACAATTTTTTGTAAGTAATAAATCAGCATTTTTTACCTTCTGTTGATGGAATGCAGATAATAGCAAGTAGATGAATATTCCATACAATTCCCAAAAAGTCCCCTGTAATCATCTAGACTACATTACCTCACATCTCATGGAAGTCATGGAAATGCAAGATTAGAAGCCAGAAAGGATGAGGGGTGTACTTTTATATAAAAGGCTACAGTACTGGAGGGGTATTTCAAAAAAACACATTCATTTACAGATGAGACTCATAATGCATGTGGCAGTTTTGGTACTGAAATAAAACCACTCAAAGAATTAAAAAAAATTTGTCCAAGCTGCTTGTAAATAAGGATGTATAAGAAGTCATATGGTAAAAAAAAAGAAAACTCCCTATATTTAACATATATTATTCCAAAATAAGAATGGATTTATTCAGAGAATAACAAACATGCTCAAAGCAATGCAGTTCAAACTTATCTTCAGGCCTTGTTGGCCATTGCCAGATCCCAGCTATCCACAAGGGGATCATAAATCTACCAAATACTACAAAAGGGACATACCAATGCACATTATGCAAGTGCTCAGAACAACATTGTTAAGGCCAGGTTGCGATAATGTACTTTCCATACATTTGTCGACCGCAAATGCATATTAAAGATGACCAGCAATATTCCCCTTTGCATAATGAGAAGTTTAACCTTAGTTTTTATACGGCTAGAAAGAACTCCAAAACGTTGCATGTTTTATTGATCTTTTACTGCCAGAAAGTTCCACAGATGTACCTGAAAACAGTATACTGTATATTTTAAAAGCAAGAAACTTTGAATTAATAAAACCCATGAAGACTGTTTTATGAATGTTCTAAATATGCATTAGTCGCTCATGTAAGGTGCCAACCAGTCACTCTCTCTGGATTTTATCTGTATAATGTACATATTTTTGAAAATATTTCAAAGGCCTAAAGTAGCGGCTTCGACATAGCATGTGTTGTTCATGTACATTCAGATCATATGCTCAGTTCTGTTTGCATTAATACACAGAGAGATCAAGGAGTCTCCAAAACGGCAAAAGCGCTGAGGTCACTATTATTGTTGCGTTTACTTGAAATGTAATTATGAACTTGAATTATATTTAACGTATATTGGATGCCTTCTAAGCATCCCTCAAACAAAACAGCAAATAGTTAAATGCTCAATTGTGTTTTATGTGTTGGATGTGTGTTGTAACAAGCTCTGGGCTCTATATCATTGTAAATATAATGTAGCTAGCTAATAAGATACCATTAGAATCTGATTATTGGGTACCATTAGCGATACACAACGTACAGCTATGTGCTTTGTTACAGCAATGTAAACACTATCTTGCTGGACATGTCAGTAATTTAAGTGAAGTTTACCTATTCTGTCTTTCATGTGCTTGTTTTAACATGAGTGAAGAGAATGCAGATGGACTGCTGCATCACTTTTTATACGCATTTTTGTTACGCGTGAAAGATACATATAATCAAGAAATATGTACATTTGTAAAGTTTTGTTTTCACTCTCCCTGTCTATCAAAGGGGTCCACTTCAATGCAGCTTGCACAGTAGCTCATTCAGCATACCATACTTAACTTATGTGCATTTGCACTCAAATGACAAGAAATTACACTGTATTTAATCTTTATATGCTAATTCATATTTCATCTGCGGTATTAAGGTCAAAAAGCATTAGCAATTTCTTGTGATAGCAGAAATGCACATAAAATACATACATATTTGCGCTGTTAGAACACAAACAATAGTTTGTGCTAGACTGCTGGAGTGCAGAGGTAAGTCACTGGCAGATGTCTTCAAAAGACTCGCGGGACACTCAAAAATTTAGAATGAACCATGTTTGGTTAAACCCAGAAACATCTAAAGCTAAAAATAATGTAAGCATTTGCAGTAAATAAAAAAAAAAGTCTTGAATTAATCACATCTCACATGGACCTCCTTTTTTGTCTTCACTTCCCACCGCAACGCACATACACTGACGTCATCGCTATACACCCTTTTGGCACCAAGTGCAGTGTGAATGCGAGAGGATTTCTTGTGGGGCTGATTTGAGCTCTGGCACCAGCACCGGCTCCAGCAAGGGCTCAGTATGAATGGGGGTATTACAGCAACTCAGAGGTAGCCCTACATGTGGTGCTGTACGTGGAATGGGCATGCAGACTTCCTGCTTATCCTGCTTCATCTTTTCAGGCCTCAGCACATGAGCACTTTCTCAAGCCCTTTCTGTCTCTCCATCTCCACACCAAGGAGTTAAAAATACAGAGACTATATGTGCACCTCTGACAGGTGACCTGCTGGCAAGTGAAGCAGCTGAGTTCAGCTCACACGGCAGTCGCAACAATCAAAGAGTCCATCAGAAAGAGATTTAAAACACACACGGTACCAGTGTTCTGACCCCTGGGAGCTCTCCTTGAAAGAAACTAGTCCAGGGGCCAAGGATACTCATGTTTTTCTACTTGTTAGCTGCAATGAAGGAATTTCCCCCCATTTTTTCTAATCATGATGCCTTTTTAATACATTACCTCTCTTGCCGCATGGCAGAAACTGCAAAATGCAAAGAGATTAAGTTATTTCATGGGAGCGAGCACACAGAGACTTAAGAAAAACAAAACAGCAATGCAGGGCATTACAATTGCATTAATGCGAGTTAAAAAATATAAAATAATGATAATAATAAAAATTCAGTCATGAATATGGAAGTATATTCTTAATATTTTCATTACTGAATGTGATTCTAGCAAGAGGTAAGAGGATTTAAATCAGTGTAAATGTGATAAGCTTTTGTGACTATTAACACAGAATTTTTTGGTCAATACTATTGATTTTATAAATTTTTTAGGTCAAATTCCAATCGTTTGCTTTCGATCACCTACGTAGCTCAGATCCAGAGAAAGGAGCCCAGACATTTTGTCATGGTATGTGGCAAGCTGTCCATTCTGCTCACTAGACAATGGGGAGGGGTGGCCAGAGCAGAACTGAAGGTCCCTCCTCAAAAGGGACCCCCATGCTCAATAGGCTACGGCAACTGAACTGCACCCCTCGTGTTCTGCTGGACGGTGGTCCAGACAGGTCAAGGTTCAGCCATTTTGACGGAGATGTGTGGGAAAGCCAGGCTCAATGCCCACACAGCTTGGCCAGCGTCGCCCACCCTCAGAGTCACATTCCCTTGAGAGGAAGCCTAGCACGGCTTCCAGAAAGGGGGGGGGGGGGTCAGGTCGGAGGGCAAAATACCAAAAGCACTGCAAAAAACAGAGTCCCAAGTAATCTTTTATATTATACTAAAAATCCTGACATTCCAAAAAACATTATGACGATGCCTGGTTGACCTCTACATATGCAGTTTGGGAAATTAAATATTCTAATGTGTCTTAGCAGATATGCTTACAGGTACTGAACACATTATAATGAGCTGCGGTTTAATATACTCATAATGTAACAAAAAAAGTGCTGGCACTGTATAACGTCTAACGATTCAAAATAAATATCCATCCTCAGCCTTCATGGGAGTACACCGGGTAGGGGTGCCTTGGTCTACTAGAACATTCTTGTCATAGTAGAAATTCGATCCACTGGTTTAGCTTTGGTTGCTGCCGGTGAGGAACGAGGGGGCAAGCAGGGGCTTTGTTCTAGTCCCTACCATGATTTGGTTACACACGCGGGTCACCTGCTACCCAGCAGACCTCCAAGAAATAAGAGAAATATTTCACCCCCCTAGGGTCGGTTCATTGTCCTTCTCAAACATGATTGTTGCTTGTTGACGAATTGACCGGAGGCTTTCTGGTTACTAGTGTTACCGTGGAACTTCTCAGTTATTTCTCTGTCTGTCCAAACCAGAATGGAGGGGGTGCAGATAAAATGAGTCTGGTACAACAATTTCTTTTGTTTCCCAATGAGTGCATTACAACGTGGCAGAATCCAATAGAAAATTAAATGCAGTGTAAAATTAAAGTAGCCTCCATCAGTTACTTACAATACACTGGACATAACAGAAAAGCCCAACCTAAAGCTCAAAGTTGCACATCTAACAGAAACCAAACAGACATAATTGAAAGTCTACAAAACACCATTGTTCACTAAACATAATTTTTTTAATCCTGAAATGGTTAATTGGCTTTAAAATAAAATCCCCACTACAGGATCATTTGAAGTAGCTGCATTTACAAGCTTATCTATGAGCTGCGAGCCTGCCAAATGGAAAGCTCCAAATTGCTCATAAAACATGACATCATAATCATTGAAGCACTTTGACAATTAGAAATTGGTATTGGCAATGTTGGTGTGTACATGTAACCTTGTAAAAGAAGAGTTTGGACACAACTGCTCTGAAAGGACATTTCTATATTACAGCTACTTCAGCACTTTCAAACACTTCCAAAACAGTTTGGATCTTAAGAGTTAAATCTTTCAGAAAATGCAATAAAGGAAAGTTTGGATTCCTTAAAATTATTTATTATGCAAAATCAAAAAAACTTATTATTATTTAAAACTAAATGAAAATGGAACTTATCAAGCAATATCTCAGAATTCTTAACCCTTTCTCCCAACTTGTATAGAAGGTATTTCTGTAGTTCATCTTGTAGTGTAAAACAACAGATATAGGGCAACCATTTTCCATCCAATTATGCCAACATGCAAGCACCTAAAATGTTATTCACTATTATACAGCTTAGCAGCTGCAAAGCAAACATCCAGGGTTTCTCTCCACCAACTTGGAAACCTAAGGCCAGTCTGCTTAATTTACCTGTAGTCCTGGAGAAATAGGTTGCAAGCCTGGCGGACTAGCTGGTCTACAAAGCCCTGAAGGTCTGAGATAGCACAAACTATTTAGCTTTAAATACCTGGGGCAGAATTTATAAGAAAAGCGATTTTTTTTAATGAGTCTAAGTGGTGCCATTCAGGAAGGCTGGCAGAAATCAAGGAACAACACTTCTGTTGCCTCTGGCAGAATGCGCTCACCAAGTGGTTTGCCAGTCTGTAATCCTTACTATAAACGCATTATATCACACATTAATATAATACACAAAGTAGTTAGAGAAACCAAGCTGGCCTGAGGCATGTTACACCTTGTCCTGATGGAAGAAATGCCTCTGCTTGATGTGCATATTCCCAATGATGAACATCCTATGATGAAATTAATATTGTAGGATGATGCCAGCTTTATAATATTACAGATTTTTCTTTGCAACAAAACTGCACATCAGCAACAAACTAATTATGTTTCAAACGTTTCATTAAGCACAATCTAAATGGTTATTTCTTAGAAAGAAAGGGTTGAAGATCCCTGCAATTGTAACAGTTAGTGGACACATGTAAAAACAGACTCTAGAAATAAGACTCCAGAATGACCTGAGCTGACATATTACTGAAGTTCATTCTGTATAGTTACACCTGATTGGAATGCTCCCAAGGAACCAGTTTCAGGGGTATGTGACTTGTTTCTCACTTAAAATTATATGCAACATGTTGGTTAATTGTATTCCCTGGATGGGAAATACATATGGGTTTTAGGACCAGTCTGTTGCCACCACTAACATGTTCTCACTGGTGTGTGAACTCAAAAAGAATTTGATGGATCTTTTTTGACATTTGCAGACACACTGCATGGATGAAGATCTAGAATTGGTCAAATCTTCGGACAAACTGCATCAAAATTGAAGCAGCACAATAAATGATCAGTTGAAAGGAAGCCTTGGACAAAAATTGACCTTTTTGTCAACAGCCCCTCCACAAGCAAATTTTAACCGTTAGCTGCTTGGTGAAATTTATCATAAAGAGCTCGATAAAATTCATTGTGTGGGAATTTAACCATGTCATTTAGCCCTAGTCAGTGATGGCACATGAAAGAACTGGAATAGATCTAGTGAACCTCATTACATTAAGACAGGTCACACAGAATTTGAACTCTTCATATCACAGGTCATTGAAAAGACTATATTAGACGTGGCTGACTTAGATGGAAGATGTGTGTGCCAGGACAACTGGAAATTTGCAAGCATACATAGGATTGCTAATATTAGCAGGCGTGTTCAAATTCCAAGGAGAAGCAGCAGAAAGCTTATGGTGCATAGAGACTGGAATGGAAGTACATTTTTTCTAGTCACCAAGTCTTGTTAGTAATTTATAAAAAAATCTCAGGAGTAATTGGCAATCGTGATATTAGACCTGCTCAATGTAAAAGGGACAACTAGACAGCAATCAGGAATGTGTGGGGTCCCCATGTGTGGGGTACAAACCTAATAAATCTGGGAAATATGGAATCAAAATTTGAAGAGCTTAATGTCAGATCTAGTTATGCCTGGAATATGCAGGTCTACACTGGAAAGCCCGGAGGCGGTACAGCTGAAAATAACAAGGGGATGTAGGTGGTTCAGAAGGTGTGTGAAGGACTACAAGGTCACATCATCACATGTGACAATTCCTTCATGTTCTACAGAGTAGGAATTCAACTAATCAAAAATGGAAGCTGGCCATGTTTGGAATTGAGAGGAAAACAAGTAATAGCTCCCCAAAGAGCTTATGACTGAAGTAGGAAGACCAGTGAACTCCTCAAAGTTTGCATTCTCTGACACAAAAATAACGCTTATGTCATTATTCCCTAAAAAGACCAAGATTGTCCTTATTTTGAAAACTATGCATAATGATGCATCTCTGAGCAACAACCAGGACAAGAAGCCTCAAAAAATGCCACCGAAGGAGAAGAGGACACCCTTGTCATGGTGACAGCAATGCACAACTGTAAACATACAACTTTACCATGACCATTTGTGATTTTCCACAATATTATTATTATATTATGTTGTATGCATGCTTAAGTGAATGTGTGCGTGACTATGCCCTGTGATGGGTTGGGCCCCATCCTGGGTTATTCTCTGCTTTGAGCTTGTAGCCTCCAGGATAGGCTCTAGACCCCCACAAAGCTGAATAGGGCAAGTGGTTACAGAAAACGGATGGATTCTTGATGCACACAATGACCATGCCCTCTAGAAAGAGATCAACCAGACACAAAATGATGATAAACTATATCGGCAAAGAACATTTCTGGAGAAACTTGTTGATTGAGAGAAGGACCCGCCTACAACGATCATTTGCCGCTCTGACCACTGCGAAGAAGATTTCAAGCTGAAGAACCTGGAAGCTGCTCCATACCAGCTCTAATGGACAGCAGTGCCGGCAGAAAACGTGCAAGGGGTCAGATCTGCTCACCTCACCCAGACCGCAAGTACATGCATGAAATAGGGGTGAGATCTGCTCACCTCACCCGGACCGCAAGTACATGCATGAAATAGGGGTCAGATCTGCTCACCTCACCCGGACCGCAAGTACATGCATGAAATAGGGGTCAGATCTGCTCACCTCTCCCGGACCGCAAGTACATGCATGAAATAGGGGTCAGATCTGCTCACCTCACCCGGACCGCGAGTACATGCATGAAATAGGGGTCAGATCTGCTCACCTCACCCGGACCACAAGTACATGCATGAAATAGGGGTCAGATCTGCTCACCTCACCCGGACCACAAGTACATGCATGAAATAGGGGTCAGAT
>JAODUD010000117.1:12148091-12162603 GCA_026784285.1 Stomatorhinus walkeri
GTCAGATCTGCTCACCTCACCCAGACCGCAAGTACATGCATGAAATAGGAGTCAGATCTGCTCACCTCACCCGGACCGCAAGTACATGCATGAAATAGGGGTCAGATCTGCTCACCTCACCCAGACCGCAAGTACATGCATGAAATAGGAGTCAGATCTGCTCACCTCACCCGGACCGCAAGTACATGCATGAAATAGGAGTCAGATCTGCTCACCTCACCCGGACCGCAAGTACATGTGTGAAATGCAAGAAATACATTGTAAGGACCACAGACACATACGCTGTCCAAAATCTGCATTGCAAAATTTTGACAAATTAAAGAGAGAATAAAAAAATGTGAATTAAATTAATTTGAGATACCTGTACAGCTGTAAGTAAAAAGTCTGTTTCTCGATACGTGTGCACACTGAACAGAAGAACGCCAATTACTTATTTTCTTTTTTCATTTTTGTGATATCTTGTATAGGTCAGCTTGACCGGTGTGACTTTTTTCTGACTTAATACTAGGAGAAATATCTGTACAGTGAATTCTCAGTCTTTATGACTGATATCAACAATAGTGACACAAGTGTACTCCTTGTCCAAGGAGAATTTAGAATATTGAGCACAGACTGTTGGGACATCTTCAGTTGCAAAGTACTCATATCTGAAGACACTTACATATAAAATCACTAGTGCTTGAGAGAGTAATCAGTTAATATTAAGGTCCCTCAAATTTATAAATATTGGTGGAAAACCTTCATAATGTTTTTTTCAAAACAACTGTGATGAGAAAAGATGCTTTTTTTCTACAGAAAATGTGAAGTTAAGCTTCTTGCATTACAAATTACCACTACTAGCCTAGCATAACCTAGAGGTGATACTGATTTACTAAAAATGTAAATATTGAATAAACTACAGAAAAACATGTTTATGTTGTTTACATGTTATAAGGTAAATGCATATGGTTGCTATTTTATTTCTTTCATCCTGGTTTCTTCTGCATATTTGAGAATCTGAGCCATATCAGTTGGTATAGCAGTGTAAACTAACTAAAGCTATGAAAAACTATGTCATAAAAATATCAGAATTTAAGTTCATTAAAATATTGTCAGTTGGGCCATAAATCTCACATCACAAAACATCCGATTATTATGTTTACAGTTTAATCAGCACATTCTACATGAACGTTCATACTTGTATTTTTATAATTGCATTTCTTTGCGCAAATATATCTGCTGAGTTTTAGAGGGAATATCAACACTATTATGAAAGATTTACTTCAGCCTCAAAAAGAGCAATCACCATCAACAGACTGATGTATGACGTTTGACAACTGAACATACCTGGCAATGGAACAGTCTTTTCCAAGTCTGCATGTTCATGACTCTGAGCTCTTATAACACTGGGTAGCAGCAGACCTCACTCGAAGGGTAAAGCAGTTGCAGTCGCAGTATTAGTATAAGCAGGGCAGAGTCAAGCTCAGCGCAGATGCTACATGCTGTGCCAGGTTATGTAAGCGGACAGAGCCCCACACTGGGTCCACCACACAGGCGCAATTCAACCTTTGGCTTTTATTGCCTGGCAAAATGGGATATGGCCAATCACCTGCTAGAACAGCAATGTTTTACTGCACCTGATCATTTCACAGACTAAACTGATGGCCCCTCCTCCCTGTCACTAAGAAAAGGAGGATCATTTGTTAATTACCAATGATCACATTTTAAAATTATTGCAATGCCAATACGTCATTTGGGAGAATGCACTATTCATTATAAAGAGGGACTTAGCTATAGAGGGAGAGCAGAGGCCTTATTTCACATCATCATTCTATAATGTTCCGCCTGAACAGCAGGCCACTTCAGCAAATTGGCTTCTCACAAACACAGCAACCCCCTGGAAACCGAGCAAAGAAAAGTATTCGGATTAAGTAACCACCTCAGCCGCCGGATCTGCATCCTACTCATCATTTCAGGTTAGTTGAAGGTAATGGGAGGATACACTCAGAGACGCTGATTTATGTGTCTCGACAGGACAGAGACCAGTCCTAGTCTGATGTCTGGGACCACACTCTAAACACGGTTAAGCAATAGAAAAGACACCCCCCCATCAGTGCTGAGAACAGCAGGAGGGCTAGGCTAGCCACAACTCTAGTGCCAATGAAGACGTCTTTCTGTCATTTTCTAATTTTTCAGCTATTTTTCAAAAAATAAAAGTTTGACGTGGACCATGTGGTACAGTAAACTCACCTCCCAAACCAAACGCAAACAAAAACGGGGTCAGCAAAGTCCTAGGTAGCATTATGTTTGGATCACTGCAAGTAGGGGAAAAAAAAACTTGTGATTTACTGGCTCCATGAGCCTCACTCAGGCCCCTGTATACCCAGCAAAACACAGTTATTTCAGCAAAAGGTTGAGTGTTCCCTTCAGAACACCCTGATGTTTTTAAATACGTACATTTTGGCTTTCTGTTCCAGACAGCTGAAGTTTTAAATCAAAAGTAAGGAAAATTCAACTGGCAGCTGATGATGCATGCGCTGTATATCAAATTAGAATAAATTACAAGCACACATATTCAAAACACAGAAAGTATAAGTATATACATACAATATTTATGCTACTGTAAATTGTGCACCAAAGAGCCAGGGGACACCATAAAATTATCTACAATAAACTGATATGATTGGCGAGAGTACAATGCATTGGTAGTCTTCTTTTGCTATTTACCATTAAATTGTTTAAGAATACAAATGCTCCTCTACTTGTGACTGACATACGTTCCAAACGGCCGTTCATATCTTGAAATGTTTGTAATGCGCTATTCAACATCATTTTAAGGGTATACGCAAGTACAAAGAACTAGGATGCTGGGAGCACGCACACTACACTACACTACTACACAGTGGGAATGGCGGCCAGAAGTCGTACTATCCGGATTTGGCACGCCGAAAAAAAGAATTCATGTTGTGGACAGGAAACGGGACCCCAATGAATTTAGACTTACAGTTTTCTTTGTTCGTATATCTGAAAGTTTGTAAGCTGAACATTCGTAAGTAGAGGAGCATCTGTATAACAAGATAAGAACAGTAGCCCTACTTATGGATTTTTCATGCCTGGAAATTACCTGGCAATCTGAGGGACACTTTATGATTATAAATCATTCTTGGGTACAATGAAATGTTATATAACACAATTCTGAAAAATGAAACGTAGTAGATGATCCCTGCTACGGAATGGCCAATTTTGTAAAAATGTTGGAAATAAAGGAGGAAAAAGACAAATAAATGAACAAATCAAAACAAACATTCTACCACTACTATTACCATTAACAACAAACAACCAAACAAAAACAACAACAACAATAATAATATCATAACTCCATAAAATGACTCCTAATATCATAAGTCCATAAAAATGACTCCTAAAAGTTAACCTGCCTTAATTCTTTGGAATTATGTGTCATACCCAATGCAAAATAACCATTTGCCACAGCTCGGAACCCACGGATGGTAACCAGGAGCAACATCTATCTCACCCAGACTGCAGGGCAGAGCTCAGCCAATGGTGAGCGGGGAGCCCTGCAAGGGCACGCCCTGTCACACGTTCCTGTCATGAAATATGTCGCGAGACTTGCTACAGTCAAAGAGGGAGCTAACAGCTTTTTCCAATCAACTGGCTCTGTGCAGATCACGTTTCGCCACAGGTCACTGTAAGCCAAGAGGAAAGCTTCCTGCAGCAATCGTCCTTGCTGCCAGATGCAGCTGTACCCCTTCATTCGATATTACCCAGACAGCGGGCTCATCCCTTCACCTGCTGTAAGAGCACAAACATGCACATGTAGCTACTTCATATGAATTCCCTCACTGTGGGTCCTAAACATATTAAAGAGAGTGTCAGTATAACCGTTATGACATCATCATTCAAATTTAGGCTCCCATCCCGCCTTCAGAAAACTTATAGGGAAGAGCATATAATGAGTGCATTACAATCCACCAATTTGTGATTAATACGCGCAGTAAATGCTGGACAACACTGCTACTAAAATATATCATCGACAACACACAGAACCAATTAAACTGTCTACCAGTGTTAGATACAGTTTAAATTTGGGTCTTAACAAGGAAAACTGGATTAAGATAATTTAGCTAGATGTCAAAATGAGATGGCCAATCTAATCGCAACACAAACATCTCTTTGCAACTGCTACCATAACATACCAGCATAGATGTTTTATAAGAAAACACGTGATGGAAAGTCCATATTGGCTACGTTTATAAACTCCATTTATCATATTAACATTTCGTCAATCCTAACAGAATAGTTAGCTTTCCAAAATGTTGTACTTCAAGCAGTCAGACAACAATGCTGAAAAGTAATGAGGAAAAACAAGACCATAAAAGAGCTGAATAAAATAGACCATAGGCCAACCCCAATTTAACAATAAAGAATGAAAAACACACAGAGCAACAGAAACAAAAGCAAAAATGAAATAAAACTATGGAAAATTTGAAGCATGACTGCATCATATATCTGTAAATAAATTTATCCTCTCAAGGAATGCAATTGTATTTAAAGAACATACAGACTGACATCCTGGATTTATTCTGATCCCATTCACAGTTCATATTATTCTTTACTGAAACAGTAATTATTTTACCCTGTAGGAACACATATGCACACACAACTATTTCCCTAAACCACACATGCTCCTGTGCAGAGAAAACCCGTGAGAATGTGTGGAAGACCAGCACTCAGCCAGGGCTTAGTAATAACAGAAACCCGTAAGTGGGCAATTATCACACAGACTGTTAAACTCAGAAGTGAGAGTTAAGCAAATATATTTTACAAACACTTAACCTACTTCATCTTTAAGAAGTTTAAAATGAAGTAAACAAACAAACAACCTCAAAATGACCTATTTTACTCCATGGAATTTTGAGCAGTAATACACTCTACTAGTGTGTCTTTTCTCATGGTATTAACTCAGTTTATGCTTAGTTATGGTATCTATACATGCCCTACTGTATGAAGGTTCTGGACATGATAAAAGTATCCAACATTAAACATATCCTGTTAAATACGAATAATGCCAATCCAGAAGTTCTAGCCAAATCCTAAATTCCTTATGAACACTGTTTCCTACCCTTTCCTTTCTTCTATCTTAGCATTTGTATTCCTTGCATCTGCTGGCCCCCAGAGTCTGCCTGCTTTCCTCAGCAAAGATACCTCATTATACCGGAGGGCCATCGCATTATTTTGACTAGGCCACATGGGTCTGTGCCCCTAAAGCAGATGAAACCAGTTTGAGAATGCAGTCAGAAACCACACTGTTGCTGCTCGGCTCCCTTCCTTCAACTGCCTGCCTATCTGTCATTAATAGCCTTTTGCACCTCACCTTTTGCCCAGGCTGACCGCACTGCCACAAGGAGCGTATTCCATGCGGAATTATGATTTCGGAGATGCTATAAGTGTTGGTTCCAAGAGAGCTGCACTTTACCTGCACAAAAGCCGAAAATTACAAGTATTTCTTACCGAAGATACTATGACAGGTAATCAACATCCTAAATGTATAACAGAGGAGCAACTACTTTTCCATTCAGACATCTAGGTTCTTATCCTGATGACAGGGGGAGTCATAGATGTACTGAACGGAATGCTAGAATTTTTTGTTGAGGTAAATTTAAAAACAAATATTAGAATAAATTATTTCTATATATAATTTCATAATGGGTTGTCTTTGAGGAAAAAAGCATTCAAGATAATTCATATAACTACAAACAGGAAACAATCTAGATCACTAAGCGACAGAGTTTGGAAGATTTAGCTGTTGCTGTAATTCACTAAACAATGTGCGATGTTTAAAGTCAGGCCTAGAGGTTATAGTACCATTATTCCATATCGTCACGTCAAGGTTTCAGAACACAAACCTAAAGCTGACACACTCCAGAGTCTCTCGATTACACACTCAGACACTATGTGTATATAGTGTTAAGTCCAACCCCCTTTACTTGCACTGTCCTGAGTTTAAAATTGTTAATACCTACTTTTTTTCACTTGCTGTCTGAATGTCGCACTGTGGTTCCGGGGAAATGCTGTCTCATGTGCCTGGATACTTCAATATGGATGGTACTGTATGACAAAGACCACTTGACTTGAAATATATGTGTAACACAATCATCGAATAATAAAAGAAACAGAAAAAGTGAGAGTTGTTTAGTGTACGCTTAAACCTGGGAAAGAATTTACTAGGTACAGAGGTGTCATTGGTTAGAGATGCATTTTGAATGTGTTAAGGAAGCATGGATTGTTTTCTCCAATTACAACACTAAGGAAAATTAGCAGAAACAATACAGACACTTTCTGAGAATTTTCACCTAATTATCCACTTTCTTTAACAATGATTTGCCATCTCTTAAGAATAATTGTCTACCTATCACACCATAAATTACATAGCCTAACCACTAGCAAGCCATTGTACATTCTACTTCCCAGACTATTGTATTAAATGAATAAGCTTACGTAAAAGTTAATTTTAACAATAATAAAAATCAATGAAGCCAACATTTGTGTTAGGTAAACATAATCTTGTTACCATTTATGTAATTGAAAAAAGACCAGTTCTCTCAAATTCCCCTTGTATGTCCCATTAAAAGGCAATAAACATGCATCAGTCCTGGCTGATTGGCTAGATTTCCTTTAAAAACAGTAAAAACAGGGATAATCCCAGTTGTTCAAGCTCTGCAGTGAGACTGACATGTAGAAATATCATGGAAGATGACATAATGATTTGTTATTTTTACTGCCCCATGAGCCACATAAGAAAGTGCAACAGACGCACACTCTCAGCTCCCCTCATACTCTGAAAAGCACCAGGTCGGGCCCCCACCTAGAGGCATAGCTTGCCGGAGGCTGCCCCTAAAACCACATCCTCTTCCAGAGGTGTGCATCCACCTGCAGGAACACCTACACGTTTTGTTATGCATTCTTCAAAATTGAAAGAGAGAGAGAGAGAAATGAAATTAATGTTCAGTGGTTTCAAATCGATCATGGATAATAAAACATCGCTGAAACGCTTGTCATGAGAAAACAAAAATGCTGTTCTCTCCAAACCTCCATACATTCCCAAGACAATTTACAGCAATTATTAAATGCTAAGGTGGTGTATAAAACATCATCTTTGTATTACGATGGAAGGGCTCCACTTTAAAACACCACGAAATGTTCTGTGAACGCCACATTCGCAATGACAGCTGAGTGCCAAACTTATATAAGTGTATAATATTAACATGCAGTTGCTGGATATCACTAAGTAACACAGCGATTATAACATCACTTTCCATACTTTGTTCAATATAACCCAGTCTATTTGGTTTTTCCTGACCTGCTTTATAATATTAGTAAAATAAGACTATGAGGGATACTAGTTCTCAAGTTACTGTTTTGCAAGAACCAATGAAAGCACTAGTTCGAAGAAAAATAGTGCACATCCCAGGCACACAGCAAACTTATTGCAAATATAAACAAATAATAAAATGTAGGTAAGATGTAATAGCTAAATATCATTGTTGTCAACACACTGATTTTTTTTTCTAAGTTTAATTAAAGGTCTGTTTCGAGCCACCTGAATGCCTGTTTTATTGTGAATTAATTCTCCAGAAATCTGGCCCAAACAGGAATTGTGCTTAAGGGAGTAATGTCTGAAAACTTAGCAGAATAACTGCTTACCACTGAGGCCATAAATTGCACAACACTGTTTGGCTGATTCCAGGCCAAACAACTCTTACCATGCTCAGCCACTGTTGAAACGCTAAGATCTGTTCATGCTTTTAGTATTGATCTAAGAAATCATAAAAGGAAATGCTGGAGTGAATTTCAAAGGATTACAAGGAACTACATGAACCATGGAGGCACATTTTTAATGATAAGAATAACAGCTCCACACATGAAGCAGGGATGCTCAGAACATTCGAGCGACTGCTGCCAAAATAAACCAAATCGATTAGAGGCAGGAAGTTGGTATTGACAACTGAAACTATTTGACTGGCACCACAGAAAGAATACAAAGGTTGACAGAGCATACAACAACACATCCATTCATGAATACCTGCTCAATGTCACCTATGTCCTTAATCTTTCTGCTGAAATGCTACCTCCAGGCAGGGGTGCTCTCATGGGTTGGGGGGTGGGGGGTGGGGGTTGGGGTGATTTTCAAATAATGACTCCAAACCTGCATGGGCAATTGAAAGTAGAGATGCATTAATTATGAGTGGGACCCACCCCCAACAACCCCCCAACCCTGCACAAACTCAAAGTGAGAAATATTGTACTAGGAATGTACTGAATGAATGTGTGACAAAATAAAGGTGTGTTCGGTCAGTCAAAAGGGTGACCACAGACAAATTTGCATCAATAGTTGAGTATTCTAGTTTCTGTGTGAATTTCTGAGTCATGTCTATGCATACACAGTACATTCATGAGTTAAGGTCTTGTTGGAGCTGGCCTAACATACCTGGAGATACACGGGGATGGTTTTCTAGAGGCTGTCTGTGATGTTCAGGTGTAGACCCCCAGGCCTGGTTCCTACACTCAACTCATTGTGTTGATCCCCATAATAGGTGTTTGCCAAAAGACAGACTTATTAATTACAAACATCAGCTGTGTAGACCAAGGGTGTTACGATCATCATGGAAGCAGAGCAGGTGAACAACTGCAAGTACATGCAACTGCTTATTTTTTATCAACTCCTGATGGACCAGAGAATACACCTGATGACCACCCAGGTAATAGTTATCCATGGTATCTTTTCAGATACTGATAACTATGTTTCAGTTATTTAACACAAACACATAGACCTTAGGATGGCTACAGGTGTTAGATGGATGGACTACTGAAGTTGTCTTAAATTGGCAGCAAATATTTCAAAAGGGAAAGGAAGCAACAGAAAACTTGGGAACCAAATTAGCTGCAGGACATTTTGGTCTAAGTGCCAGGCAAACTGACAATCTACTTTCCTCTGTGCCTCTTTTGTTACTGCTTTCCAGCATCTGATTTTCTGTTTACAGCCTCCAAAAATACCTTAGTAGCAATTTTAAACAAACTGTTAAAAAAGAAGAAACAAATGATAACCAGATGATACAACAAATGATGCAGAGTACCCAAAAAAATCCATATTTAAAAAGCATATAAAACCTATTTTCTATACTTTATTTATATATTATACAGTATAGAGCAAAACTGGCAAAATGCTGGGACTGTAACATATTCATTTTTTTGTGCTCTCTCTCACCAGTAACAGTAACGGTCCAGCCTGGTCCTGGAAATCCGCTCAAGTACAAGTTTTCCAGCTCTCATGAAACATCAAAAATGGCTGAATTATTTCATTTATGGAAAAAAATCCCTGTCAAGAGCTTTTACATGCTCAGCTGAAACAAATAAATGACAAAAAAGATCCAACTGCGCCACGACTGGACACTTTTGAATTCACCCGTAAAAATATATTTTCCAATTGTCTGTATCAAAACTTTGTCTTCAGTTCTTACTTTGCTGCAGTCATAGGCCTGATACTGCCAAACTGGTATTCCCATCTTTAATGCCGTAAAACAACGAATAAACCAGCCTCTTCAAGACCACCCAAAAATGTTTTTTAATAGCTTCCTTAGCTACAAACGTTATCAAAACCACAGGTGCATGGAGGACCAATTTCAAAACTTAAATACCATCCATTATTTATCAATCCTATGAGACCTTATGAGCTTAATTCTTTCATCGGTTATGCTAATCTGGCATGTATTACAAAACATGTCCGCTGCCAATGCTCCATGGAGTAGAATGTGAAGACCTGAGGGAATTCTTCAAAGAATAATCTGTGGACTACAAACAGATCATTTAGAATGATGTTGTATCTAACAGCAAGTGTATAATAAAACATCCTAAAACTATAATTATTTGTACTAATCTCCATACTGACAATACATGGTTCGTAGACTGCATGTACAATGTTTTGGCGATGTTTGATATATTTTAAAAGGATTTATGAAGATCAAATAATGCATAAAAGAATCAGGTGTGGAAGGGACAAGATTAAAAAGTACTGCCCCCCAACAAGGTGCATTTTCACACTGCTAAAATTAAAGATACTCCTCTTACAAGCGACGACGTAAAACCCTCAGTAGCACTTACTCCTCTTGATCTAATGATTGCAAAAATATTTTACATCGCATGTAAATTGAAGCATGACATAATCTGTGTTAAGTAACACTGTATCCCCGTCTCTCACTAAAATTGGAACTTCCCTTAGCTATGGCAGTTAAGAATAAAGCCTCTCCACACCCCACTGGTCCCTGGATTGGTTCTTGGAAGATGAGCACTTTGTTTCTTGAATTTCTTGCAGTCACAAAAAGGACCATGTCGTCATGTAGACAGACGTGCCCGGACACGTCCCATTCGCCACACAGCCACATTGCCAGGGCCTGTCAACGGCTAAAAGTGGAGCAGGGCATAGATCAAATGGCCAATCATTCTCAGTGTTTACCCCGACGGGAACAGGAACTGTAGGGGTTAGCGAAAGGGCGACGCTCTGTCTTGGTCTAACACTGCCAGAGGAATAGCCACCTGCTGACAACACATAAAGATAAATTAGGAGGTCAGGTAAATATGGATGTGGGAGAGTGTTTTCTGGTAGTCGTGGAAGCGGGGAACGTCTGGGTCAGTGAGATTTATGCCAGAGTGCTCATTAAAATTAAGCAGGTTATTTTAGGGAGGGAAGCATAGATGAAGCATTCCTCTACTGTGCTAGAAGTATCAATGAAGAGGGAGCCTCATATCCAAGATAGCGATGTGTAATATTTGTTTATACTGCTTAAATAGGACCATTTATATTTATATCTTAATTTTTCACACAAATTTAGGCATCCTCAAAGATGCTATACTGCATTTGGCTGAATGCGCTGCTCAACGTAGCATCAGGGGGATAGAATGTTTGGTCCTCCGGTAAACAATTTTGCCAGTCGATGGAAATTTCTCATGCTACAAGAAAAGTTGTCACTGTTTGGATGAGCGGTGCAGTTTGAAACCTGCAGATGTCCAACACGTCTCTAGGGGGCGCTTAATAAATACACAGGGCAGCTTGAAACCCAGTATGGCAGAAAAATGTCATCCGTGACAAAAAAAAGTCACATTTACATTTTGGAATGTACCCATTAAGAATACAAGTTTCTTATATCTAACTTAAAACAAGTTATATATGCAGAAAATTACATTAGTTTAAAAAAATACAAACCATGAAAGCTAAAATAATTTATAGAAGATTCAAACTGCAAAATAACAATAAAATAAATTTGGACAAGTATGTACTAAAATTTGGTGGAAAAATGTCCTTTACTGGTATAACTTCAGGTCGGGAGTTAAAATGATCGTTTAATTTGTTCTAACTTATATTATCAATTTACTTTATTAACATTGAAGCACCAAGGTCAATGGGAAAGAATGGGATTAAAGCTGAGAAAAGGAGGACATCCGACTGCTAGAATGACTGACCCTATGCACTCATTTTGTCCTGGAACTAATGTGCACCCTCTGCGTGTCTCTGACCTCCCAGAGCCCTCATTCAGAGGCAATGTACCAGACAGAGTGGCTCACATCCTTTCTTATAAGGTCTACGCGTCTGAAAAGAATACCTCCTGTTGCATTTATAACAAACGGAAAGAAGACCTGCTTGAGCATCACTCAGCATACAGGCGGCTCTAACATAGTCCAACTTTAGAGCTTAACTGCACTTAAACTTCATCACGGGTCTGAATAACACTCTGCCGCCCCATGACTTTGGCATTTTGACTTCTCCACGATCAGCTCAGATCTATGCAGCATTTACAGACATTTCAGCTCATGGATAACAAGAGCCAATGAGCTATACAGCACACAGCTTGCAGACGGTTGAGCGTCAATGAGCAATGTCTTCTCTTACACAAACACTCATATACCTACATTCTCGCTGAACCTCAAATACACTAAAGACTAACGGACTAAAAATGTAGCTTTCCATACGGACAATTTAAAATTAAATGTGGACTTCTGCTAAGTGCCTGTGACCGTGATGGTTAAACAATTTCAATATGTGGTCGGCAATGATGCTAAACATTTCAATAACTCCGAAAACAAAGGCTTAAGCAAAACAGGATTTATCTAATTGCTTTAAAAATATTTTACAAGGGTAAAAATATGTATTTTTTAATTATAATAACAGTGGCGTAAATGTGTCAGCATGTTTTAAGCAAGTAAGCATCAAGGTAATCAGATATAGACTGCCAAATAATTCAGTGTGAGCTGTCTTAAAGAATGTGCATTGACAGCACACATAATCTCATATTCTGATGGAGCTGGTAATATGAGGCAGCCAGCAATCACTGGAGGTATTCTAAAACGGAGGCGGGTTGCAACAAAGGGCTCAGGCTTTTTCGATAATTTTTTCATTATCATAAATTAAAGAGGCATAAGCTGAAACTGAATCCCTTTGGGAAGCTGCATCTCAGAGGTACAGATGGAATATATATTGTCATGACTGTAAGAGAAAGAATAAAAATTTGACCATTCGCCTCAGGTCACAGGGAAGCATTTTCACTGCTTTAATTTGCATCACTCCTCATATTGCTTACCTTTTGTTCACAGAAAGTCGTTTTAGACACAGATTTTAACAATGGCATAATTCATCCCGGTAAAAAGAAAATAATAATAATTCTATGCCTGCACCTTTGTCTTCACCCAACATATGTCAGGCTTTTCCAAGATTGCTTCAGATTTTGAAAATAAATGTGAAGAATATAAAAGTAATCAATTGAAACAGTTTGATGTTTGACGACAGAATACATTAAAGAAAAACTGAAAAGTACAGTAATTTACTGCATGTTACGTAATACAGATAGACAAGAATTTATACAGTCATAAATAAATTCAATAAACGATATCTATTTAGCCATCCCCTAGAGTTGCCGCTTTGCATTCGCCACAACACGAAGAGGAAGATATCGCTTTTCGCAGCTTGTGCAATAAGAAGAGATGCGAGAACGAAGTGAGTGTCTGGCAGCCATGGGGAGCTTTTCTGCTGATCAGGCTCCTGGCCCACGTACCCCTGACAGTAAGGATGCCCTGGCCTTGGCACCCGATAAGACAGACGTGGCCAGTGTCGGCTGAGTGAAATGGGCCCTCCGTGGAACAAACGGACTTGTTGTTTGGGCTGTATACAGGCAGTTAGGGGGAAAAAGGGGTAGGGATGTGGGAGGTGACCTGATGGAGCACAGATGAGAAAACAAAAGCAAGATTTCAGAACTCACAGAAGCACTTAATGGTCAAACAATAAATAATAATAATAATAATAATAAATAAAAAATACTACTAATAATATGAAAACATAACAGAGCACTGTATATGCAAATATGGTGTAGATATGAAGGCATATACCAGCCTAAGCATGTTTCTTTGGCTGCCATTGTGTCCAAATATGTGTCAATTATTTGGAAACATCACATTTTCAAAAAAAAAGAAAAATGGTTTTGAAGTGGCTGGCACTGTTACCTCACACCTGTGGAACCTAGGGTCAACATGCTGAGGTTTTAACATGGTGTGTGAGTGTGCCCTGCGATAGGTTGGTGCCCCATCCTGGATTGTTCCCTAGGCTCCGGACCCCCCACGATCCTGAACAGCATAATTTCAGAAAATAGATGGATGGATGGTTTTGAAGTCTGATGCTAAGTGATTCTCTGGAACATGGGGAAAGGTTTTCTTTCCGCAAGGCACACTGCCACGTTTTAGATGCAGGTTGCGGCATAATCGTCATAATGAACAGTCACTGACTGACCTCAGGAAATTCAGTTAAAGGACCAAAAACGTCTCTGCCCCTTTTCTTTCCAGATCCAATCTATCCACCAGTCCTCATCTCATGTTTAAGAGGTGTGACTAAACTGTCCTAGGCCGCCTCATGGATGAATGGCCTAAGTGGGTGGCTAAGATCCCTACTGTCACGGGTTCAAGGCTGGCCAGAGGCCAGGCAGGCAGGGATGACTGCAATGTGACTGACATGACTCAAATCACCTAAAATAGGACTTTCCTTATTCAATCAAGGTAAATACTGTCAATAAAGTCCATTTCTGCTAATGAAGTGTGGATCCCGTCATCTCTAAAACAAAAAAGTACGATTAAGAAAAAGTCAGTATGAACAAGTTTTAACTGGCTACCAATTCATAGTTAAAACAAAATTTTACTTTTATATACAATGTTATATATAAAAGTGTTCTTTTTTTAAGAATAAAGGTTTGCAACACACACACAAATCCAGCTGATTCCAAGTATATTTCAGTGTCAAAAAAGAGCTAATTTGTGTTTCTGTTCGCATCTGTAGTAACTAATCTGCATCATGTCAATATCTGCATTCCACTTTCCCTTGCAGGTCTAACTGTGCTACTCTCAGCTCCGCAAAAGGAGTCCCAAAATGGGACAGCAGCATATCTGCGTGTTTACTCAGTGGGCTGCGCAGAAATGCAGG
>JAODUD010000117.1:12181901-12199208 GCA_026784285.1 Stomatorhinus walkeri
TACTAAACACATCTAAGCACATTTATCAAAACAGTAATTTGTAAAGTAAGAAAATAAATGTATCCAAACAATGTGTCGCCCACTCCTTTCGTGTGCCACGCCCCCTCGTTAACCCTGTATGGAATCCCCGTGTGATCAGCTGTTTCTGGTTGTTAGTCTGAGAACTGAGGTACCACTGTACTTCAAACATCTGAGCAATGATGACTTAAGTCCAATAGTGTAAAACAAGAGCTGCTGTAACTGGTTCAATTAAAATGATCAGGTTTTACACTTGGTGGCATTTAGACAATGATAGACAGTTACAGTAATTATTACATAAAAAACATTTTAAAATGAAGATTTCTTATTCATTATTTTAATATTAATAATAAACCATTAATACATTTAATTACAATAATATTGTCATGCTCAGTGGGGACAGAATGGAGACAAAGGCACAGACATCAGGGTATCAGAGAATATGGGGTATAATTACAGGTAAGGCAGGCAAAACACACACGCACAATACAATGACTGTACTGGGGAAACAAACTGAAACATGGACAAAATACAGAGGGCTAATGAAAACAACCTGAAACAGCTGATCATATGAGGATTCCACATGGGATTAATGAGGGGGCATGGCACATGGAAGGAGCGGACGATCGGGGCAGGACACTTATTTTTTTTTACTTTACACATTGTTTTGGATACATTTATGTTTTTACTTTACAAATTACCGTTTTGATAAATGTGCTTTGATGTGTTTAGTACAGTATATGCTCTTCTTGTTTTATCCAGTTAACTTTGTGTTTAAATGTTAAAAAAAAACACATTTTGGTGTAATTTTCCATTATTTCTTATGGGGAAAATTCGAGCAGAACTCGATATTTTTAGGATTCGATTTGGAGTTCTGAATGGATTAAATTCGAGTTCTGAGGTACCACTGTATTTTCATTATTTTTTCAATCCCTACATTTGTGTACATTAAATGAAAAGAACTAGAATACCTCCAGAGTAAGGTTTAGACGGATTAACAAAAAATAAACATTTAGTGTGTGCTAACTTCTGCTAAATTAATTATGCCACACCTTATTCCCATCAACTCTCATATTAAGGAAAATTCAGCAATCTATAGTTATGTTTTCTATTTAAAACAGGTGACAATCATTAAGTTTGCCTGAACTGTGTGTGCCACATGGCAGTCATTAAAAGAGCATATTTTGGTGTGCCATGTTAATATGCTAATCATTTTGAAAGATTACACAGTCAAAATGGGGGTTTCACTTAGAGCTGGGCGATACGGCCTAAAAATAAAATTTCCGATTTTTTTTCCCCACAGTAAATCCGATTTTCGATTTTAATCTTTTTTCCCCTCCCCTACTCGAAAACAAGCTACATACGACAAATAAATGGTTCAAACAAGTTTTAACTTTATTTTATGCACTTTAACTCTAAAGTAAAATCCGACAAGCCAAAAAGATGCGTGTAAGTGTAAACGGCATTGTAAACACTTTTAGAAACTTGTAAAAACTTTTAGCATGTTAATGAATCCCAGTTTTTCCAAAGGATGTATAGGCAGCATGTCTTTTGCAATATACATCTCGACAGAGTTTATCGCCTTCTACCGTGCCCCATTGTAATCATATAGCAAAAACATGTCAGGGACGGTTGCTTGCTTAACTGTGGATGTTCCAGGTGCTGGAATAAATTTGTCGTGCTGCTTCCTTTGGTTGCAACAGTTTTTAAACATACTTTGCAACGAGGACCTGTTTGGTCTATGTCTGACGGTGCAAAACCGAACCACTGCCATGTTGTTTGTGAATCCGCTACAGTGTTTGGGTGCGCCATGCTAATTTACCCGTGAAGAACGGTGCGTCGCATTAGTTCTGCTTTTGGCGCTCACGTGTAAAATAAGTAATAAAATCAATTTTCATAAACACAAATTCTGAACTGTAAATTCGAATTAATCGATAAAATCAATTTATCGGCCACCTCTAGTTTCACTATATGTTTAGAGGCCTCTTCTGGAAAGCTAAGCTGACGTGATATTGTTGCAGGCGAACCACAGATCAAAAAAATTCACTCAGGTCCATTTCACAGACATTCAAAGATGTGGAAATCAAATATCTCCCACTCCTCATAGAGCCACATGCCCCCATGTTCTACAAAAGAACACAACTGAATAAAATAATGTTGTCAAAAAGGACACCACAGAGAAAAGTGCTTGGCTTGGGCTTGCAAAGATCTGAAAATTGAATCAGAAAAGAACTGTGGCTTGACAGTGAAAATCACCACTAATGAAGCTGATGTTTAGGCCTGTGGCTGACAGGTATGCAAGACAATATATGATTCAAAACACTACAATAAAAAGTGCTCAAAAACAAAAAGGATTATGCAGAGGCTCAGTGATTCACCTCATATAAACTGCATTGAGAACTTCTGGGCCATTCTAAAACAGTGAAGGTACGCTAATGGGAAAACAATACAACAATAGCAATGTTTTGGAAGTGACTGCAAGATGCTGCACATAAGGTTTCTCGAAGCCTCAGGTTGTGGTTTTCACTAAAATTGTAGAAGACAATCTGATGTTAGTGATGGAGAAAGGTGGCTAAATTTCCAAATAAATGAAGTTTATACATGTCAGATTCAAGATCCATGTAAATTTTTGTTACAGGAATTTGATTTCCATTCTTCAGTATTAGAAAATGTCCTTTTGGAAGTACATTAGTTGCAAGATACAAATAAATGTCACTTTGTGATTTCTTTCATGAATATAAATATACACAAAGGTCTCAAACATCTAATACTGTTGTACCAAATGTTTCTATCAGAAGAATTTCAGTGCTTCCCTCATTGTTGAAATTTATGCTAAAAACACAAACTTATCACAGTGTACACAGAAACCTATTAAAAGCTACCAGTGGTTACTGCACACTACCAATTAAATGCTTTCATTTCAATTTTCGATGCAGTCCGTAACCTAGGCTTGACTATTAACTAATGTGTGAATTTTATTTTTCAGAAAATACTAAACCGAAATGATCACAGAAAAAACTAAATCCCTAACTTGTCAAAAAGCCCATCATTTAACACACCATTTTTTTACAGGATTCTATTATTATTTTGCAAGTTCAAGTATATTTAAAGATTTAAAATGAGTAAAAACTTGCTATAAATCCTGTATTTTGTCAAATGGGAGGATCATGTGGAAAATCTGGACTTCTCCTAGTTTAGCTTCAGTCCCATATTAATTTAACTCCCAGTAGTAAATATTAAAATCCGGGCAACTTATTACATTGACTGAAAACTTGTTTAATGAGTAATATTTTATTTATATATTTAATTCCAGTGCTTTTTCTCAACTACGGCATGAAGACTGCTAGCACCGCGTTATCAACCAGATGTTATGGCAATAATACATATTCCATTTTTACTAGACTCGAGAATTACTCATGTCAGAGATGCTCAAAAATTAAAACTGGATAAAATAGAATTAGATAAATTCAGGCTTCCTGTAAAATTTGCCCATATAGTTACAAGAACAAGTTTGATACTAACACAATAACAAACTTGCATGCACTTCAAATGGCTAGCATCTGGAAATTAATTAATGAGATCCAGCTTTTAAAGTAGCAATTAACAAGGACGTAGAAGTTTAAAAAGCTATTCAGAGAACAACTATATCTAAACCTCAATTCACTGGAACTGGAGTGTTTGAAATCGAAGCACTGCCTTTTCGTAGAAGCTCCAATGGCAAAGTACCAGCAAGAGTTGTACATTAATTCATTTTGGCCTGTAATCATTTAACATTTAAGCTGATTTTTTTTCATTATTTTAAATTTTAAATGCCTCAAACTTCCAGTTCTAGAATAATCACTCAGTTCAGTATAAACAATAGATTAAATTAACACTGTAGAAAAAGAAACATACAAAAAGAAAAATGAAAAAACAACAAAGTATCAAAAAAGGAAAAACCAAACATGGTCATGCAGTGGTGCGCATTTCAGTATGTTGGCCATAAACTGAAAACTGGATGACACCAATATCCCCATAAAGCATGCGCAGAAATGGTTCGCATTTAACTCACAGCCATGTTGAACATAAAATAATGTTTCCCCCTTACACCGTAAAATGTGACTTAAGCGAGCCACCTCCCACCACCTCCAGCTGAACTCAGATGAACCCAGTGACTGTTTATTTTTTCTCAGTGCTCTACAGAAAGCTTAGGATCAATCCTTTAGGTTCTTAGCAACCCTATGGAGTTACTGGAAAACTTAGATCACACATGCTTTGTATTTAGGCTGCATGTGAGCACAGGTGTGTGATCTGAGCTTTAAGGAAACAGTCGCTTTACAAAATGTCATCAACTCCTTGCCTGTTTAGTTGCTCTCCGAGGAGCTCAAAACAGATCAGTTTAAAGCCTATTTACAGCATTTTACTGACACTGGGGAGTGAAGCGCTCGTGAGTCCAGACATCTCACCATAAGAGCGTCTGGCAGCTCTCCCACGCCCCCTTAATACAGGGACACGCTCATATTCCTCTCTCTCTCTCTCTCTCTCTCTCTCTCTCAAGTAATATGTTTTGTTCTCCGAGTCTTGTCACCATGTAGGAAAAGGTGATTTTTCAGAAAGCAGCATAGCACCATGTTGATTTCCACACTCCCCTGCTGTGTGACACTCTGGGCTGGGCGGCAGCATGGAGCAGACGGAGGTGGTGGCCATGATGCCGTGCCCATAACAGAGTGGCGAGCCAGCGTTGTGACTGACAAAGACCATTTCCAACCCCTCCCATAAATCCAGTGCGGCAGGCGCGCGAACATCTGACAGAGAGCACACGCACGCACAGGCCCAGCCGCCTCGCGGGAGGCTGCACCGCGTCGCCGGCGGAAACGGGCCAGCCACGAGAGCGCCCCAACTCTATATTTGGTGTGGAAAGTTACCTCCTGCACAGAGCGTGCGGCGGGCTTGTCCTGGTGGTTGGCCAGTATTAGGAAAGGAAGCGTGCAGAGCTGGGGGTGCTGCAGGGCTGAGTGAAGCTCCGCCCTGGCCACCTCCAGGTCCTCCTCGGAGGAGGCGCTGTCCAGGACAAAGATAACTCCCTGGGATCCCTGATAGTAGCGACTCCAGTATTTCTTGATAGTGTCAGCTCCTAAAAAACAGGGCAAGGGTTATGTTATGCGCCGTGGAGAAGGTGCCATCTGATCCACATTAGCGTTGTGCCAAGCGTCAATGGCCGTATCGTGGCCACGAGTTAAGCCATTTATGAGTCTTAGAAGATGGGAATGTGAAAAGTAATAGGTGAAATAGGTGAATTTGCACATCCAAAATTGTGTGTGTATGGACTAGGGGGGATGGAGTGGGATGGCAAAGAGTTTTGCCCCACAATTGAATACCATCAGGATGATAAAAGGACTATTACAAACAACTGATATAGCTCAAACCGATCAAACTCAGAGCTTCATGAGAATGTGATTTGGCACTGCCATTAATATCTTGCTGGAGTAAATCATTTGTGATCAAGTCAACCTGTTCATTTACAAGCAGGCTTGTCACAGTTTTGTTATGTACATGATGACACAGAGGCAATGAAAATATTCAAACATTTTCACCAATTGAGCAAAAAACCCATATCTGACATCATTTTAAAAAAATGATAAAGGCAGCCATAAATGCAGCAATAATGTTTTGAACCCCCTAGTAAAAATAATCCCAATTCTGCTGTGCTTCTTGGATGAGAATTTATGCTTAAAATGTTTTCCAACTTAGGCAGAAATTCAACTGGGAGATAACAGTGAAATTCAGAGAAATCCACAAAGTATTTCCACGTCAAAGAAAATCTGGATAAGATTGGATTTTCCATAGCTTGTATTTCAATCATTTTCAAGACTCTTATGATATCCACTGTAAATTGTGTCTATAGTATAGTAGACAAAGTATGGATCTATCATTTCCTGCTTAAAGCTTTCTCTGTTAGCCAGTGAGTTTCGGTAAGCCCTCATCCAATGGGTCTACTTGCAATTTCTGCATACTACAGATCAGCAACGTTCCCTCTGACGCATGTTAAAAAATAACTTTTTAATTGCTCATCATTAACATTGCAATATTCACAGCTTCTCATCACTGCCACCTACTGGTCACTACTAAATAATAAACATATATAATTTTACACAGTCTTTAAAGTTAAAACAGAAGTCATGTCTCATTCGTATATGAATAAAGTGCACTGGATATATATTTCTACACAAAATTTATATGCTAAAGACATGCAAGTAGTTATAAAGCTTAGGGTAAGCAGGTCTAATTGTGCAGTTACACAACAGGCAACAGGCAATTATAGAAAATATTAAAAGATGACCACACAAGTTTGTTTATTTTATAACTTTTAATGAAAGTCTTTCCGCTATGGTTCCAAAAAAAACCACAGACCACATTTTCCAGCGCAACCTGGGAACAATTTAGTAGTCTGCAGCAGTAGTACAGAACATTAATAGTCACCCAACAGTAACTGGCACTCCAGGCAAGAGTGTTTGTCAGTAAAAGGCAGATTTTCATGTCCCAAAGAGCAAGGTAGACGATTCTGATAAAGGACAATCATTCTGTTCCATTTTCATTTTTTGTTTTAATTAAAATATCCTCACTCAACCATAAGTGTTCCCCAGTGCTGAAGATAAACTGAATTTAGAGCACATCAATCGCCTTAATAACCAAACAGAATGTGCCATTTATCAGATATCTGCAAATCCACAAAATATATAAAAAGATTCCTAATGTAGGTCTATACAACAAAATAATTCAAACAGGGGGTCCAAAGAATTTCATGCTACAAAAATGGACCTAGTGACATTTCCATATAATTAAAGTTTTGTCCCACTTTAATTTATGCTAAACTTGCACAAGAATTAACGATGGTCAACACTCATTTCAATGCTTTAAAACTGGGATTGATTCTCTCTAGACCAAGAAAATGCACAGAGACCTGAAAACACCTGTTCCCCCCCCCACTCTGTACTAGTAAAACTCTCTCCACTCACAAATCTAAATAAGATCTCTATTCCTTACTCCCATCCCTGTATCACAAGATCTCATCTAAAGAAAATATGACAAGCCATTTGGAGATGCTTTTGCATGTCAAATCACTGGTCAAGGTGGTTTTTCTTGTTACAGAAGTCTATCAGAAATAGAGCTGTTACAAGTACAACCAGAATGTTCGAGGAAATTACATAAAACTTACTTATTCACATCCTTGAGAGCATTTGCAAATGCCATATTAAACACTGTACTACATATATCTTCATATTATTGGCCACAGTTCTGTTTTTTTCTTTTGAAGTTAAATTAAGAACAAAGTTTACAATTGTGCCAAAAATGCCAGCAGCAGGCACTTGCAGAATAATCTAGAGAATCTAAACCTGTACTTAATCCAAACATACTTAATTGTTGGACTTATGTTTGTTTACGCCATATTGGTGTTCATATAAACCACATTTAAGTTAAAAGGTATCAGTTATTAAAAGTTTTCTTGTTTGCTCCTAACAGAAATTCATAAATGATTTCATGTCTGAATTTGTTGAACTTTGTAACAAGATCAACTTGACCGGATGATGTATCAGTAAAAATCGCATCACCATAACCTTTGACAATAAAAGAAACCACATGCTTGCAGAAAATACTTTTTTTTTGATCTCCCAAGAAAGAATGTATAAGAAAAGTGTTTTCAGACATCCTGTTTGGGGTGGGATTGGCCTCCCCAGTGGGTATGGGACATGCAAGGGAGGAGGGATCATGCATCGTCTCACACTGAGACAAAAGTTTTTGATATTTTATACAATGACTATTTGTACACATGCTACTTCCCTAAAAAAACACAATTTTCCTCATTTGGAAACAACATTTTACATCAATTAAATAAGGCAGCAATGTAAACTATTCACATTTAGGATTTTTTATCATATACGTCAATACATTCGCTTTATATATTCATAAAATGTTTGAGATTATATATTTAAGTACCAAATCAATAGCGATCACATTGAATCCAGCTGCCCACCATCAGTTACACACGCACTGCAGACAGCCTCCTGCTCATTACAGTCATCTCATGCTGCAAAATCCTCATGATTTTTTTTTCTCCTCTTATTTTATACTTATCCTCTGTTAGTACTTATTTCCTCGTCTTTTTTTTCTTCCTTTTTTTGACACTTACAATTTTTCTCTTATTTTATACTTATCCTCTGTTGAGTACTTATTTCTTACCTCTCATTTTTTAGTATGTCTAGTACAGTCGGAGAGTACTTTTTCAGCCAGGGAAAAACATTTCACTGTATGTTGTACCAGCTATAACTACATGTGACGAATAAAAAATCTTGAATCTTGATTGATACAATGTGACTAAGTGTCTATGGATTACCTTTAGGTACAAACACCTTCAGTTCTTTACTACTTAATGATGCTCAGAAGTTTTGCAGTGACACTACGTCTTTCATTACATCACATTTGCCAAAACAATCATTGTGAAACATTTAACTGCAGTACTGATATATGGATAGTATTACCATCTAGGGACATACCACTCCTCCCCCCTTCGATTTGTCTAATACATCTGAACGCTTATGAAGAACATGCCAACTTAGATATGGAGGTGTAGTTCAAACATCAGATGGCCTGTACTGATCCTTTATACATCAATGCAACATTACATGTAACGTTATATTATTCATCTGTGCATTTCATTCTGAAACTTACCAGAAACAAAAAAAGATCACAGAGCCCAGAGCAGATGCGGTTTTAAAAGCAATACAGAACAAGCATAGGATTCCTCCAGGTACTCAGGTTTCCTCCCGCAGTCCAAACACATGCAGTTAAGCAACACTGGGTCGGTAAATTGCCTATATTTTGAAAGTATGTGCGTGTGCATGGCCTGGGATTGTCTGGCATCCTGTCCAAGGTCTGCTCCTGCCTTTGCCCTGTGCTGTCTAGAATATGGTCTTAGCCCCACCAGGACTCAGTGCAGGTGCGAGAGAAGTGCATGATCTATTACTCTCTTAAATGTTCATAAATCTCAAATCTAATTAGGCTGGACTAGCTGGATGAGACAAGCATGGCAACATAAATCATAATATTAAACCACTGAAGTATAAATTCAAGTAACTTGTTATATTTAGAATGCTTTCTCATAAGAAAAGAAAATAGAGCATAGAATCCCTATTAGTGATTAACACTGGCACACATTAACAATTTTAAGCTCAATAAAATTTACCTCCGAGTTCCTTTACATTCAAGATGGCATTCTGGAATGGCACAGCTTTGATGCTAAAACCTAAAGAAAATTGTAAAGCGATAAAGAATAAGATTTTGCACACAATTATAAACTTCAAAAATAGAAATAATAAAAAAAATCATAGTAATCTAGTGTTCTACAGTAACAGGATACTTCAGCAAAGGCTAAAAAAATATCCAAACATGACAGGACATTTAAAATATCTTGTTATAACACACAACGATATCTTTAGTTAGATAAAACGGATGCTCAAAGGCCAACACAATGTGTCGTTTGACATGCAGTAATGAAGCCAACACACATGTCACGATGCTTCTGCAAACTCGCATATCACCAGTATTTAGCATTTTAGGCAGTAGATAGTGAAGACATGTGGCCTTAAAGGGGCGACTAATTTGTCTCCTGTGGACTGTGGTAAGTAGTCACCACACCTGTAGTTGGCACAATGTTGTCTGTCTCTTCACTGCAGAGGCGGGAGAGCAGGCTGGTCTTGCCGGCTCCTGTCAGGCCTATGCATACCACGTCATACTCTGGTCTTGGTGGCGGAGGTCCTTTGCAGCACAGTGCTCGGAAACACTGGTGTAAATGCAAAAAAAAAAAGAGAGAGAGATAAAAGAAAATTAAAACAAGAATCTTTCATATAAAGCAGCTGTCTCAGAAAGATAGAGGCAGCCGGTTTTTTGGTCATTCAGAAGATTCAGAAGATGTCCCTGCAAGTCCCTGACCAAGGAACCTTAAGGATCAGATGCTAAGAGAATAAGGCTTGCTCTGATAGGGCCAACTTGGATGCTCTTCTTGAGAATTAAGAAAATGTGCGGAAATGCTTTTAAATACGATCTAAGGTTTTAAGTATTCTGTTACTGGATCAGTTGTGGTTTAATTACACTATAGAGTGGAACCAGCGACCAGCCCTTCCTGCAGACTTGAAGCTGCAACCTTAGGATTAGTATCAGTCTTATAACTGCTGTGCTACACACATGCCTCAGATATACAGAAACATAGAAATATTATCCTGACAGTAATCATCGGATTACTGACATTAACATTGCTAGTCTATATTAGTTAATACAACTACTCCTTTGCCCAAAACCAGGAGAACACACCTGTTTAATCAAGTCAATTGGACTATTTAATCAACTATGCATTCTCAGAATATCTGCAGCTCAGTCACTTGCCTCAGGTAGTAGGGCTTTTGTCTACAGGCCAAAGGAAAATCTCAGCATTTAAACAAAAAGGTACAAAAGTGTTTAATGTCTGTGGCTGTCCGTCAAATATACGACTTATTGAGGGCTTCAGGCTTAATCTTTTATGTTCATGGAATGTTTTAATTTTGTTTCTTCCATAACTTCTTACTGTTTTTTTCTGCTCATGCTTGCACACATAATGCTGAATGTATTGCATGTTTCTGTTCAAGATAAAAACAATTAAATGGAAAACAATAGGAAAGACTCATGCATGGGGGCAGGCATTTCCTATCTATTGAAGAAATGACCAAGAGCCAATCACCACACCTGCCGTGGACTCGCCATAAACAGCCCAAACATCAGCGCCACAGCCAAAAATGAAGCACAGCTTCAGGAGGCCTTAATTTAGAGCACATGATAAATAGGGGAGGGGGGAAAAAATACAATGCTAAATCTCTGAGGGGGGGGGAAAGGGGCCTTGATGGTACCGGCAATGCAGAGAATTCATGGCCACAACCACAAACACCCCCAGCGGCCCTCCAGCACAGATTACGGCGTGTTCTTTGTCCCAGGAGGAGATGACCAAAAAAAAAGAGGCGGCATGCAGCTGTCGAGGAAACATCTCTGGCAGCAGACACAGCATGCAGGTTGTCAGCCGGACGGCCTCTTAATATCGGCAGCCGGGTGGCTGATTCGGCTCGCGAGGGCCGCAGCGGTAGAAGCGGGGAAAATCAGAGCGGCGGCACACGCAAGCAGTCCGAGTCTCCAGGTGAAGTCCTGCGGTTTATTTCTCAGCTCCATTTTCATGTCGCAACAAAATATTTCATGGAGAGACTCCCATTAACAGATAAGAGTCGTCAAAGCAGATTTAAAACTTTGAAAGTCCTTACATATTGTACCGTTTTTATAGTGCCTCACAAAGCAGCATACATCGTAACTGCATGGCTCAAAAGGTACATAGGCATCGTTCAAATTTTATTGTTATTATTAATTATTATTATTATTATTATTATTGCATGTGTGGACTGCAGAATACAAAATGTCATGTTGTTTATTGTGCAAATTTAAAACATGCACTGCATTTCCAGACCTCCAATGATAATGGTTTATCTCTGTCATTTAACTGTAATTCTTTACAGATGTCCAGACCTCCCAGTTCTATGCATGCACTGACTGCCACGCGAAAATCAAACACCGTCTCTGGATCGGTGGAAACTGCAGGACAGGGCAGGCAAGAAACTAGTTACAGTGAAGAAACGGAAGCAAATTTCACAACAGTCGCATTAAGAAAACAGTGCCCAGCCTCTGACCCTGCGACCCCCCCCATTACCCCCTTTGACATCAGACAGCCTCGTCCTGATCAGCTGACAAAGTGATTTATGAGGACGCTTGGTGGAAAGGCTCAAAAGGGGGAAAAGCAAATATTCTGAAGGCAGAGGCCCTCATTCCAGCGCTTCCAAGAATGTGAGATTCACTCCATCCTGTCACCCTGACGGAGCATGTCGCTTGCACCCTCAGCTCCGTCCTACATGCCGTCACGCTCCCTTTAACCCTATAAGTGCATCTCCATGGAATCAGAGGAGTTCCAAGCCCCTCACACAAATCTACACATGTGACATAAGAATGGCTTAACAGTTCCATTTGCTATAGTGATGAGAAGACGCAAGAAAAGTTTTTGGGTGGTGACTCATTAGTCTCAACCCACCCACCCCAAGATATAAAATGCTGCCAAGTCCTTTCCATAAGAGCAGCTTGATGCTCAGTTCCTAATTTATCAATCACTCCTTACTAAAATGTTTTCATTTTCTCTCCACAAAAAGGCTGCCAGACATTACCTCATTGCTTTTTTTTTTTTTTTTTTTTGCAGTCACAGAAGCTGATTAGTTGGGTTTTTTTATGCAAATTAAGAATTACTCTGGGCTGATATTACCTACACTGCCTCACTTCATTGCACAACACACTATGTTAAAAAGTCCACCATATACACCCCCCAAGATGCTATTAGACAATTAAAAAAAAAAAGAGGAGGGAAAAAAAAAAAGATGTCAAGACATCAAACAGCCGACATAATTAAGCGTCCTGGCAGACGGCCAGTCCTGGCTCTCAAACAAAGATTTAACAACATTATATCCAGGAACAGCAGACACAGCTGCGCTAAATCCACTCTGCAATAGCACAGGATTAAATATCAATGCGATTGTAACCTCTACAGAACAATACAGAGCTATACAAACAAGCAAGTGGCTCCCCAAGTCCAAGTCATCCTCTGCCCTTTTTGTTTATTTTGTTCATTAATACTACAATTAAGGTAGTCTGCAATGAGACACATCACTTTCCTTAACCATTACAATAGTTTAACTAGATTGTCAAGCCATGACCTAAGTCTGTTTGGAAATGGTTGCTTTTAAAAGAAGGAATCAGTTTTGGAAAAAAGAAAAAAAAAACTAAAACATAGTTTTGTTTCATTTACAGCCATTTCACTCGACTTCATATTGATTCAGTCTTTAATTGCAGTATTTATCCATTATGTGCTCTAACAGCAGTGTTTAAACTTTTTAATGATTTTGCTATTCAATGATGAACTGTATAGTGATTTCACTGAAAAAAAAAATACTTCTATAAAAATCTCAGGAAAATGCCTTGACTAAATTAAAAAATGTCTGTTGGAACAAACATTGCATATATGGAGGTAAAAAAAATGGTCAATCATATTTCTGACAAATGGTGGTAAGACAATGAGCCATTTAGAACTTTATAGTAACATCATTTCAGCATGTCCTGGGACACTTGAAAGGGAGAAATTTAGCCCCACTGGAGATTCTGGAAGAGCAAACATTAAAGTTGCTCTTTTGGCCCAACCTGGTCTTCTCTGGGATTTTCCAGAACGATTTCCTATCAGGAGGAAGCTGAAATGACTAGAAGTGACATTGCTGTTCTGAAGTGATCCCCTTGTAATATTGGAGAAACAGAGCAGAGAAACAGAGCAGAAAATTAGAGACCAACATTTTTCCCTCTTTCCTCTGGGAAAGAAACCTTCTGCTATATCCAAATTATGCAATGACAGGGTATGCATTTTTATAAAAATCTACTCTTTTATTCATGAACGAAAGACTGCTTCAATTACTGTTAAACAAGAATATGCTTGTTTTCCTGATAATCCAATGCTCATTTTTTGAAAATTATTCACACAGTGTTGATATGAACAGTCAATGCTGTCTGATGCTGATTCCCCAACACAACCATGCAGGACACTGATCAGCAACCAGTTGCTCTCACGTCACCATTACATTTGGCATCAGGTTGTAACAGTAAAACAGGGAAGACAACACTAGACATGCTGCATTTATACCATTTGAAAAAGTGACCGGTAACCTCATACACAAAAGTCTGGCATTTTGCATTCAATTGCAAAAAGACTCCAGATTCACCCGAGCTTCAGAATGGGTGCAGTGGATGTAATGCGATTGGGCCAAGGCTGTAGGGGAGGAAACATCCCCCCCATTTGACATTGGCTGGTCATGGCATTCCCTGCCAGCCCATCCAGACAGCCAGGGAGCCTAAGGGCAGCACTTGTCTGCAGAGCTCAATCATCCACCGAACGACAGCTTTTTATATGAGGCTCCAGCTGGAACAGGACAGGGTCACTGACTGATACGTATGTAATACACACCAGCAACAGTCACAACAGACTTTCCTTCAATGGTGTTGTGGGGCACGGGTGGGAGCGTTAGTGGAAATGGGAACTCATTCATATTTCTCTCCCCCCCCCCCCCATCACTCACTGTCGTTCAGTTTCATTCCGGGCTGCCGTCAAGTGGAGCAGGGTGTTGGACAACGGTGAAGAGGAGCGAGTCACGATATGGCAGGAGGGTGAACGCTAAGAAAACAGCCTTACAATCGTGAAACTATGTTGCCATGCCAACATGACAACTTTCTGCTGACGGCAGTAGGCTCAATCAATGCATAACCCAAACACAAACATTAGCCACTATATCATCCTGTTTAAATTTTAAGGTATTTTATAATTACACTGAATTTCCTCCTGCCTTTCATGAAAAAGTGTGTGATGAATGCTTGATTCTATACCTGGGGGTGCCCGAAACAGAAAACTTTAATTACATAACTAAATGCGCAAAACATCATTCTGACACCAGACCTCGTAACAGTTTAACCAATACAGGGCAGAAGGATGAAACAGTAGCTTTACTGTCATTTTCAAAGAAACCAAGCATATCCAGGTAATCTAAAATTACCCATACAGAGCTACTGGTACAGAAACAGATCTATGCCTGGACTGCTCTTGTAAGCAGTGTTTAGCTGATCATTTGCAATGCCCATCCAGAGACACCCTGCCCACAAAGCTGTCAAAAATCACAAAACTACAATTTTGTGTCATGGATGCAAACTGGACCCCACACATGTATGATAGCAGCGATTATCCAAGTCACTTTGACCTGTACAGCTTCTTCACCCTCTACATCCACAATCCTTGTGTTTTATTGTATTACCATGCATATTATCTTCTGTACTACTGTATTTTTCAAGCTACTGGAATCCTAAATTTCCTTCAGGATTGAGTGAGTGAGTCTGTGTCTGTCTGTCTGCCTGCATCCTCTGTCGTACTACAATGGCAACATTGCATTTAGCATCCTAAGAGCTACTCCAGTAGCATGATTACTAAATATTGTCAATAAGGTAAATAATCCAGCTGGCTACAGAATCAAACACTAGAATAGACTCCCCAATTCATATATGTTACTCACAAGTAGTTCTACATGACTGCTTTAGAAAAGCTAATGCAGCATCACTCTATATGTTCAGCTACAACCGTGTCCTTAAATCCCCACTCCACTTACCTACAACATTGATTCAAAAGTCACAAATGATTAGCCCTGTTCATGGCCCAGCAGGCTTTGGTCCAACTGAGTGAAACACGGGCACATGCTGGAGACAACCAGACAGAATATTCCAGTAAATTAGATAAACCCAGTGACTAAATGAGATCACCATTTGACCAAGTATGTCTGCACAATGGGCACATGAATTGAGTAAATAGTTTATAATGAGAAACAGCTCTGCTAGTGTTATTTTTCCATTGGAACAATTGGTCCCTAAACACTAGTAATGCTGACATAATACATTTATACTGTGGATCTGCACTTAGGCATGCATATACATGGTGCAACAAGTACACATATACCGTCAGTCTCTGTGTACCAAAACACACTGCTCTCTCAAAGAAAGAAACCCGATAATCATGTTGGTGTACCCAAAAGAGGCGCCCCCCCTGCAGGTAAACACGCTTATGAGTGAATCCACAGCACCACCTAGCTCTCTGCTATCCTCAATGCTGAAGCACAATGTGAAAACAAATATATACACGAGAATGATACACATAGAAATTGTACAAGTCTCGGAATTTGAGTCTTCTCAATTATTTTAATTGTTAAACAGGAATTCCACATATACATTGAAGCTATTGACTTATGCAACTTGAAAAGGAGATGACACAAAGAATTGACAGCAACCTCAACTGTGGGACAAGAAAAACTCTATTTTAACTGACTAACAAAGCTAATTTTTCATGATGGCTTTGCATTGCAACCTAGGTCGCTACCAGCTGATACTTCCAAGATGGTGATGAAGGACTTTTTTTTTTGCAATGACTAAACCATTAATAATTGGCTAGGTTGGTCTGCACTGTCACTACCACCTTAAGGACAGGTGTGTCTAATAGGGCACTAAGTAATGCGATACTCCATGACACAGTACAAGGACACAGCATTAGGACAGTACCTCGGTTTCATCCCTGCTTATCATCTCACAGGCAGGAAGGAGGACAGACATGTAGAAGGGTTTAAATTCTTCTTGAATAACGCGAGAAAAGCAGACCATGACTTGACACACGGTACAGCTGTTCTACAGAGATGGAGCGCTACCTCATTTCCTGGTTGGGGGACTGGGACAGGGCAGAAGCTTCCCATTCTGCTACAAGCAGGGCAAACAACGTACATCCATTTTGGACAGACCAAGATAGTTTAGTTATTTACTCCCCTAGCCAACGGCACTGCCCACCCTGCTCTCCCAACATAGTAACCAGCATCAACCTCCAGCCAAACATGGTAGCTCCATCTCCCTGTCCAACCAAGACAAGATCAAAGATGAGGAGTAGCCTTGGAAAAACATTTTGACTGAGAATGGAAAGGTGAATCCCACTGAGCAAAAGGATTTGTATTAGGTTACCTCCATAGGCAGACATGGAAGAACTCCAGTACTCCACAGGCGTGAGCTACCTCTTCCTCTCTGCCCATTAACCAGAATGATAACGGATCCAAAACAAGCTACAGTCCACGTAACACTCTACTCACCCTGGAACTGCAGCTCCAGGATGGTGTATCTGCTCCAAAAAGCAGCGCACATAGCTTATTTTTTTAGCAGTTAGGATATGCCATAAAAGTTTATAATCACTGCAAAGCAAGATGCGAGGAAGTGATGGGGTATGGGGGGGGGGAGACTGAGCTGTAAATCTGGATGCCACTGACAGGAAGGCTGTTGTGAACCATTACCATAAATCTGACAAACGCTAATTTGATGGGAGGCTGTATCTGTCTGGTCTGAGGACAGTCTAGACAGTCTATTGAGAAAGTGGGCCTGTTTGTTCCCAGTAGCACCAGTGCGCCTGTTTGTTCCCAGTAGCACCATCTGGATATGGCAATAAGAGGTAACCGGTGTAATTCACGCGCACATCAAAGCGAGTAACGTTGCCTTTGTCGAACATGAGTGCAAGCATCCTCTGCCACTATCCTTAGCCATTTTCAGCAAGAAGAAATAAACATACTAGACAATAAGGTGGAGGGGATATGC
>JAODUD010000117.1:12202328-12222072 GCA_026784285.1 Stomatorhinus walkeri
TGCATGTGGCAGAGAACACCCTGGACAGGAGGAGCAGTGCATGTGGCAGAGAACACCATGGACAGGAGGAGCAGTGCTTGTGGCAGAGAACACCCTGGACAGGATGGCTGCCCACCAGAGAGCACTTCGACCACTTCACTCTTCAAAATCAACACAGAAAAAAACCCACTGATGAATGAAGTAGTCAGGTGATGAAATCAAACTGATGAAAGGTTTTAGCTTAATGCCCACTGTTTATTCAAAACAGCTCAGGAAGCAAGTTGTTTACGATGACAGCGACCTAAAGGCACCAGCAAAATCCTGAGATGAGTCTGTACATCAAAGAACTGAAAGCTGCTGCTTATTACATATTACATTACATCATTTTATATTATATCATATTATATTATATATGTGCACTGTTCTGCTTGTCCTATGAAAATACTTTGTGTTTCCAACCAGCAAATTTTGGCCTGCTCCAACCACATCCTAAATATTGTGCCCAAAAAAACATGGCTTTTGATGAGGACTAGGGGTCTGTCACCAAGGCTGAAGGCTCCTGAGCTATAAAATTAAAGGGAACTCCATGAAATTAAAAATAAAAACAAAACACTTTGGGGGCCTGTTGCTACTGACTGCGTGTGTGGATTATGTTTGTATTACATTGTGGGGACCAAATGTCCCCCACAATGCAATCAAAACCTGTTATTTTGACATTGTGGAGACCATTTTTAAGGTCCCCACAAAGATCTGTGAATGCAATCAATAAAGTAAAAATGGCAAAGTATCAAATTTAAGCTTAGGGCTGGGTAGGGGTTAAGGTTGTTATGTTGGGATTAGAGTTTTCCCCATAGATAGGAATGGATAGTCCCCACAAAGATATAATTACAAACCTATGTGTGTGTGTGTGTCTTATTTTTAACCTTTTGGACAAATCACAATACATCCCTGGACCACAGTTTGCAAAACTCACACGCCATGTTTAATCCCTCCCCTTTTCAATCCTTGCTTGACCCAATGATAATACTAAATGATAACTCTATACATGACATTATTTTTGCATTCTGCCAAAAGCAATATCTACTATTCCAGCATTACTTTCTCCTTGTAAATGTGCACAAATAATGTAACATTTGTGTAATGTAACACAATCTAATATGAGTCATTAGATGCAAACCATACTGGCAGCATTTTCAATTATTCATAACTGTACTGTGTCAGGCTAATTATGCAAAGGACCTATACCCCCTTCGATGGTTGTGGGTACGTTCCCTCCAAACTGTGTCTAGTTCCTGTCCAAAAGAGAAAGAGGACTGTTTGAGGGTTGTCAATAATGGAGACCATTGTGGCTTCACTCAGTCGCCTTTGCTTCAAAGAGCTTCCGGAGTTCTTGCTGGGTGCAGCTGAATGCCTACAAAGTCCACCCCCCACCAAAGAGCTGAGTTTGGGTAAAAGGGGTAGAGGGTGCCTGCCACCCAGCACCAAAGAGTCAATTAGACAAAAATGCATGACAAAAAAAAAAATCTAGCATTGTTTTCATTAAGAACCCGCAACAGCTTGCAAACCCACTTTTCTCCACAACACTGCCCCTCAGATGAACTAGGTTAAAGGGAATATATGAGTGTCTTAACTAAAAAACTTTGACCTACTTTTTAATTTACTTTGATTAAATAAACAACAGTTAAACTTATTAAAGCATTTTGACCACCCCAGTACCAAGTAAAGTCTTGCTTGATTATTTATATAGTACTAGTATCTTTTATTATTTGGAAAATTATACTTACAGGGGTCCAGATAAATTTGTATAGTTTGTTAATCACTTATAATAAAAACAAATTCTATACAAATTTATCATTTCATTGTATTTAATATATTTATTGCAGCTCCAGATAGACAGACACATTTTATTGATCCTAAGGAGAAAGTCAATAATTATTCTGAATAACCAGCAGAGACCAAAGATCTTGATGTGTAATTACCATCTTTTACCACACGGCATCTCAGTGCCTCAGGTTCAGTGGAAAAGCCTAAAGCCCTGTTAGATGGAGATGCAGTGCCACCTGCTGGTTGATTTTCAAAAAAAAAAACGAGAGAAAAACTTGAAAGCATGCTTAGAAGAGATCCCCAGACCACCACAAAGTACCAAACATATGGAAAGAATAAAAATGCTTCATGATGTGAAGAGATGAATGATGGAAAGTATTTTATGGGATTTTCCTGGGATGAATGCAAGAGGGCCGGGTTTGTGATTCACTATTTAATCCCAGTTAACAGGTGGGGGCAAGATGGTGGTTTCTCAGCTCCAGCCGACACCAGCAGTATACAGCATTCTGCATATTAAGCAAGTTAATACTGATTTTTGATTTCTTAATCAAAATCAATACCCCCAAACTGCTGTTAATTTATATGGATTTCTCTAATTAATAGAAAAAACATTTAAACAAAGAGAGAGAGTGTTTAATTTTTTATGTTGGGGGGTGGGGGGGGGGGGACAGCTTACCTAGCAGAAGTTATTCATGTAAGGAATAAACACCCTGCGTTTCTCAGGAAAGGATAGATATCCTGCAGGATAGCGTGGCAGATTCCAGCCAACAGCTGTATTCAATAATGAGGTGCAAACATTGAAGTGGATATCTAAAAATACCACCGTCTAAGTGTTATCACCTTAAGAGACATGCTCTTATCCATCTAAACCAGGGGTGCCCAACTCCAGCCCCGGAGGGCCAGAGCCCTGCACATTTTTGGGTTTCCTGTCATTTAAAACACCTGATTCAACTCCTTGTGCTAATTACCACACAGCTCGTGAGCAGAATCATTTGTGGTGGACCAGGGAAAGAACCAAGCTACACAGGGCTCCAGCCCCCCAGGACTGGAGTTGGGCACCCCTGATATAAACCCTGCATTGCCCTGAATACAAGACACTGGGAAAAGCAGAGGAACAGGTTATCCAAGCTCCGATGAGCAAATTATTATTTTATTATTAAGTATTTTGCTAACACTTCTCTCATAAGACTTTAATTGAAGACCACAAAAAAATGGAGTAAAGATTAATTGTGGTAAAGTAAAAGCCAGCAATCATTTGGTTAAATCTTAGTTATAAGTTATAGAGAAGATGTAACTCTTTTCTGCGTCTGCGTCTTCTCTAATGTCACCAGCATTCCCCAGTTCTGTTTTAGGAAAATCTTCCATGAGCCTCTTCTCCAGTAGCTGTAAATCATACAGGTACCAACCACTCTCTGTACGTTACCCACAACCAGCTACTCACTAGCTTACATTCACCCAGCCAACACTGCTAAAGTTCGAGGTAACAAAATCTCAGGAGCCAATTCGTTTTTCCCACTACTATAACTTCTCAAAAGTCATCCATGTGACAGTTGATATAAACATATTTCCCAAAATATTAATTCAACAAATATCAATAAAAACATATCCATCATTTCGTTCCATCAACCCATAGAGTTATCAGCCCCCCTCCCACTGAAGAGCCATCCCATGTTTTATAGCCTTTTCGGGAACTTTTTGCACATTCATTTAGCAGATACTTTCATCTAAAACAACAAGCAGCTGAAAAAGCAGCGTCAGTCTCTCAAGGAGTTGGGGTTAAAGGTCTTGCTCAAAAGCAAATTATAAAAGCAAGAGTAAATCACTCTGCCCAATACAGGATTTGAACCAACAATCTTCTGCTCACAGGATTGAACCCAGTTCCTTCAGTACGGCAATAGAGATCTTCAACCAAATTAACTATCCAGGTCTTTGGCGAAAATATGAAATTCTTCAAAAATCTGCATGTCATCCTTGTGTAGGGGCCATGCAAACCTACTCTGTATTGTTCCCATTTTAGCACATGTGTATCCATAGCGAGCTGAGACCCCTCCACCCACAGCAATGATAAATACACTTACAGTCTGGTTCTTAGCAAAAAGCAAACAAACATAGATAGAATGCTGAATTTGACATGCGTGATATGTTTATCTCTTACTAATGTTCATGAAAATGATAGTGGAGATAAAGCAAGAGCAACTCAAAATATTCAAGAGGATGTATTTTCAACAGAAATGTGGCAGTCGGTAGCAAATCTAAAAGCAGCTGATGGTAATGAAACAAGAAAAATCAAATAAAGTCAAATATCAAAAAGATTAGCAGGACTTAAATTCAGCAACTGCTCATTGTCATGACATGGTTGCAGGCGAGACACTCAATCCAGCCATCAGTGTGCCAGCGCCTTCAAAGCCAGCCTCAACTCGTCAGAGCCACCCACATTCTGTACATGAACCATTACACAAGTCAACCTTAGCCTTGAGTTTACGAGTAAGTGACTTAATATGGTTATTCTAATCATTAAGTTTATGGTCATTAAATAAAACTCATGGAAATGGTTAATTCTTTGGACTTCAGTCCACATAAACGTACCCAGCTGACTTGATCAATACGTCACATAAGAGCAAGGCCCACTCCAAACACAACATATGCATACTGGCAAAACAGCTACGCATCACCTTAGTACAAATAACAGTGAGCTGACAAACCTTTGGCTTTCACATGTAAAAAGAGTGAAAAGTAGTAGCACAACATAGTCTAGAATCTGAAATTATGGAGGATGTTTTGTGACAATGTTCAATAAATAATTAAGTAATTTTCTTTATTATAAATTGTCATTTAAATGATTATTTAACTCACGATTTAAAGGTTACCCACAACAAATATGTCATTTAACTTGTTAAACCATTATTTAAATTATATTTGAACAGCTTAACAGTTACCCTAATGTTAGGAGAGTTTATTTAAGATTTTGGGAAGTTAGGATGTGATACACCCCCAGGACATGATTATAAATGAGGATTTAATGGATTAGGTGAGATCGATCTGTTGTGACTTCGTTCGCAATGTAATCAGATATTAAATTTCGTTTATAACCCGCCGACTGAATTTGATGGGTGACTTTGACAGAGGATTTTAATGTTTAATGGTATAATTTAAAGTGTAATTTAAATAATGGTTTAAACAACAAGTTAAATGACATATTTATAAACAACCATTTAAATGACATTTAAATATATTTATTGAATATCGTCACAAAACCCTCCTTACTAAATAAGGAAAGTTTTGGAATATTGGCACATCCTCTAGAAATACACAAGAAAATGGCCAAACTTGTCAAAAATGTACCCTGTCCTGGCTGCCAAGACAAGCGCAGGTGAAGCCATATGGACTCACTAAAAAACAGGAAACATGTGTATAGCACACAGAAATGAGCAAAACACAAGCAGGTCAATAGAGGAAACAGATCAGTTCTCCCAAAAGCCCAGGGACAAAGGCAGTGAGAATAAAGAGCTTGACAGGCAAGAGAAAGAGTGGGTTCCATGACACATGGAAGATATGCACTGCATGCCCATTTTAAGAAATGCTGATGGTGTGCAATGCAGTTTGCAATTTAGGGTAGAATGAGCGCTTACAGATTCCGACATTCCAGGTGGGCTTTTCATTCTTTAGAAAGTCAAAAGAAACCACAAAGGAAACCATTGCTGTGATGTACACATAGGATTGGAATGGATTGGAATGGATAGGAATAGGTGGAGGAGAACTTTTACAGATTATAGAACAGAGCAAGTGCCAAAACAGTACAGCCATTGACCACCATGAAAGAAGAGCAACATAAGAGATTAACTTAAAAATACGTAAGAAAAAAAAATCAAAGTTGCACATATTCAGAAAAACATTTTGCTTTAAAGAAGCGTGAGAACAAAGCATTGAGATATGGAACGATACGCAAGTGGGGACCCGAAAGCAAAATCACTTTGGAGGATACACACTGATAATACACTCAGAGGGACTGTCGTTACCAATTATATCAACATACACAAGTTTTATTACACATCATGCTAGTCAGAATGACAGTTATTGTACAGCAAAACTGTAGAGATAAGAGTTCCCGGGAGTGCATATTTCTCTTTTTCATTAACGGAATCGAAATGACCTTGATGGTGATGTCCCTGGCTGACAGGTGAGCGGAGATTTGCAGACACATTGACATCTGAATCACAGAAAAGCAAATAAGAAAATGAAAGACAGTCCCTCCATTTTAACGAAAAGGAAAAGCAGCTTGTGGTAGCAACATGTTCTGCCTTTGCGATTAATTTAGATCAAACCCTTCAAAATTTTGGCAGAGCCATTCAAGAAGTAGCCGTCCTACAGTGGAGGAATCCCCACCACATACCCCTGCATTGGTGAGTGGTATGGCCCAATTACAAGGGGCCTTCTCCGGGACGGGGCCAATTGAACCCGAACAGCTGACAACACAAATCATTGTGTTGTTTGTATCATCCATTTGCTGACATTTAAACCTTGGATTTGGAACCAATAAGTGGTGTGAAAAGGCTAAAAATCCATGGCCAGTCCAGGCACTCCCACACGCACAGATTTCAGTGGCTTCAGAATAAATGGGGGAGGTCAAGGAAACCAAAATCCTATTTGTAAATCACTACGATCATTAAATTTGACCACATTCTCAAGGAAGTAAGTGGTCAAGGAAGTTAAAGGGCGAGTATGAGAAACATCACTCATGGTGTTTTGTTTTTACAAACAAGGAATCTGACAAAACCTTAAAAACCTTAGAATATTAATACCTTTGGTAGGAATATGACATCCTACCAACACCAAGTATTTGCTATCACAAGCATGGATTATTCACCAATAAATCTAGCATTTGATATTAATTCCATAATGGTCTTGCTTCTGTAATTTTTTATTAACATTTACCATTTCCATGAATATATAGCAAACAAATCCAGTTTGCATAAGGCATTTTTATGTTGCCATTTCAGAGGATGCCAACCAAAAATTTCAGGAGGTCTAGTTGCAATAGCCTGGACCAAAATAAAGAGAAAGACAGCAGACATGAGGTACTGGTAGGTACTGTATGGAAGCTACTCCGAAGATTCATTTGCCTGCACCTCCCAAGGCAATAACTCAAATCAGCAACTCCATGTGAAACTGGTGAAGAGCCATAACAAGGCAACAGTTCCACCATGACCGCCACAATCAAAGAGAGAAAAAAAAGAGAAAAAACTGTTCTGAGAGCTAGCTCTAAACAAAAGGCAAAGAGGGACTTTGGAGATGCCGATGTGCAAGTGGAAACAAGACAACGCTACTGCTTACTTCCATCAGTGCTGAAAGTTCTCCACTTCAAATTGAAACTAAATAAAGGTTTAATAATTACCCATTACTCATATTATGCAAATATTAAAATAGTACAAAATGTATAACTGACATAGAATTACAATAAAACACTATTATACAATCACATGTTCCTCTATAAAGGCAACCTATACATGTTGAAGTACTACTATGTTAAAGAAAATCTTCAGAAGAGTATTGGGAGCCTGCAGGATTTCTTGTTTAGTCAGATAACTTGGACTTATACCTTTGTTCACTTACATGTAGCCACGAATACTATAAGTCTATTTAAACCAGGGACCTTAAATCTGACAAGCTATCCGGTTAACCAAGAAGTCCAGTTTTGTTATATAAGCATGTTCTAATACACATTACAGAAAACCCCACACATTCCTAACCACAGCCCAACCCTCCCCCTTCTCCACCAATATTCTCTACCATTACCTCAACAGGAATGAATCACAGTGGGTCGAGTAGCGACAAGCCAATATGCTGACATACTGAACAGAAACTATTAAGCGAGGGTCAGGTGGACGGCCTTCCTCATCCAAACAGGGCATGATGTCACACAACTTGATTAAACAAAATGAAAAGAATACTCCATATACAACTATTTGGCTGTATTGCTGAGACCACAAGTTTCACAAGAAAATGTCATAAATATTTGAACCAGCTAATCAGGTACTATGACTACAATCAATGTGCACATTACTGATTGACAAAATAAGCAAAGACTTTAACAGCATTTCCTGTCCTTTTTTCTGCCACAGCACACTTTCCATTAGACAGCATTTTCCGACCGGTGCATAGCACACGGGCTGAAACAGACTGGGCTTCACTACACCAAGTCCTTTATCACATTATGCAAATACATATTAGCATTGATGATCTGCTGCTTATAGCAAATACATTGTATAAATAGATAGATAAATGAAATCGTGTTCAGTCTTTCAGATTCCCATGGGAATGTACATGCCATAACATCTTTCTATGCAAGATTACTTAAGTAATTATGATGTATTGCTCAATAAAGTATATATCAGCCAGAGGACAGGCCTGGAGCAACAAATACCATGAACAAGACAATTATAAAAAACAAGTTTTAAATGATGCCTTGTTATGGAAACCACTCAAATATATTCAGATGAGAATACACAAATTAGGCCATCTAAACACTATATGTGGTTTGTCACATCTGACAAAAAAGGCCAAATTGCATAATACAAATGAAAAGCACGCCACATTAATATGAAATATTCATGGTGTAGAAAGAAAGACCTGCATCTTGATTTTTTTTGGCCTTCAGCCAAGTCAAGCAGCTTCATTAACACAATCAAATTGTTACTGTATTCATAAACTAATATATACCATGTGCTAAAATTTAATGGCTTAGTGACTTTGTATAAAGATATTTCTTTAAAATAGGCGGTCGTCACAGACGGAGGTACCGTTATAATCAAAAATAGACAAGTCTGGCCTCGTGAAATAATCGAGAATAATAATTTTCTGTGCAGGAAGTAGCTCTTTGTTTCCCAAACACTGTAAATTCCCACCCAATTTTCAGTTTAAATAAGGTGGAAAAAACTAATTGTTATGAATAGCATCCTGTCTGGCCCCATGGAATTTCGGCGTTCCAGCACAGCCCCGGCCAGCTTGACGCAGTGATCGGCGTGGTACCAGCGAAGCTTATTTTTAAGGGACTGTGGGATACTCATTCTAAAGGACGGAGGTAAAGGCCACTCATATCCTGCCATTCAAAATGCGGAAGTGTGCTAAGTATATAACACGGCGGCACTCAGAGACATTTCCCAGCAGGGGCCGGCATCAAGGAGTCAGAATTTACGACCAGCATCTCCATCTCCAGGCCACAGCAAGCCACAGGATCCCACCAGGGTCATGCATTTCGATTGCCAGCCTTGCTCTATGTTCTTGAAGTACAACCATGCTTATCTAATTTTTCCTTTTAAAGTAAACCGATAAGCACCGAGAGAACAAAGCCAGGACAGGCAATAGTCTGCTTGTTTGGGGCTATTTACTTATGCATACTGAAGACAGCTTTCCATTAATTTATAATACCGACATTGCCACTTTGCTCAAAAAAATAATTTTCCTACATAAATCATTGAGATGTATATTATTCATTTATACACTGTACATAAATATACACCCAAAATATACTAAAATAAAAACGTAGATAAATACTCAATGGAATAATATACAATGACTAAGCTAAACAGAAAATCCACCTCATATCTTGATAAGAAAGGGGAGGAGTTGAGAAGGGAAAATTAGCACAAAACAGCAACAGTCCAAAAGGTCATATGACATTTAAGAGATTCAGACATACCGGTCTAATCCAGTTCCTCCCCATTTTGTTCACAGTGTGTCTCTCACAGCCCCGTGACAGCACCAACGGCAGCAGAAACACACACCTGTGTGTGTTCACTTATTAACTCTAAGGCAATAACCACAGGACAGTTATACGCAAGTCACTGGAAAGTACTGATATGAGCTGACGGGATCCCTCCGAGATCCATGGCTATTTTTAACCGCGAGTAGACTTCAGAAATGGATCATGCGACAAACTGGTTTTCTGAAACTACACTGTACAGGGCAATACAGCCAGGCACGTTTAGCTTAATGTTTACTCCGACCTTTCAGTTAAGAATAATAAAATCAGCAAACTGGACTGGCATTCCCACCACACCTGAACATGACTGGCACCCAAAGAAACAAATAAAAATAACGAAAATAACACACGCAGCATCAGAAATCTTCAGAGTATTTAACAAGACATTGAGTAGAGGTGTAGTAATTCCAAAAAGGTGTCGATTTCCTTATTGCCCAGAAGTTGTTTTTCTTGCTTTCGGAAAAGGTGTGCAGCACTGGCCGCTGGCTGGTAACTCCTCAGATGCTAAAGCTAAGCACCTGCTACACCCAGGCTAAACAGCGAGCGTCATGGGGGAGCCTGGACACCATCTCGGGCTTCACAAACATTAAGATGATTCTTCAACACTTCACCAAACCATGTGCAAACACAGACTTATTTAAATTTTTCACAGTTTATGTCTCTGAAAAAACACTCCAATGGGTTACTACACACACACACACACACACACAAAAGAGAGAGAGAGCCAGAGGAAACCTTATCCCTACATCACTACTCTTGCCGGTCTGTAAAACAAGCCTCAGAATAAGGAAACTCCAGTAGAGCCTTCATTGCTATAACAGACTTAGTCGTAACTGAAGGAAATCATTTACTGTAGGTCTTACAAAAGGTAGTATTATTTCTGCAGTAAAAATTATTTAAAGTAAACCACAGTAGCCACTGAGCCAAATGGAAAATTACTAATATTTTACACAATTAAGCAAAAGAGTAAAGATTATTATTACTAACTAAATTACTATTTTCAAAAAGCTTGTTTTCTGTCATTAATAAAAGTTAACAAAAATGAATGTGGGGTGGCATGGTGGTGCAGTGGTTTGCACTGTTGCCTAACACCTCTGGGACCTGGGTTTGAGACTCTGCCTGGGTTGCATGTGTGAGAAGTTTGCATGTTCTCCCTGTGTCGTCATGGGATTTCCTCCGGGTACTCCGCTTTCCCCCCACAGTCCAAAGACATGCTGAGGCTGATTGGAGTTGCTAAATTGCCCGTAGGTGTGAGTGTATGTTGTGTGGGTGTGCCCTGCGATGGGCTGGCCCCCCGTCCAGGGTTGTTCCCTGCCTCGTGCCATTGCTTCCGGGATAGGCTCCGGAGCCCCCGCGACCCAGTAGGACAAGTGGGTATAGAAAATGGATGGATGGATGAAACATGAATGTATTACTTATTAATGCAAATTTATACGTTGCATCAGGAGATTTTACAGAGTGTACTAAAACATACATCTTTACATTAACAAATACTGCAAAGTTTGTTTGAAATAAAAGAAAAGTTTAAGCAAAAATAAACTAAGCGCCACAAAAATATGCAAGTCTTCCCACATTTCTGGTCACGTAGTAGTCATTTTACACACCATTACCACCTTAAACAGGGCACTGAAAAGGTCTAATGAGCGTCATTAGTAAGTCCCAACAGCAAGAACAGGGATATTTAAAGAGCCAAAACACTAAGACCTGAGCATAAGTGACTGACTAGCTCTGATATTCTTCACATATACACAAAGATGATTTGTAAGCAGAAATCACAATACAGAACACGCAGCACTCATAAGTCTTAAAATGCTTTCTTAATTCTGTAAAAATGTTGCAAAGTTATTCATTTCATAACAAAAGTCCATTAACAAGCAAAGTTTAACATATATCCTGAACGTTATTTCTTTTTAAATGACATAATTATTTTAACTGACTCATTCAGTTCTGTTGCCATTTTGCTGTTGATTGCAGTTGTAGACAATGACTTCCAAAGGGATACCAAAATGAACTTTTTAACTCTGGACGGCTCTTTTAGAACTATAATCTGGGTGTTAATATATAACTACTTCAATGTTTAACTTAAAAGTACTGGTTGTTTCTAATGATGGTGATATATATTTTCTGCAAAAAAATTATTTTTAGTTTTAAAACCAATAAATTTCCTATATTTTTAATGAATCAAGCAAAACATTTTGTGAGTATTGTATACTCCAGGGCAAATGGGTGCACAAGCTTGAATGATTCCAAAATGTACATGTCAAACTGCTAATTTTACAACAGGTCAAAATAACCCCCTAAAAGGCCAAAAAAACAACCAAATGAGATTTTTCCTTCACCAATCAGCTAGTCTTACTCCTACTGCAGTAGTTATGTTCTCTGAAGAAAAGGACATATTCCCTGCTGGCATTCAGAGACAGTCCATTCTAATTCTACACTTAAAAGCAAGTATCAGCTGACAGTCTATCCAGTCAAACGTGTACTGACTTGACTTTACAGAAGAACCCAGAAACACCAGAGTATCTCTAGATCAGACTGATACTAGTATAATGTATCCTATGCATACATTTCACTTCCTACATTAGGAGTCAAAGGAAAATCCTATAATAAAAAAATTTTAACCACAGGTGTTCTTACAATTTTTTTACTCAGAAATATAACTTACCGGTAAATTAGTAAATCATTCATGCAGCCATTATCATCATAACAAACTACAAGCTTGTTACAAGCCAGCAGCATACACACCTATCTGAAAATACCCAAAAGATTAAAGCAACAGAGGAAATATTTAAACTGCAGGCACTCTTGCATTCTCACTCACATTTCTGAAATTTTAAAAGACATTTTAACAAATTAACCCTGGCAATATGACCCAAAATATATGTATATGTAATGTAGGGACCTAGCAATTCATTGGCCACCTACACTGTACAGTAAGGTTTCAGATTAGTAATAGCCACATACCATTATTCTTACAAATTCTTGCTATGACAGACATACAGCCAACCCACTGAAACTCATCCCTATAACGTACAGCACAAGAAAATACCTCTTTCCCCATTAACTTCAACTATGGAAAACAGTACGAGCCTTCAGATTCAACTAAGATTAAATCAGTAGCACCAAACCAACAAAACCAAAGTGTCAGAAATTATATTATATATTCAGCTACAGGCTGTTGTTTGAGTTAATACTCAACAATGAAATGAATGAATGAATGAATCTTTAAAACCATTTAAGGAAATCATAACACAGAAGCTACATACTCAATGGCCACTGTTAGAAACCCCAATGTACTGCAAGATAGCATACGGTCTTGACTCTTGAAAAAATTCAAGGTAATTTGTATCATGGTATTTTTTACGATTCATGCTATTTAGAAGTATTGGTATTTCCCCAAGTTCACCCTTAATAGTATTACTGACATAATTAATTAGATTATTGTATATTCAGCTTGACGGTCATCTTTTATTGATTATAACCATGTACTTGAATTGTTTCACTGACATTTTATTAGATTAATAATGTATATTTAGCTAGATAGAGATAGGCTTTATTGATTACTGCCATGTGTTTAGCTTGGTAAGAGCGTTTGCTGGACCAGCATTATTTTAATATTACCATGATAAATCGATATTAGGGATTTTGCTTTACAAATATGCATTTCATTGCAGACATAATATTACATGTAATCCAAATTATCAGGCACTGAAGCAGGAGCTGAACAATTACAGTCATATGAAAAAGAAAGTTTCAGTTCTATAGATTTACATTTCAGGACATTAAAAAAACTGTTTAAATTTAACCTCAGGTGGAAAAACAGAACACAACAGAACGCACCATGTCATTTTCTTAACAAAAATGAAGAAGCCATGTGTGAAAAACTAAGCACACCCCTATGATCTAATAGTTTGTAGTAGCACCTGCAGCAACAATAACTTGATGTAATTGTCTTTTGTATGGCTTTATCAGTCCCTGACATCATTCTTGAGAAATTTTGGCCCACTCTTCTTAACAACACTGCTTTGATTCATTGAGGTTTGCTGACATTCATTTATGCACAGCTCACTTAAGGTTTCACCACACAATTTCAAATCGAGAGGTCTGGACTTGGACTGGGCCAACCTGATTCTTTCCTTTTCCAGTCATTCTGCTGTAAGTTTGCTGGTATTCTTGGGGTCACTGTCCTGTTGCATAACCCAATTTCGGTCAAGCTTTAGCTGTTGGACAGATGAATTCATATTTGATTCCACAATACAGAGCAGTTCATGGTCGACTCAATGACTGCAAGGTGGTCAGGTTCTGCTGCTGCAAAACAAGCCCAAATCATGTCCTCTCCACCAACGAGCTTGACAGTTGATATGTAATGATTGTGCTTATATGCTGGGTTTGGTTTTCACCAAACATAGCACTGTGCATTATGGCCAAACGTCTTCACTCTTGTCTCGTCTGTCCAAAGAACGTTGTTCTTTGTGGTTGTTCAGATGCAACTTTGCATGATGCTGTCATGTTCTTTTTAGAGAGAAGAGGCTTTATCCTGGCAGCCCTTCCAAATAAGCCGTACTTGTTCAGCCTTTTTTGATCTGAGGTTGTATTTACCTAATTTTAAGACGTGCTAAGGACCAGATGATTTATGTCCCAATACATAAAACACAATTAACCGGGCTCTCCTCTCAATACGCTCTACGCAGTGACCTGTAGCACTTCTAGCAGTGAACCATATTTCATAATTTGTGGCGTACTCAGCCTTTATAACTGCTGTTGACCTATGCTACAATATGGTGCAAGAAATTAAAACCAGTATACCAAATGAACCAGTATACCACCTAGCGCTACTTTGAAGATTAAGTAGTTGTGCGTTTGGCAGTCCTGCACATTACTGTTATACTGAACTGTTATTTCTGTCCTAGTGGCCATCCAGTTAGCTTTAACAAGTCTGGACATTCTCCTCTATCCTCATTAACAAGATATGCACTGACTGGATGTTTTTGTTTCTTTTTTTGCACCAAATCAGACATGCAGTCCATTTAAGTCGCAAGAGGGTGGTTGTTTCTGAGATTCTGGAACCACCACGCCTGGCACCAGTAATTATGGCACATTCAAAATCACTTAGATCACATGTCTTAGCTGTTCAAGGCTTAGCCAAACAGTAACTGAACCTTTTGACCCGGTTTACACTTCGAATATATTCAGTTGCAGTCAAGTGTTTTAGGGGAGCAGGCTGTTTGAGCAAGTGTGCTTAATGAAGTGTCCATTATGAAGGCCTACTATAATTTAAATCGTTTATATAACAGCCAAAACCCGATCTGCTAATAGCCATTTTACAGCAACGCATTTTAGAGAAGACAATATTCTATATGCATTTTTTGCCAGCTGCTTATTTTTGGGCCATTTTCCCAATTTTTACTAAAAGCACAAATAGCACATTTCAACTAGCTGAGGAACTAGGACAGCCAACTAATCAGTCTGCCATGCAGGTTTCAATCGTATAACTGAATATACACATAAAACCACCCGTCAAAAATTGTGCAGGTCCCCCTTGTGCCACCAGTACAGCTCTGACCCAAGATAACTCCACAAGACCTCTGAAGGCACCAAGATGGCAGCAGTAAATCCTGTAAGTTGTGAGGAGGGATCTAAATGGGTTGGACTTGTTCGTCCAACACATCCCAGAGATGCTTGATCATATTGAGCTCTAAGAAATTTGGAGACAAAGGCAACACCTTGATCTCACTGTCATGTTCAAACTATCCCTGAACAATTTTTGCAATGTTGCAGGCCGCATCACCCTGCTGAAAGAGGCCACTGTCATTGAGAAATACCATTGCCATGAAGGGGTGTATTTGGTCCACAACACACAGTCTCCGCTAGCTTGCCTTCTTCTCCAGGTAAATGACACGCACACACCTGGCTGTCCACATAAACTTCAACAACCGACTGTTCACTTGCCTAAAATGTAATAGCACCCATTATTCAATGTTATTTACTTAACCTGTCAGCGGTTTTAATGTTATGGCTAATCAGCATATATCAACACTCTAAGGAGAATGCCAGTTTATAAGAATAAGAAACTCCGAATTCTTAATCTTTATTGGAGCCCAATGGGTTTTTTGTCTAAACGTGCATTTGTGGTAATAGACATTCAGAAATCTGCTTACCCCAGTTTGGGTTCATTCAGGTAGGTGTGGGTTTATTTGTTTGACTGTAAATAAACTGCTGTACATAAAACTAATGATACATAAAAGTACACATGAATTCTGTGCATTCTGTTTAGGTTTGGCACAAACCTAAAGTAACAAATAATCCCAGGCTGAGATAGGTAGGTTACAATGCAATAGCAGTCTACTCCATCATAAAAAATTAGAGAGATTTATTGAAGCCTCAATATTAGGCAACCAATCATTTCTGGAATTTTAAAAATGAAATGAATCTGCGTGTGGTGAATGGTCATGTGACTATATTGCAATGGTAATATCACATCAAACCGGCAACAGAGTAGTCAGTAGGCTGGGCCTGGATACATGTGGCGATACAATGCAGAAGGGAGTCGTTCAGCCATTGTATCCTCTCCTGCAGCAAGTCGCCCTGCAGCTGTTGGAACTGGATCTCAAGATCCTGCAGACTGGCATTGGGACAGAGTTGACGTCCGAGCTGATGCCACACGTTTGATTGTGGAAAGATCAGGGGACCTGGTTGGCAACAGATGGACCTGAACATGATACAGGCAGTCCATAGACACACGTGTAGACAGATGTTGTCTTGTTGAAAGACTGTACCAGGGTGTCGTCTCAGGAATGGTAAGACAGGATGTCACTGACGTAGCAGGATGTCACCGACTTAGTGCTGTGCCGTCCCTTGAGTCCCCTGAATCACTACCAGAGATGATCTGAAGTCATACCCTATGGCTCCCCACACCATGATGCCAGGAAAAAGCCAGTGTGTCTCTCCACAACATTGACAGGATTGGTCCTCTCCCCTCGATGCCAAAATACACGCACACGACAGTCATCCACTATAATGCAGAACCGAGATTTATTGCTGAACATGGTATGATGCATCAGTCCATGCCTCCCATTTACAGCACCACTCCAAACAGCCCATACTGTGCTGGTGTTAATGGCAGCCTATGCAAGGGACGGTGAAACCATAGTCCGGCTGATGTCAGTCGTCGAGACATGGTGTGAGATGACATGGGGTGTTGTAGAGAGTTCAATACCTGTGTCTGGATGGCAGGCACAGATGTCATGTGGTTCTGTAATATTTGATGCACAATACAACAATCCTCCCAACATTGGGCGACTGTGACATCTGCATGCCCCACATGCCTGGTAATTGCACAACAGGACCACCCAGCCAAGCAAACCTGCAATTTGACCCCCATCAAACTCCATTAACTGCTGACAGTGGTGTCTAATGTATCTACGAGGCATCCTCTGTGTCTGGTTACTAGACGTTCCAGCTCCTTGCAAATCGAATTATTTACATATCCATTGCTAGACTGCACGTGCACCAAATTACTTCCAAATCAGTCCATTACTTGTGGATGCTTGTTTTTTTGTCACTTAGCATACATTCCATAAAACCTTCCTTGAACTCCAGATCATTACATAACACATGCTCAGTTACTTAGTCACACTTTTTAGTAATTATTTTTAGAAAAAAAGCTTTTGGAATACCAAATCTTACCCTTATAAAGAAAAATAATGTTATTTCACAAGATCATTTAATAAGTTAACCAGCAACCACAGCTTAAAAAGCTACCACTGGCAATGAGCTTACGATAAGTGGAAAAAACATTCCAAAAAACAAATGTATTTCTTTTTGGGAGGGGCAGTGGCAAGTAGATAATTAATATTACAAACTCCACAACCCTTGAGGGCACAGAATGCAGCAGACCCACATGAAAAGGGTAAAAAAAAAAAAACATTGCGGGGAAAGCCTGAGTCATATTAATAAATGACATAAAAGCTCTTTTAAAATGAATGTTACTATCTTTATTAACAGCCACTATCAGTTTAATACTAACAGCGGCACAGGCCAGAAAGTCAACAATTTAGGGATACACATTACATACACACACTGCCAGGGATGCCAACTGTCATCTGGAGTGACACTCATGGTTTTAGGGATACACGTTACACACACACACTGCCAGGGATGCCAGTTCTCATCTGGCGTGACAGTCACGCTTTTAGGGATACACGTTACATACACACACACTGCCAGGGATGCCAGCTCTCATCTGGCGTGACAGTTACGCTTTTAGGGATACACGTTACTTACACACACACTGCCAGGGATGCCAACTGTCATCTGGCGTGACACTCACGCTTTTAGGGATACACGTTACACACACACACTGCCAGGGATGCCAACTGTCATCTGGCGTGACACTCACGCTTTTAGGGATACATGTTACACACACACACACACACTGCCAGGGATGCCAGTTCTCATCTGGCATGACACTCTGGAATTAGGGATACACATTAAACACACACACACACACACACTGCCAGGGATACCAGCTCTCATCTGACGTGACACTCACACTTTTTGACACTCCTGCTCACGCAAGCAATCTTACAGCAAATCTTTATTACAGCAAGTCAAGGTACTCGTTACAAAATATCATGCGTCGCCATCTACTCCCTATTTTGTCTAGGCCCCAAATATAAGAACCATTTGGTCAGTGAACATATCACACCTGTCTAAACTTGTCAAACATATTTTTGTACTGACCCAAAGGTCCAATTAATTTTGTAAATCCACAGGGGCTCCTCCAGATAAACATTCCTGTGCCCGTGAAACAAAAGCTCTGATGTGGATTCAGCAAACTACAGAGACCCAGCACATGCAGTGCAGGAAGAAAGTACAGCTATCTGGAAAAACATGTGCAAGTGACTGTTAAACATACTGTGGCAAAACAGTGACGCAACTATTACATCTAGCAATGTTTTCGATATTACAAGACGACAATTGAAAGAACACAGAATACAATACAGAATTTTCTTTTCATGTCTTTAGAACTGAAAACTAAAGATAATCAGTTAAAGTCTGTCCATAGTGTATTTATTTGCATTAAATTACAGAAAATTAATCCATAAATTTAGAAAAAAACAAGGTATGAAAAGGCAGTGTCATCAAATTAGCAGAAGAGGTAAGTAACCAAACATTTAATAGCGAAGGTCACCAACAGCAAATATTATGAAAAGCACCATAATTTTTGAAAGAAGAAAACTACTAGTCGTAACTTAAGCAAAGCAAATTATAAGCAAATATTTAGTATTAACACATGTAAAGTTGCTAGCAAATGGTTGTTTAAGCATATATTTCTCTGACTATCCACTGATGGAACTATATACAGCGAGGAAAATAAGTTTTGAACACGTCAACATTTTTATCAGTAAGGGGATTATTTCTAAGTGGGCTATTGACTAGGCATGCACCGAAATGAAAATTCTTGGCCGAAACCGAAAACCGAAAAAGAGGAAACCAAGGCCGAAAGCCAAAAACCGAAACACTGAAAGAAATTATGCCAATAATTAGTATATGCATAGTATAATTGCATTTATGGCTATGACTGTCTACTAACCTTAAAAATCAAGGCATTGCAATTGCATAAATGAATATTAAAGTTTCAAAGAATAAATCAGTTACAAATTATGAAAATATTTATTTTCCTTTTCTGTGCTGCTTTACTCTCTTATCTCATGGCGATCGGAATGTTTGGATTTCAGGTGATAAATTAAACCCGACATGGATAAAGTCTTTGCAGACGCACCCCCTCTTGAAATTTCGTCATTACATGTTTTGCAAATCGCTATCCGTGGGTCTTGAAATACGTCCACACCGCAGACATGCTGCTTAAGACAAGCACGTGCAAGCCCCGGTTGCTGTTTGCGTCATCACAACATACTGTTTCGGCCGTGTTTCGGTGATAAAAATCGGCCATTTTCGGCCGAAAACTTTCGGTGGCCGAATATTCGGTGCCTCCCTACTATTGACATAAAACTTCCACCAGATGTTGCCATCAAGCCAAATATTGAATTCATACAAAGAAATCAGAATATTGAAGTATACAAGTTGAGTCATAATAAATAAGGTGAAATGACACAGGGAATAAGTATTGAACACATGAAGGTAACAAGGTGCAAAATGGCATAGAAAGCCAGGAGAACA
>JAODUD010000117.1:12225054-12235506 GCA_026784285.1 Stomatorhinus walkeri
CCGTTTAGAATAAACGCTATATATATATATATATATATATATATATATATATACACACACACACAATCAGCGCATTAATACCAAACATTTCAGTTCGTTATTTTGCATACTAAATGACACAACCGAATTACTTTTCGACCAAGGAGTGAATATTAAATAAGTAACATGTATGTATGCAGTCATTACTATGATATTGTAGTATCAATGGGAAAAAGAGAATCAGTATAGTATTTTACTTTTTTAAATAAGTAATGTGTGCTTTACGAATTTTATACTTAACTGATTCCAATCGGGAAATGTTACTTGTCAAACTATTCAATTAAAAAATTATAATAATAGTTACGACCTGACTTTTTACTATTTTTGACATTCTATCCGACATTAAATGACATGCCTATGTCAATCCAAAAGGCACAGTGTATGTGAAGCTCGCATTTAAACCTCTTTTACCGGGACGTAACTATTTCCGTGCCAGTGGCTATACGTGGTCACTATAGTGTAGTATATTATAGTATAATTTACTGTTGGCAAATAAGGTTTGTTATTGTTAACTTTGTTCAGATGTTGGCACAAACAAATTCACACCGGTTAAAACACTCTGAAATGGATCGAATGGTGTGACAAAGACGACGACACTTCAACATCGTTCATACACGAGCATAGTTAAATTGACGTTCATTCAATGGATGGAGTGGAAAAACAAAACAAAAACAAAGGGAAAAGACGTGAGAAATGAAAAAAATACCATACCAGATAATCCATGTATCTGCTTTGTTAGTAGTTAAGCGTAGCCGTATTCTTCCAAATAGATAAGTCGTAAAGGCAGATTAGCTTCTTGCTTGAGTATGTTGTGTATGACGGATGCATTCAAAACACTGTATTGTCAGCACGGTGCTTTGTATTCCCCGCCTTTTCACACAAAACAGAATCGATATTATAATTCCTTGAGCTGCGGGCTGCTATGGCTGAAAGCTTGATCGTGCAACCAAATGTTAACGCAGCGGTCTTTAGATCTTCTTACAATTGAAAGTCCAAAACCTCAGGACGGTACTCCGTCTGCCGCCCCTTTGGTCACGCAGTAAGTGGCGCGTTTGGGTTTTTTTTACAAAATACAATGTTACAGGAACTGTAGATCCTCGCTTTTCTTTTGCGTGGGGTAGTCATCTGATCAGGAGAGGAGGCACGCAGCGGTGCACGCCTCTATCAGCTGTGAAGCCGCGTCCTGCGCTCCTCCCTGTCATGTGACGATGGTCTTTTGTATTTTTTCTCTTTCCTTTCTCGGTTCGCCGGCGCTGTACTTTTACTTTAACAGGGTGTTTTTCGAGCTGCTTAGTTTGATGTTTTGCAAAATATCTTGCCTAACGCCTTCATTTATGAACTAGACGATGTTAGAGATCAGTTTACCTGTGATCACCGTTTTATAAGATTTTCAATAACACGTACGTTCAGGCAGACTGCCCGTTAAATTATTTTAAATTCGTACCATTATATATGAATTCATATACTAATAACAAACCCACTGTGATAGATATATGATAGAAACATACATGCAGTTTATTCTGTACGTGGTTGAGTGGGTGAAGATGCTGAGTCAGATTGGAATGTCATCTGTTTAAATCCCAGGCTCAGTACAGTGATTTCAGCATTGCCCCCCTTTTAAATCCTTTAAAATGGATGTTGTGAACCAAAGTATTTTACTTAGTAGGATTTTAAAATAGAGCTTGGAATAATGCTCCCTGGGTGCTATATTAAAGGCCTTTGTGTTTGTTTTGATTGCTGGTATCTTGTTTGCTGATTTTGCTGATCTGGTTTTCTAGTTGTTGAACTCAGCTGTTGATGTTATAGACTGTTACCCTCAACCGTGTACACTTAGCCAAGATTGTTATTAGTAAAACAACTGCACTTTGTTGCACAATGACCAGTCTATGTATGTAAATCCACTGTGGAAGCCTTGGCTCAGCTAAATGTCTCCTTGTTCTCACTGCACGTTTCCTGTGCTTCCAGTACATATCTCAATCTACCCTCTACAACTCCAGGTTATGCTGGTTCCAGAGACCCTGGGATCCCCCTTTGGCCTTTTTTATGACTTGACTCACAGTGGAGGATGACCTTTTGGACACTGGGGGACCGTCACCCTCAGTACCCCTGTCAACTGAGGGTACCCCTCTAAATGCCATCATGTATGAGAATGTGAGAAATGTCTTGAGTGCTAGTGTCCGGCCCAGCAGGGAAGTGTCCTAATACTGTTGGGGAAGTCCCTGAACTGCTAGGTGTCCTGATACTACAGAGGGATCGGCTGTTGTTTGAGGCCTTGTGGGATGCATCCCTGCAGCTCCAGCACAGGATATTGCAGTCCCAGCAGACCTACCAGTCATACACCACTCACTGTTCATCTGCAAGTGGTTGTTCCTTGTCCTAGTCAAGGATAAAGAGGTTGACCTGGAAGGTGAGCCCCCCTCCGTGCCTGCCAAACTGCATTCTGACCTTTTTCAGCAAGTGATAAGCACAGATTCCTTTGCCAATAACCAACTAGGTTAAGCTCAGTTAGAGAGAGGCCTGATGTCAGTTCTGAGAGTTCTGCCCTGGCTTTCAAATCCCCATTCTGAATGCCTCCTGTAAGTTTTTGGCCACCTTTCATTGACCCTACACCATCATCAAACGTTAGTCCAATGAAATATCAGGTCTGGCAACCCTGCTTCTGTTCCATCAAAAAGATATATAACAGTAAGTAAGATATATATCAGTCTGCCAAAGCAGTGGCTTAAACCATGGCACCTCCTATTCACAATCAGCATGGGGAGCCTGAAGCTTGCCCACATTAGCCAGCTCCTGCAGGAACTTCATACATCCATACACACATACATACATACATAGGCCATACATACCTGCACTCTGAAAATCCTGTGGAGGAGGCCAAGAGCTGGGTGGAGCAACTTGTTTACCTCTGCAAGGTGCTCGACTTCAGCAAATCCCACAAAATGGCTGTGAGGTGCTTTCCCCAACCATTACTGAGCATTCCTGAGACTGTCCAGGTGTTTTTGTTTCTAGCCATGCCCCTCTCAGGGCTAATGTAGAAAGGAAAGCCTGACCATATTCGGTGGGCTGACGATGTCGAATTTACCTTCTAGCAGTTGAATAGTGCCCTTATCACTGAAATGGTTCTCCACACCCCTCAAAGTTAATCTCCACACAGAAAGGACCCAGGACCTTCTTGCTGTAAGGTAGCAGCAATAACCACTGCACCACCACAACACCCTACTCCCATGTCATACACAGCAATAATAGGAACCCACATTTTCTGTCTTCTTATGTTAAGAGACTATGCAAAACCCTGATTACAATATTTCTGCTTTACCAGAAATCTGTAATTCTTTCCTTGAATTTTTTAATCCAAAATTTCTGCCATCTGTGAATCTCTTGACTCAAGCTACTCAAATGCAGATTTGAGTAGCCTTTTCACATTGCTCTGTCTATAGTACCTTATTGAAAGCAGAGTTCTTGGTGAGGTCAGTTAAAACAAAGTTTCTAGCAACAAATTAAGGGATGAACCTTCAATACAATCCCAGTAAGCCCAAAGAAGATCTCACTTTATTTTTAGTTGTAGGCAGGCTACGCTTGTGAATAGCCTCCACCGTTTCATAGGGTTCTTAGGGTTAATGGTGAGGCCCCTCATTTGCCCCAGCACCTGCACTAGTTGCTTGCAGTGGTCCTTGCAGGTGTTACTAAAGATAACCACATCATCCAAGTATGCTCCAGGGAATGTACACAGGTCTTTCAATACTCTGTCCATCAGGCTTTGAAATCTGGCTGGCACCCCCTGCAGGCCAAATGGCATGACACAGAAATGGTACAATCCAACAGGTGTTTTTAAAGCGGTCAGTTCCTTTGTCCTCTCTGTTAACGGAATTTGCCAGTACCCTTTGTACAAATCCAGTGATGTAATGTACTTGGCTTTGCCTAACCGTTCAATTAAGTCATCAGTCCTGGGCATTGGATATGGATCAAATTTGGAGATGGCATTCAGTTGCTGAAAATGTATACAAAGCCTTATCATGCCATCCCTTTTTGGCACCAATATTACTGGGCTGTACCACTTGCAGGCTGAAGACTCAATTCCCCCCAAAGAAAGCATGGTGTCCAGTTCCTGCTTTAACGGTGTCAGTAACCTTCCTGACACAATGTCATACTGCACTTCCTCAGTGTAGCCTGGTTGTTCATTAAAGAGATCTGGATCCAGTAGAACCTGTAACTGATGTTGTCGTTGTAGCTCCAGTTGCAAAATGTCCATTTCCCAGGGTCCACCCCAAGTTGATGAGTTCAGCAGGCTCATATTCTTCTTTCACAGCCCGGACAAATGGTTGAATTTCCCCATTGCTTTGTTTACAATGAAATTCCTTCAGCAGGTTCACATGAAAGATTTGTTTTTTTCTTTCTTCTTTCAGGCATTGCAATTTCACAGATCACCATCCCCACCATTGGTTTACTGTTAATTTTACTAAAAATTCAATAACAAAAATACCTATACTTCAAAACTGATCAATTTTTTACTAAAGCTAGCTCATAATGTCATGAACATTTCCAGAAAATTTGACCTTTGGTTGTGTTAGATGGTCTTGAGTATGTCCTGGGTATGATGTTAAATTGCACCCAGAAGTGCAAGCAGTCCTCCAACTTGCAGGTAAAATTTTCAGGGTTGATGGCAGGATTGGAACTCCAGCCACCATAGAACAATTCAGCTTAAAAAAAACAGGCACAATACCTTTCTGCTCTCTGCGGGAGTAGCTCTGCTACAGCCACCTAACGGAAGGCTATATGTATCATGAAGGAGAAGGGGGAAAGCCTTTGGGAGCCCCATCCCTGGAAGAGTTGAAACCATTGGAGAGCTAATAGGATCAGGCCTGTTGGGGATTAGTTGAGGGAGACATTTTATTTGCAAAAATAAATCCTTTTCTCCCTGTGGGGAAATTCATTTTATGCCTCCCTCAACTTGCTCTTTGTAGAGCAAGCTGTCTGCAAAGGGCAGCCACCTGTTGGGGCACCCAGGGAGCTGGGGGTTAAGGGCCTTGCTCAAGGACCCACAGATATGCTGAGGTTGGGTTTGAACCGGCAACCTTGTGATTACAAACACACCCACTACGCCACACGCTGCCCCTCTGGTTGTGGGTGACTTCAGTGTGACCACTGGCACTGACAGCACTGGCTATGAGGATAGTGTCATTCCCCATGGGTCTAGAGAGTGGAGTGAGAGTGGCTTCATGTTTCTTGACTTTGCGAAAGGTCAGGGGCTGCGGGTTGCTGGATTCTGGTTCCAAAGCCCTAAGCCGAATCATTGGACTCAGTACTTCAACACTCCAATACTGGTGGTGCGAGGAAGGAGATCAATCACATCCTGGTGGGAAGACACTGGAGGCTCCTGTAGAACTGCATGGTCTACAAAAGTGCCCAGTTTGTGAATTCTGACCACAGAATTGTTGTTGCTACTCTGATGATTCAGCTTAGTTCCAATAGGTTGCCACCTACTGAATCTGGAGAATGAGACTGGACTTGGCCAGACTCCAAGATCAAACTGTTTCTGATGAGTTTATACACAGTTTGTGTGAAGACCTTTCAGACTTGGATGCCACTGCTGACTCTAATGTAATGTGGGAGATCTTCTGTGTATACCATAAAACCGATATCCATCCATCTTCTGAAACCTCTGAATCTCAACTGAGGTCACAGGGGGGACTGGAGCCTATCCCAAGAACAATGGGTGCAGGTGGGAACCAACCCCGGGCAGTTACCAAAACACCGCAGGGCGCACACAACTACAGGACCAATTTAGATACACCAATCATCTTATCCTGCACGCTTTTGGACTGTGGGAGGAAACTGGAGCCCCTGACAAAAACCCACACAAACACAGGGAGAGCGCACAAATTCCATGCAGAAAAGACCCAGGACCAAATCCAGGAACTTTTTGCTGGGAGGTAGCAGTGCTAACCGCCACACCACCCTAAAACCAATATAACTTTAAAAAATACTTTGATATAAATTTTTGGTCACACCACCCAGCTCTAGTACCATCCTATTTCTGACCCCAAGGACTCTATTTTGACAATCTAACACAAAGCATAAAGCACGAAGCACAATTAACGTTTTAATTAATTAACGTAATTAATCTCCACAATACCATCAGAGCTGGGAGTCAAACCTCCAGGGCCCCCACTTTTACTATGTAGAATTGTCACTTGTTTGCCGGGGGTGGGTGATAATAGAATGAGATATAAGCTTACAGTTTGAGTGGATATAATATTTTCAGTCAGAGAGCTCACTTATATACTGGCTGAGCACCTGTCTGTCTGCTTCTCTTTCATTCGAACAGGTAACCCAGCAATTTTTCCTTCAGATTCTCTAACTCTAAGAATTCTTCGTGCAAGGATTCTCTGAAGAGACACAGTAACAAAGGAGTCCAGTCTTTGTCACAGGTCACTGGATAGTGTCCATGTCTCGCAGCCATACAGCAAAACAGGGAGCACCAGGACTCTAAAGACTTGGACCTTTGTCCTCTTGCAAAGATATCAGAAGCACCACACACCCCTTTCCAGCAATCTCATGACCCCCCATGCTCTCCCAGTCCATCTATTGATTTCATAGGGAGAGTCACCAGAGACATGAATGTCATTTCTTGACGTGGTCGACATTCTCTCCACAGACAGAAACACTGCTGATGGTCATACCCAAAAGGTCATTAAAGGTCTGAATCTGGATCACACCCCCCTCGTTACCTCATGTTGGATTCTGATTGTAACCACCTGTTGTCTATCCGTGCCTGATTGTCTTGTGTATTTAGTCCGTGTTCAAGTTAGTAACCCCAGACCTGTCATTTTGTATTCTGTATCTTGTGCTTCGTATCCCGGTGTTTCGTCGAGAATAAACCCCTTTTTTACGACTTCGCTGCCTCCTGCCTGTTCCCCACACGCCTGCTTGGCAGCGGTCGTCACAAGAAGTTTGATGTGTGCCAAGGTGGTTTGCATAGCACACAATAACAGTGGTTAAAGAAAAAACTCTTTCACCAATTTGCTGTTATATATACTAAATGACAAAAAAGTTAAGCACACAGATGGAGTGGTGAGAGTTGGCAATATGGCCAAACTGCTGATGTTCATTAAAAGAGCATTAAAAAAAACATGAAATGCACACACAAAATATAAAATGCACGTTACAAAAATAAAAAAATACAGAAAAAGAAAAATACTGAAAGAAAAGAACTATCAGACATCCATGGCCAGCCTGTCACGAGCCACTCTTTGATGGTTGTTTCAGCTTCAGCCTCATTTGGACTAGGCACCAGTGGGTTTCGTAATGCAGACTCTAAAAAACAGAATAGACACAATTCAGTTCCATTAGACATTATTAAATGTTAAATGTCAATCATGAACAGGTGAGATTATTGTTATTCCTTTACATTGTGATTGTTCACTTTTTATCTGCAGTCTGAAAAAAAGCAACTTTGGGCATTAAAACCAATGAAAACTATGGGAAAGAATTATGTTAAGTGCATGGGGAGGTTAAATCCATATTGTGTTTAATCCTTTAGGATAAAAACTTTACCTTTTTTACCTTTACAAATTTTACCTTTGCTTAAACATTGGTTTTATTTACGGATAATCACATCTATGATGTTTGTATTCCTCACTGGTGTTTTGTCCTCTTTTGCCACACCAGTTTAAATGAACTGCTAAGTGGGGAGCAAACACCTCTCCACAGATCCTCCAGACTGTTTTCTTTAGTGTTTGACCGCAGCCAGTGACAGTTTGGAAACCTGGAGGTGATGACCGATGTTTGGTCATACAAAATTTATTACATACTTTTTGGTAGTGTGTGTATGTATATAAGTATATATTTCTTAGTGTTAAGATCCATGGTGTCAGGCGGGTAAGTAGGTGCAGAAGCCAGGAATATGGGTAGGAAAGCTGGGTTTATTGAGGCAAGACGAGAGAGAACACACCACTTCCATGAAACGCTAAAATGACAGATCTGGGGGAGACTGACACAGCCGCGGACTAAATAGGCCTACTGAAGACAGGCCGGAACCGCCTTTAAAATCGAGACTGGCTATTGGTCCGTATAGGGCCACCAGCACCATGTTTAAATCTAACCATGATGCATTGCGTCAGGATCAGAATGCATTGCTTTAAGCCAGCCCTGTAAGCCCAAGGCACAGTGTGTATATTGTAGATTAACACTTTCAAATGAAACTTTAAAACCATTAAAACTCAAGCGGAATATCGAAACAAAGCACCCAAAACTTACTGGAAAACCGCTTTTTGTAATGTCAAACTACTTTCAGTGAAAATATGATGTACTACAACTGCAGAAGCAGACCATTGTCTCCCTAACAACACACACTTATTTAAGAACAGTTGCATGTATAGCAATCTGACATTGCCAAGTCTTCACCCACAGTGAGACATCACTAAATAGATCGCTACACAAGTGCGCACTCTTATTTAAAATACTGTCAAATAAACAGGATATCAAATAAACCTTATCGATAATAACAGAAATAATGTCCAGTATATAAAATAGCCATGTAAATCATACCATACCCTATAATATGACGAGTAATATTACTACATTAAATAATATTATTATAGTAATATTACTACTTCCAGAGGCAAACAAACCCTTTTCTAAACAAGATCCGACGTGATGCGTAATTTTCCCTACCAAAAAGCGACCATCTACTTAAAAGCGCCGATCCGACGTTTAAACGAGCAACGCCTTTCAACACTGCAACGATCCGACGCTTTCACGAATAAAACGCGATGCTTCGTAATGGAACGCGATCCAATTGCGACCATACGCCGTTTATGCGACGTATTGCCTACGTACTTGTGCTGATAGGGACAGACGCTCCTCTACTTACGAACGAGATACCTCCGAACGGCCGTGCGTAACTCGAAATAGTCGTAAATCGTTATTCAACATCATTTTAAGGGTACAAGTACAAAGAATTATGATGCTGGGAGTATGCATGCTACGCTGCTGTGCGGCGGGAGTAGCGGCCAGAAGTTGTACTATGCGGCATAGGTGCGCAGAAAAAAATGTTGCGGACAGGAAACAAGAGCCAATCGAATACAATTTGGATTTACAATCCTCTTCGTTCGTCTGAAGGTTCGTAAATTGAGGAGTGTCTGTACTGTGTAACCTCATAATTTTAAAATATAGTGGAGAATATGTTCAGTGTCCCTGCTGTGTGTCCTGTGTTTTCTGAGGTAGAATTAAGTCTTACTGCAAGCCGTATGTATTTTGTACATATTGCTAAATATTACATGTCTTGCGTTGATGTTTGCTCCGCTGGGAGAGTTAAAATGGATGGACAATCAAATTAATAAAATACCATAAGATGGCGCTATTTATCAATTCTTGGGATTATTTGAAAAGCATTAAAAATTATGTTCGTGTAATCCACATTTCTGGCATGGATTTATATACATTATACATATACAGTGTAGTATAATTGTACTGGTGTTTTAGTATCTTTCTTCAATAAATCATTTTCATGGAAAACATCTTACAAAAGCACATATTTTACTGATTTGTTTTGGAATTTAATTTTGCTTATTATTCACTGTTTTTTTTCTAAAGTGCTCTTGCAGAGCAGAGCAGATCATTGTCATTTAACAGTTTTATCAGTTATAAAACTTTGCCATTTACCTAATATAAACATAAATGATTATAGCACATACATTACCATAAATTCATTTGTCTGTAAAGTCTACGTAAAATTTACAACTATACACGAAAATAATAAAATATGAATAAGATGACTGAAGATGACTGAAAATTATTTTACCAGATTACACATACTCACACACATTATTAGACTGCGGCAGGAAATCCATGCAGCACAGAGCTAACAATGCCCATGGTGCTACCCATGCACTGTACGACTGTGCTGTTAAACATTACATAATTTGCCCGTAATAGAATAGTTTCCACACTTGATTCAAATTAAATAGAACTAAACAACAGCCATTAACTACATACTAGTCACCAAAAGAAAAGGGGACTTGGATAGGGTTATTTTTTTCCTTAATACCCCCTAAACTATTTTCTTCCCAGAAAATCTTAAAAAAACATCAATGGATGGAAAATCCCTTTGAGTCCAAAACTTCATGCATCTAGGAATAGCAAACGTTTACTATGAAAACTGACTGCACAAGCCAACCATTTTTTTAGTACACTCCTTAACAAAGAAAAAACATTTGAAAAATATGTCCCTACATTGGGCTTTAAAATAAACATCCATCCATTTTTGAAACGACTTGTCCTGTTTAGGACTGCAGGCTCCGCAGTCTATCTCGGAGGATACGGGCGCAAGGCAGGGAGTAACCAGGATGGGGCGCCAAACCATCGCAGGGTACAGTAACACATCAGGCACTCACATATGCACACCTATGGGCA
>JAODUD010000117.1:12247326-12259751 GCA_026784285.1 Stomatorhinus walkeri
CCCACTGTGACATTGTGCCTCTAATAACTACTCGCTGCTTCCTATCAGTTAACCAGTTTTCGATCCAAGCTGCTACAAATCATGAAGGGTCTGTGGAAAAGTTTTAAGATTTGAAATCTGAAAAGGCAGTCCATGGGCATTATTCTTATTTAAATTTGACAGCTACGTAGAATGAACATTCCTGAATAAATGTAGCAGGTGTTGAATGATGTATATGTAGCTATCTTTACATAGTATCTGTATGTGATGAAGAATGAGGACATTATGAACAAATTCAGATAAATAAAGTAACAATCTTGATTTTTACAGGTGAATGATATTGTATCTCATTTCGATTGCAGCTGGTAGCTGTCTGGTTATAGTGAGTTTGAACACCTGCACAGCTTTCATCTATGCTTCACTTGAAATTGTAAAGATGAGCTTTGGGACTTCAAAGCCACTGTCACTGTGCTATCAGATATTCTTACCAGTACTCCTAGGTTCTGTTCACTTGACTGTACAAGATATCAACAGCTGTGACCCCCTGTACAGTGATGTTGTCATGGTGTACTGAAGCTCTGTTGTTTTTAAATGGGGTAACAAGTTAATTAAGGGCAAGGACTTTTAACCTGAAGACTGTGTTTTAAATTCTTACAGGCATCTTGTTACCCTGCCCATGAATAGTGTGTAGAATTTGTATTGCTGCAGTAAAGTGTTTAGCTCTATGAAAGGATAAAATAAGTAAGTTGCCTTTGTTAAAAGCTTCAGTTAACTAGCTAAATGTAAATATACCGAAATGTGATACGGGGTTACCATCACATGTCTGTTGACGTTTCTTTGAGCTACTCTAGTGTGGATTTCGTTTGCCTTTTATGTTAACATTTATGTTAATGATTTGTTAGTTTTGACGTTGGATAGAAATGAGCTCTGTGGCTTTCTCATAATTTTCAGTCTGTATCTTGAACTTTGTTATGGAAAGTAGCTATATTTTTGGGGTTATGTTTCTTTATTTTGAGAAAAAAAACCTTGCATTTCTGTTTATCATTGAAATTGAGAATTCTTATTCTCCCCCTGTTACACAGTTTAATGTGTGAGGACTTCAACCTTTCTCCTCTCCTCTCCTCTCCTGTTCAAGACGAGTAGAGATGACGTGGATCCTGCAAATGATTCACACCCAGTTCACCTCACTTCTCACACATATAAAACCACAATAAGCTGAGTGCGAGTTTGCATGACTTTTTGTGTGCGCCCTAAGAGTAGGAGAGACCAGCTAGCAACTAAGCAATAATTATACTATATTCCATAATTGTTGTTCCTAGATTGCTTTTTTCAGGTTTTTACCAACATGGGCATTTTGAATTCTCTCTCACCTTGATGATACTCAGAATTGTCTTATTTTGAGATATTGAGTTATTTGCATTTGAAAAGATATTGATGGACAGGACGTTGTCTGACAAGTAATATGTAGCGACAGTGATGGATGTGTAAAGAGAATGTATTTATTTGTGTGCATATTATAAATAAAAATCACCATATATTCATAGTGTTTTTCCAAAACTGTCATAAAACAAAAATCCCATATCAGCCTCAGGAATGAATACAATATTTCTTTTTTTAAATTGTTGTAAACATACAATATGTTTTTTACTTCATTACACCTTTTTAATGACAGATGCAAGCTGTTGCAAAAAAAGAATGTTTATTCATTATTATTTCTAAATGCTTGTATGTCTCTCTGGAATATATCCATGCTTATGAAATCAAATGATTTGTGTGAGTCCCTTGAGTTCACCTTGTGTTTAGCTCCTTGGCTAGGAGAGTGAATGGCCTTGTGTATTTCCATCTAGCGTTTTAAATATGATACACTACCTCACTCATGCCGTCCCCTGCTAAGGGGGGGCTGTAGACCTAAGATGTATTGGGCAGTATTTTAGACACTCACCCTTCTCCACAAAAGGGCTATGAGGCCAAACCGTGCAAATTGTTACATAATCTCCCTGATTATTTTGATTTATTCCACTTTTGGCTTTTCTGACTGGCTTATTCAGTGCTGTAAATGTAGCTATACTACTAGGTTTCCATGATTAGAAATAGACTCCTTGTTTGCTCTTATGTGTTGAGGCAGTTGAAGCTGTTTCATGTCCCTAGATGCATTTGCTGATGCACTGCTGCCTCTGTGGAAGTTAAGAAAGGCAACAGCATGAAACACAGTGTGCGTCGTGTCATGGTTGTGTGAGAAGCGTGGGTGGAGGTGTGGGGGGGGGTCCTTGTAAGAAAGAAGGCCGCAGCTTCAAAGCACTTTCTGCAGTTAATTACCTTTCCTAATAACAATTTCTTGGCAGCAGCTAGTGATGAAACTGCGTCGTTACCTCCTCACTGCTAGGAGTTGGTAGATAAGTTACCCGTTAAGCTTATAATTGCTGTTGTATTTGTGGCCACAGGCATCATAGTGTTTAGGGATCCATAAGACAGTGGTCTGCAGCTCAAGTCTCAGAATGGGTCCTGCTGTAGTATCCTTGAGCAAGGTACTTTACTCTGAATCGCTCAGTAAAATACCTACCTGTCTCCCCCCCCCCCATTTTTTTTTCCATGGGAACGTCCAACACGTGTTTGTGTGCTTAATTTTGTGGACACAGTAATTTTGCGTAGTGCACTAGCATTTGCGTTGCACTCAGAGCTTAGTAATTAATGGTGTGAAATGCTCTGCCCTCCATTTCCCATTATAAATCACATGGCTTATCACGTCACCGTCATCCTTACCCCTAAGGGAAGGACAGCTCCGTGGAAGGAAACTGCTGCTGGTTATTCGTCAGTCTGTGTGCAACCAAATTCAACAAGACCTAAGGAAATATGTTTATCGACTATCTAATTTGCTCTATAAAATCATTGATATTCAGCCTCACATTTTCCATCGTTGCCTTTCCAACAGGAAGGTGAACCTTGGCCATGTTAATGGACCTATATTTGGAGGGAAAATGGGAAGTGACATTCTACAGTCAGCCATATGATACTTGCTAGATCACCATGACTTTCTTGCATGTGCTCATAATTTGGGTGTTTTAAGAGCTGCTGCTTTAGTTAATCTGACTTCTACGACATTTCTTTGTTTCAGCCTCTGTTTAAAATTCATTCACCAAATTAAAAAAAAACAACAACAAATTTGTTGCTGTAACTTTAAAATAAAATTAGTTATGGAATGGTTGTTTATCAGATTAGAAAACCCTCACTAAGTACTAAATGCAGAGAACACCGGCATCGGCAAAATGCTGAGTATACGCAGAGGATGTCAGCAGTTTGGGCATATTTTAAAATAAGGGATGATGACAGAAGTGAAGCAGACTTTAAGCTCTCTACTGCTATAGTCTCAAGAGTAGAAAGGGACAACACCTCATTTAACACAAGCAATTTGATCAGACATCTAAAGCCGCACTGTAGCGCAGAGTACATGGGGTTTTGCTAATGCTAGCAGAGAAAGACTGACAACAAACTTTAGAGCTAGTAAACAGGAAGAGAGAGAAAATTAAATTGAAGCAGTAGTTTAGTTATTTAATGATAGATTCGTTATTTGTTTTCGCAAAAAAACTAACGTGTCAGCTTCAATGACCAATATAAGTACATCTTAGTGTACACTTTCTTCACTCCTATAAAAGGAAAACGATTGCTATCAAGCGGACCAATCAGAGTTCTTGCGGACTGCATTGCACAACATATAATTAAATTTCTGGGGAGGTGCACAACAGGCTATGGGTGGGGTACACAGCTACGTCATACTTAAGGCGATTATTCAATGCAGAAGTATAAATCAGCCTTTACAGTCAAGGTTTTTGTTCCTTTGTAAAGATATTTCAAGCTGAGAATTGTGACTCCTGATTATGAAACCTGAAAACTCAGGTTTCAAGTAAGGTAAATGTATAAATATAATGAATTGTCATTATTATGTATCTGTGTGTGTGATGATAAACATAACACATGCCTACATATGTTTGTGTACGTGTAATATATGCACATATATGCATACATTTTGATTTACAAAGTTAGGAAACCTTTGTTTAAGGTTTAAGTTAAGCCTGACGTTGCCTTTCATATAAAACAGTGATCACCATCTCTTCCACACAGTGAGGCAAAAGCCTACAGCTTATTAAACAGACACTGGTATTGGATTGATACTCAGTATTGGCTGATACTCAAAGCCCAGATGTCTGTATCAGGGCAGAGAAAGTGGGATCAGTGCATCCTCGCTCATAACCCAGGGAAGAGTGTGGAGGATGTGACAGCAGTCATTCTACACCAGTACACTCACCACACAGTAGGTAAGGTGATGAAAGGGCAGGAGAGAATTCATAATTATATGATTAATTTATCCAGTATATATAGGAGATGATTGGGAGGCTCCTAATCACACCACATAATGCTATACATGTTGGCATATCCTTTTGTTTAATAAACGTGTTGGACTTTAGTCGGCAAAAAGTAACGCCCAACAACTGTCGTCTTTTTACCTGCTTTATCTACATGATCTCCCCCTTGAAAAGATAGACTGCTGAGCTGTTCCTTTCTTCACTGCCGTTTCAATGCATATTACACTGAAGTACACCAAAGAAGCATTATGTGTTGTGCTCCATTACAGTGCATAACACACTGAAGTATACCAAAACAGCATTATGTGGTATGCTCTGCTAACCAAATTAAATAAACATCATGAGACGCATTTTATTAATTTTCACACTACTAATCTGCTTAATTTGTGTTATCTTAATTTCAGTTCAAATTTCCCGTTACATTGTTGGTTGAGCATTACTTTTTGCCGATTAATGTCCAACACGTTTATTAAACAAAAGGATATGCCAACATGTATAGCGAAAAGCTGGTGCGCAGCCAAAAGTTTTGCCTGTCATCTGAAGCCCTGATGATTATTGTGCATGCGTGATATATTATGGATATGATATCACCCAGTCCTACCTTTATCGTTAGGATTTTTTATATTACGGTACAGTTTGTCATCTTGTGCAGGCCACCTGTAACCATATTTTTTCACTCTGCACTTAGATATCTATTTCGGCCTTTAATGTTAGCTTAAGGTAAGATGGAGTGTTATTGTTCTTCCAACAATTTTTTTTGTCCAGCTACATTAAAAAGCTACATTAATACACCTAGCACAACAGACCCCTGTTAAAGATATGAAGGTGTGGAGTACAATGCAGGTGGTGCAAGTGAGGCAAAGCATCCATGTTAACAAGGAAGGTATATAATTTGTTCCAGGTGGAACGAGGTGCAGTGAGGGGCAAAAGCAAATTGGATTAGAATCCTTGCATTGGATGGGGTTCGGAGTATAGAGCGAAGACTGATAGAACAAAGGAATGGAACAATTATATTACTTAGCAGATGTGCCGTAGGAGTGAGACAGATGATGACAAGCTTACAGTTGTCAAGCATACACCCTGGGTATAAGGGGTACAATTAAGTGCTTAATATTCTAGGAATGTAAGGTCAGAAGAGCCATGATTCAATTCCTACTAGGCAAATGCAAAATACAGGAGCACCCACTGTTGCCAGAAGACCACAATTAAGGGATAGCCATTGAAGACAGAGTAGGTCAGTGGTTGGACGAGTTTGTTGGTCTTGAGGAAAAGATATTTGTGCATCTTTAAGAGGTAAGCTTGTAGCTTAAAGTGCTTCTCAGCTGTTCCAGTTCTCTGTTGAATAGGCCTCATAATTATAAAGAACAGGTTAGACGCCATTCTTCCCTCGACCACTGTTTCCAAATCAAGTCAGTTAGTGCACCGGCTGTCTTAAAAAGCTTTTGTTTAGTCTCTCGTGTTTTATTCCATACTTTCTGTGCCCTCAGGTAACCCTTTAATGAAACCCAGCTGATCCTCGTTAGCATTGGTGTTTCGTTAGGGTTATTTTATGGCCAGTTCAGCAGGTTTGTGTTAAAAGAGGTGCAGTACGAGCAGGAAGTTGCCTCAGGGTAGTGGATGTGTGGCCTTTGTCTTATGCTTATCAGTGTGTTTTGGATCAGTCTGCACCTAGTCTCCATTTGGCATATAGATTTTTGTTTTTAATGTAGCCTTTAGTTTACTCAGCCCTCACTATGTCATGGGTTTGTCTTGCCCTCTGGCAGCCCTTCACTCAGTAATGTTCCACAGCTCCTTATCAGAAGCCAGCCAAAGCGTCAGACACGTCAAAACATCTGGCACCAGGGGAGCTGGTGATGAAGGCCACTGGCTTTTATTTTGTTTTTTTCCCCAACTTAGATGTGTGTCCTGGAAGGACCAAAAGCCTGGAATGTGCCCTACAGTGTTAGTTAATAAATCGTGTAAATTTGAATTTAATTAGCAGAGGTGCTTTTAAGAGGGTAAATGACACTACATGGGTTTTTTTGTACCTCACCAGTCAGTGGTATAGATGACTTGGCCTACACTTATAGCATCGCGGTAATAGTTAGCTGTATGTGAATTTGCAGGAGCTTGAGGCATTTGGAGAAACAGCAGTGGGAGGAGACTTGTATCCTGGGGGGTGATAAAAATGCACAGACACCTCTTACGTGAAATGCCACTCCTGTTTTCCGGCACTTGTCCCCCCAGTGTGTTGTATTTGGCTTCTGTCCTTGACAAAAAACAGAGATTCCTTCAATGTAACAGTGTTGAAGTTAAAGCTGAAACTGAAAGATTGCTGTCTTTGTAGCCATGGTTACAATCTTTGGTTATTTTGGTACGAATAAAGTCTAAAATTGATCTTGGGGAGATATACCGTGGAACATGAATGTGTCCTTGTTCTGGGACCGTGTACTGTAACGTATTATGTGATATATTGAGTAATGCAAGGAGGCTAAATGAGGGAAGAGATGCAATGTAATCCATAAATTGAGTACCCAAATCTCATTGTTTCCCCAGAACTGGTCTTCGAATGTGAATAAACTGTGCTGTCGCCAAGGATGCTGGACTTAACTGTCATGCATAAGAATTCTTTTATGTTTGAGTCTTTGAGTAGTTGCTAATTATCGTTGTTGCTATGTCATTTTGCTGTCATTGTGGAATGGAATTTAAAGCAAATTATAAAGGCAAGTAACGATTTCCAATTTTCGTGATTGCGTAATTGAATGTCGATAAAAAGACCTGGAAAGGAGGAAATCCAATCAACTTAGTTCCTTTATAACAAGGATTGAACAATTTATCGATTTCATATCGAAATCGCAATTTGAAACAATGTCATTAGCACAACGCAAAGCCTGTGGGATATGCATTATACAGCACATCTGATCCAAGTGTTCTGAGAGTAGTTAACCAGTCATGCTCACCATACAAAAGTGGCCCAAGGCATCTGTATATATGCACATGAACATGAAAACGTTACATTTCTGTTGTGAAAAAATATAGATTCTGCTGCTTACCTACCTATTTCATGGTCAGAGATTGTTCAAAGAATGGTCCTATTATTAGGGGTACAAACAATGTTGGCTGTAGGATACTTGTTTGTTTTTCGTACAGGAATTTTAATTGTTACTCTAAATTTACACGGTCATAGCTTTTGTCTTTATGTTTGATTGATCTTTGCTAATTTGCTGTAAAAAAAAAACTAATAAATACATGTTGGATGCAATTCATATCTTTGAAGGGACTCCTATTATATTCAAGAGAAGCCCAATGTCTCTACGGGCAATGTCTGCAAAACTAGGCAACTCAGAAGAACAGTAGAACATCCTAGATGGATAGATAGCACTAAAGCCCATCTAAAACAAACCTTTCTCAATTTTGGGGTGAGCTGCCCTGTTCTCATCCTTGGGTTAGAATACAGACCAGTTAATATTTCGATGGTATCTTATGTGGTTATGCTGTGTCAGATGTTTTATATGTACTACACACTGAATATAAACCTGAAGCTTAAATTTTAAAATTGATATCACCAATCAAATCTCACAATATCTAATTGCTAATTGGATTAGATATTTTCCCCAGATTGTTCAACCTATTAAACTACAGTCGTAGTTAAAGTGTGTGAGAGGGGTATTTTAAGGCTTAAATATATGGTCTTTCTATCACAGATTTTCACCCATCACTGATGAATCTGGAACGTAAGTTCCGGGGATCACTGTATATTTGTTTGGACAGATGAAAATCTTCAGAATTGACCTCAATTCTGTTTTAGATTATTAAAAAAATGAAGTCAGGTTTTTTTGGGGATAGGAAAAACTTTAGTGGTCCCAGGAGGAAATTCTTGAAGTGCATACTTGTTCTGTATATACATATCATATTAAATATCACTTTAACCGAGAAGTTTGTTAATTAGCCTGTGAATCATATTATTTGACCTTTAAAGCTACAGTTGGTTGAGTTCTTCTTTTTAATCTTCCATTGCTTGGATAAAAAGCTGGAATTTATTCACAAGAAGGGAAGCTTGTGCTCAACAATGTGTCTTCCCAGGTTCCATATTTGCATTGAAAAATATGCTGGTAATTGCCGTTCCTCTGTATGTTGAAGGCTGCAGGCTTAATTATCTGTTTCCGGCGTCACTAGTCAGGTGTCATTAACTGCTTATCATTCCTGCTGTTTAAGTTGTGGCGTGGCCTTTTCTGGAACGCAGTTAAGATGAATAATCATCCCCCAGAGATATGCTGGCATGCAGCCATTTCAATAATAGAAACTGACATCCAACAAAAAGATGCTGGACAAGGTAATTAACGTTCCTTTAGGTGACATTGACCATGTCCTTATACATATGGAGTAATGGTGTGGTAGACTGTTTGTTTGTGAAAAGACTTTTGGAATGCACGTATGTAATGGCATATATTGCCCAACTTTTTTCTTTTCATATCTTAAAGTCTTGTCTTAAAATAGTACTTTTAAGAGCTTCAAATTATAAAATGGCTTTTATTTTATTTTTATAAACTTTCATGGTGCTTGATTAATTTTCCTGTCATGAAGTAGCAGGCAGATGAGAAAATACTTTAGGTGATTTAAATTAATAAGTAATGATTTTTTTCCAAGCTGACAACATTGGGCCCTTGAGCTGTTGGGAGAGGTTGAAAAAGTACAAATCCTTCTCTCACAGAGATGAAGTCATGCAGCTGTTGAATGATATCACTTGTTTCATGCCAGTACCAAAAGGGTGTAAATTCTTCTTTCATGGGAAACTTCCTCCAGTTGTCTAAAGTAATTTATGTTCTTTTTTATTATTATATATTTTTTCTATAGACCTATTCAGCTGTAGCCAGGGGATGTTATGCAGACTGAATCCAGCAAACACAAATCCTTCTCCTTTCCTGTTTTGGTTTTTGTTTGTTGTTTTTATTTGGAAGTACATTCAGGAGGTAAAATTTGGATTTCCTTTAAACAATATGTTCTATCACATGGTTTTAAATGTATTTAATTTATGTTATTATAGCTAAACGTTGTGCTGGTTCACAGGATGTGAACGATGTACAAAAAGCATTTTTTTTGCCCCTTCACCCACCAAATGATTTCCCACTGAGATAAAAAAAGATAATTTCCAACTGAGATAGATAAAAAGAGAAAAAAAACAGTCTGTTCTTGAACCAGGCTGCAAGTGTGCTTTTTGACATGTGTATAAGCAAAGGTCAGATGTGTTCATGCCCCTCGGCCAACCAAAAGTTACCATCACAGTGGCTAAACCGTGCTGTCTGTCTCCACACAGGAGCCCTGACCAAAGTGAAGGAAAGCCAGAAGCACGTAGATGAGGGCAAGATGGAGGGATCGAGCGCAGAGGGCATCTGCGAACGCTGCAACATCATCTCATTCGCTACGCTGGCTGAGATCCACCATTTCCATCAGATCCGCGTGCGAGACTTCAAGGCCCAGATGCAGCACTTCCTCCGTGAGCAGATTGGCTTCTTCCAGAAGATCACCACCAAGCTTGAGGAGACTTTGCAGAAGTACGACAATGCTTAGTGCGGTCTTGGTGGGTGTGGGGGGGGGGGGGGGGCACCTGCCTCTCGCTACCTTATACGGAATCAGCAGGCACTGCCTTAGCATCACTGGCTGCACTGGGTCTGGTCTCCCTCGGCCATGACTGCCTCTCTTTCACATGCTCAGATCCACTGAATTCATCTCTGATGGCTGTTGATCTGAGGGGGCAGGATATTACTATTTTTAACCTTGCCCGGGAATGTATTTTTCGGGGCGATAGTTTATGCATTTTTGAAGGCTAACGAGACCCTGTGTTGGCGTCAGTGCTATTGCAGCGGTGAGCTTAAGGTGTGTTTAACATAGTCAGTCATTTAGCAAAAAAAAAAAGTTAGCTTACATGATGAAAGCAAGTTATATCATTGCTTATACTATCAGTGTAAGTTTTAACTTTTAATTAGTTAACACTTATGTTTAACCATATTATTGAGAAAATAGGTTTTTTTAATTTCGTAATAAACCTCCAAAAGGATACTCAGAATAAGTCTCAATTTACATTTAGCGCTGTGGACTGGCCTTCTGTGACTGCCTTGGATGCGTCTTTGGCATGATTGCAATCTCTGTCTTTACAAATAAGAAACAAAATGTTTACAATTACCAAGCAAGTAGCTTTTGCCACAGCCTGTGCCTTCTGCTGGTTTCCCTGGTATCCTTTCATGCCTTGCATATTTGCAGATTTGTGGACTGTTATTTAATCTCTTATTGTTGCATTAGAATGAACAATGATGGTGACTTTCCAGCTGCGTGAGTTTCCTTGGGGAATGAGAGCGCTTTTTTTGTTTGTTTGTTTGTTTGTTTGTTTGTTTTTTGCCCTTCTGATGCTCTTGTATTTCCCCCTATGAATGTCATGTCTCTGTGAGAATCGAGGCTATCAAGATCTCTTGATGGGGTTACATGCTAATCCGGGCAAGTTTTACTTGAGAGGCAGGTGAAGGATGAAGTCATCACTAAGGAATGAAATCAAGACAAGAAGAGAAGTATTGTTTTTAAAATGAATGTCGTCTGAGTCAGTATGGGTGTTTCATACAATCGCCAAGCTTTCCAGGCACAAAAACCTAACAGGTCTGGGATTCTTGCCTTTTTGTGGGGAGGCATTTCAGTAGGCCAAATATGGGCAAGCACCTTACTGGCCAGGTCTGGATTGTATTTAGCAGAATCCTTTCTTCTATAATTTGCAGGATTGGACATTTATGTTGTCCGATTCACTATAACAACATCTTGGAGTAACAGTTGGGTTGTTTCAAATGTAGAAATTGAGGAAAAGAAACAAATGCTAAAGCTGCCTCAATATTGTTGTTGCTAAAGTATCCACTACCTGATGTTGAAAGGTATTTATATTACCTTTAGGTGTTGTTTACTAACCAAAAAGTTCTCTGCTCCGTTCACTGTTATTCTTTCAGTTCATCCCAATTATCTTGTTAGCATTGAACCATTTGAATAACAACTTAATATCCACTGTTTGAATGACTGTGCAAAATAAAAACTGGTTTGAAATACCTGAAATAGTCTTGTTTGAGCTAACTGCACCAAACACAAGTGAACAAATGTTAATATACAGAGTAAAGAATTATAAGACGGATTAGCACCAGATTTGTACTGTTTAATGTAGAGTGGTACATAGGCGCTTATCATTTTTAATAAACTTCCAAAAGGAACATACAGTGGGTGGATTTGGCCAAAGTCTGGATATTCCTGGAGAGAGCGGCTGAAGCCTATTGTGGGAAAGAGGCCTGATCTTGGTGCGTCAGTGAGCCCAGGGGACGAGGGATGTTTGCTGATGTCCAGGGCCTGGCCAGGCTCGGTCAGCCACAGCGGGAGACGTGGCGTTTCCTGTCCGGCTGAAGCGGCACCCTCAGGCTCACCCTTCTGTGGCGATAAATTAATGTGGAAGGGCAGCCGTGCTGCTGCTGCTGCTGGTGCTGGCACTGTAAGTGGCCCCCTGGGGAGGGATGAACCAGGGTAAAGGCTGCTGGTGCTGGAGGCTGCTTGCCTGCATGCTCTGTCTTCCTGTAGATAAAGCAGGGGGCCAGAATCTGACTTTATACCCCAAGCACACCCTGTAGGCCTCAGTGTATTACATAACATACATCTTCTAACCTACATCTTCATCTTTCACTCACCCTCCAACTTGCATTGTTTCTCAGGGTAATTCTTATTCTTTTTTCTCTTTCTTTCTTTTACCATTGATGAAATGTAAGGCACGTTGATTTCTAAGATTTTTTGTTTTGTTTTATTTCTCCTCCCCCCCCCAACTAGGGATTCCATTTTAATCCCTGCTGTGCCACATTAGTCTTCTGTATTATCCCGCAAATGTGGTTTACAAGTTTTTCTCTGCAGTGTTGCTGGACCACACAGATACTGAACTATGGGGGAAAAAAACATACAAATACAAAATAAATGCATGAACTGGACATAGTCTGTATATTCTATTGCGTCAGTTTCCTCCTTCCACTGTAAATTTTAACAGATCAGAAGATGTTGCCTGGTTTTGCTTGTTTCAGCCTCCATGTTGCATGTCTCGTCCCC
>JAODUD010000117.1:12272748-12304518 GCA_026784285.1 Stomatorhinus walkeri
ACTCCACACACATGCAACCCAGGCAGAGACTCAAACCCAGGTCCCAGAGGTGTGAGGCAACAGTGCTAACCACTGCACCACCATGCTGCCCCTTTTGTGCTAGTCATGGCAACTAATTGTTTAATTCGAAATATGGAGAAATATTCTTAAGGTGAAAAAGGGCAAATTTTTGAGCAATGCTGGGAAGTTGCCAACCAGGTGAGACAAAGGGCAACTTATTTGGATCTGGATGAAGTGTTACCCTTTGAGCATTAATGCTACATAAAACAGGAGAAGCAGAGTAATGAGAGCTTATTTTTGACCCTATTCCTCCCTCCGACCAGCAGTGGAGAAATGAAGATGCATTCACACCCAGTACTGGTTACTCCGCAGGGTTGGGGGAGTGGTGCGGCAATGCTGGACAGTCTCGGGTCCCAGGTTGCTCCATGAGCAGAGCAGCAGAGAGGCTTCCTGGTGACCGGCTACTGGTGCCAGGGCACCATCATGCATTCTGTCGGGAACGGGGCTGCCTGGGCAGCTGGGGCTGAGTGGGGTCACCACAACAGATGGTACAGCCAGGCTCCTCTCTGGCTGCCCAAGGTATGGGCTACTAGGGCTTGGGGTAGCAATGAGGTCTTGAGTCAAAACAGGCCGGGCCCTCTTCTCTCTGCGCCGACGATAAACCAGGATGAGCACAATGAAGATGATGAGGAGGAGTAGACAGGCCAGTAGGGGAAGGATGATGAAGAGGGGATCAGAGGCTGGCTTGGGATACGATTCTGTCCTCACGGGGGTGATCTTGAGGGGATGGTCCTGTTGGCCTGAGGTGGTTCTCGGAACGACAGAAGTAGTGGTATTATTCCGCTGATGGCTTCCCCAGCGATTCCGTCCCTTGAATTTCTGTAAGGTCTTGTGAGGTCTTTGGGATGATGCCAATGGGTCGATTGTGGTGTGCAGCAGAGTTCCAAGCACTGTGGTCTGGCCAGACGTGGGCAGTTTAGTTGTGTGCACCGGGCGATCTGTGGTGACTGGATTTACAAGGGATGGATCAAATGGTACAATGGTGAAATGAAATTCACCTCTTGAAGGCTGGACTTTTTCTGCTTTTAATACAAACACAAAGGAATCATTCAGATACTCTTTGCCAGTCATGTTAGCCTTTTCCTCAATAGCCACTTTTCCCTGCTCCACATCCTGGAAGGAAAAGGATGATATAGGATGGGGAATTCCTTTTTCATTAGCCAGGATTTTCATAACTTTGCCATATTTTGGTTGGGCCAGGATTTCAAACTGAGGGTCAGTGCCACTTAAATCAGTCAACAATGAAGCATCAATAAAGTCTTTTTTTAATTTCACTAGAATACCGTTGGGGATCTTTACATCCATTCCAAGTTGGATTAGGGGTCTCACTGCGATTTTAACAATCTGCTTCGTCAGGTTACTCTGCGATGTGAAAGCAGTGAACTCAAAGCTATCATCAGCAGATGAGAGATCTGTCATATTATATGATAGCTTTCCTACCTGTAAGTCATTCTGGTCAAACAGATGGACTACCTCATTGCTGATCAGAAGTATGCCATAATTTGGAGGTTGTGTCACTTGGTACTGGATGACACTGTTCCTCCCACTGGTTTTTGCAGCCAGATGCTCATTTGAGAGGATGACCGAGGTCTGACCCTGTTCCAGCTCTACTTCTGTATTGTTTATAACAGAAATTGTAATTTCATTCACCTCCAGATTGAAAAGCTTATAAACTGGCCGGTGTTTGCCATCAGTGACACTAAAATAAAATACTCCAGACAGCGGGCTTCCATCTTGAACAAAATACACCTTCTCATTGTTGATGTCAGCTTGGGTGAAAGTCAGTATGGACTCATTCAAACTGTCTTTCATGGCCAGGAAGCCATTGTTGGGTTTACTAATCATGGTGTAATTGATGTCCTCAGGAGGATTGTCCAGATCCACCACATTTAGGTTGGCTGGAGCCAAGACAACCGCATCTCCTTGTACTACTGATAAACTGGGGGATTTGGTTATGAGGACAGGGGGCTGATCATTCACAGGAATAATGGTTATGTTGAAGTATTCCTCAACCACATCTGTGTCCTCCAGAGGGCGCACTGCTGGCTTGCTTTTCAGGTTCAACCATGCATCAAAGACAAAGTTGTCATGGGTTGTCTCTGAGTTGTCATGCTGGTATGTGATTCCAAATTTATTGAGGATATACTGGGAGAATTTGGGCTTTTCCTTGGTCAGATTACGCTCCCCCACAATAATCACACCATGCTGGGGTAGGGACTTGACCTGGTACCAAACTTCGTAGGAGTGACGCTGCACTTCAGGCAGCTTGGCCATTAGGTTAGAGGCATCCAGCTTTGCCTTGTCAATCAGAACTTTCTCTCCCTCAGTCACATCTGCACCTAGTAAATTGAAAACAGAATCAAATGTATGCTATTCATATATATACAATTTCAACCTCTATTTATTCATTCTTCCAGAACTGCATTGGACACAGTTCCCAAACTGAATTTCTTCAGATGACAATGAAACACAATTCACCAAGTGTAGCCATTAATTGAAGTTAATTTTGAAAATTAACCTCCTCTCTGCCATTTTTTATTTGACTGCTCCAGGCCAACATCTCACCAGTGTTTGCGAGGAGGATGGTTTTGTGTTTGGGGTCGGTGTTCTCGTATGAGATGTCGATGTTGAATATCTGTGCTTCGAGGGAGGCGGGAGGAGATGAGAGAGTGAAACTGAAGAAGTCGGTTGCTACCCATCCCACTGATTCTGCACGGCTTTGCTCATATATAATCTGACCCTCATCCACCTGAGGAAGACACAAAGATCAGTCAGGAAGAATTTTCATTGTCCTTAAGGACATATCCGCATACACATACATACTGTACATCAAACAATACTGAATTACACTTATTACGGATTTCACAGTCTGGCAGTTCAGTTGACACACCAATAATTAACTTCTTTCATTCCTTTTAATTATATCCTCCTCCATTGGTATATATTCACGGTTGAATAATGGCTTTCATAATAATCTGGTCAACCAGTGGCAGATAATGGGGCTCAGTGCATACCATTGTTTGAGTGAAAGAGGAGATCTCTGCTGTTGTGTTGTCTGCCTGCATCTTCACCAGTCTCCCTAATTTTGGCGGGCTGATAACAGTAAAGACGATGGAACGGTTCTGCGCTCCGTCGTTGTCATTGGTAACGGCCAGCAATTCTTCTGCAGAAATGGGTGTCGAAGAACCTGTAGAGAAAGTCTATTACTGAGCAAGAAGTAAGCTTCCTTTTAAGCTTCCCTGTCTCAAACCTCAAACAGGAACGAATGAGAACATCAATGGACTGAACATCACAGCTGGGGTAGTGGGTCGCCAACCCTGAATACCACATGGCAACACCTGTTTCAAGTCTACTGGTACACAAAGCATAAAAAATGGACTTGTGAACAGTGGGGTGTGATGCATTTGATGTAATTCTACATGATGTTCTGAGAATTAAAACCTCAATTAACTCTGTGGGCCAGGTTTTAAAAGTAAGAATCTCTGTCTGGTTATCAGTTCATTTTGAAGCTACAGTACATAAGCCTGTTTTGACCATGTTTGTTTCTGGCTCAGCTGAAAATGTATCAACAAATGTAAAAGAGAACTATTCAGAAACCAAAACAGTATGTACTCTTGACTAGACCGTTTTTTTGAATAACCCAGAAAAGCACATTTTGAATATTTTTTTTTGCTACAATAAATGTGCATAATTACAGGAGAAGAAAATATTATTACAATAAATCAGATGACATCTTTTTTGTGCACCCACTGATCCCAGTGATAAATGACCGAACTTGGCAATAGTACCAAGCTTAATATAGATATTTTAAGTAGCCAAGCTACCATCTTAAAATATATCCTAATGTATAATATTAGACCATCGCTTATATATCTTTTTATATGTAGGCAAAGGAATAGCTACACATTGAAAGTGTTTTTTAATGACGTGACTCAATACTGTAACTGCAAAACAGACACATAACATCACATAAATCTGCCATTTAGAAAATGCATCAAGTTGGGCAGATGCTTTGTCCAGTAGCACTATAGTAGGATGTTATATTCTTTCAAAAAAGACTTTCTGTAATCTCAGCTTTGTGCTAAGATAAGATGAAGACAGTCAAAACAAAATACAGGCCTGAGACAGGAAATTCAGCTTAGAACTGCGTGTCTGAATCCTGGAATTGAAAAACAGCTAAATTAGACTAGTGCTAAAGATAGGTGATGAAACATTGCACTGCCATTTCGGTTAACTTGTGGATATCAAATCGCAAAACTAAATGTGCGCTCTGTTTCCACTAAGTCATCTCTACTCCATGAACTGATAATAGATAACAATGTTGATTTCTTCTTTCTCGTTGAGATCTGACAGCCATCAGGGGATTTCTATGCACTCAATCAATCCACTCCCCCTAATTTTAGCTATTAATCTGTAAACCTCATCGTACGGGATGTGGTGGGGGTCTTGCTGTAATTTATAACAACAGTTTAAGAATCACAGAAGTTAATCTTATCATGGTTATATCATTTGAATATCGCATTTAGATTACCCTGTTCTGTTATGGTACTGCTAATTTACCATCCACCAAAGTGTAGCTCCATATTTCTCTCTGAACTGACTGAACTCCTTATCATATCTCTCTCCTTCTCCTCGCATCTACTATTGTGTGGTGATGTTAATATTCATGTTGATCAACCTGATTGCAAGACCTCAGATGATTTCCTTTCACTCCTTGACTGCCACCACATTACACAGCATGTGTCTTTCCCTACCCACTGTAAAGGCCACACAGTAGACATGCTATGCTCCTCTGGATTGTCCATTTTCAACCTTCGCTCCTATGTTTTCCCGCTCTCTGATCATGAGACCATTCGGTTTTATTTCCCCCTGCTATTTACTCGTCAGCTTCATAAACGGAGCATATCATTTCGTAACACAAACTCTGTCGACTCATCTGTCCTGTCCCAAGTTATTTCTACAGCTCTATCAACAAAATGTATCCCTTTCTCCCCTGAAGGTATTGTCTCTACTTTAAACACAATCTTATCTGACTCACTAGATCTTGTTGCCCCCTTGAAAACCAAACTGTTCTCCTTTACTAACCCTGTTCCATGGTGTACCCCTGAGCTTCATTGCATGAAACAGAAAGGCGAGTGACTTGAGCGACTGCTCAAGAAAACTCACCTCTTTGTCCATGCTGAAGCCTACAAAGAACATATGGCCTGTTACAAGGATGCCGTACAAAATGCTAAATCTGTATACTCTTCTAGTGTCATAAAAAATAATAAGAACTCTCACACCCTGTTCTCTACTGTCAGAAGATTATTCAAGCCCCCTGGCCATCACATTTCTTCCACTACGGAAAGCTGCAACGCCTTCCTTAAATGGTAAATGGTAAATGGACTGCATTTATATAGCGCTTTATTCCAAAGCGCTTTACATTATGCCTCTCATTCACCCATTCATACACACACCCATACACCGGTAGCGGAGGCTGCCATGCAAGGTGCCAACCTGCATACCGGGAGCAATTGGGGGTTCAGTGCCTTGCTCAAGGACACTTTGATGGGGTCAAGAGGAACCAGGGCTCGAACTTGCAACCCTACAGTTGCTGAACGATAGTGCTACCTCCTGCGCCACCATCTTCCCCAATTCCTTCAATTTTCTGATACTAAAATTTCTGCTATTTATGCTTCTCTGGACAGAAACCACTCAGATGCTAATCCAGTCTTCCTATCTCCCTCAGTGTCCCCGCTCCAACTAGCTGTCTGACTTTACTACTAACTTTGCATCCGTTAGTGTGTCTGAGATTCATGACATAATCACTGCGGCTAATTCTGCCACTTTCTCACTAGACCCTCTTCCTACGCCTAAGAAATGCCTCTCGGTGCTTGCTCCCCTCCTGACCACACTGTTCAATTTATCCCTAGCCCACAGTCAAGTTCCCACTGCTTTCAAAGTAGCAGCCGTCACCCCCATGCTAAAAAAGCCCGGCCTTGACCCATCTAACCTTGCTAACTATTGCCCGATCTCTAATCTTCCTTTCTTTTCTAAAGCACTAGAACATTTAATTTACTCTCAGCTCCTTTCCTTCTTGCAAAACAACAGTCTCCTTGAACCACGTCAGTCTGGTTTTCGCCAATTCCACAGCACAGAAACCCCTCTAGTTAAAGTCTTAAATGATCTACTAGTTGCCACTGATACTGGTGCCATAAGCGTCCTTCTTTTGCTCGATTTAAGCGCAGCCTTTTATACAGACTCACATGCCATTCTTATCCAGAGACTCCAAAATCTAGGAGTTTGTGGGGCAGCACTTAACTGGTTTATCTCCTTTCTCACAGACAGAAAACATTTTATTACCCTATCCAGTCAGACATCAGACATATCAGCTGTAACACATGGCGTTCCCCAGGGCTCTGTCCTGGGGCCACTGCTCTTCATCATTTATATTCAACCTCAAGGCCAGATCATTCGCCGCTTTAATCTAAATTTTCATCTTTACGCCGACTACAGATCTATGTTAGCTCCAGCTCCATAAACACCCGTCCACTTGCACACATAGAAACCTGCCTTTCTGAAATCAAATTATGGATGAGCCAAATTTTTAAAAAACTCAATAGCGATAAGACTGAACTAATTGTCTTTGGGACAAAATCCACACTTCGCAAATCTAGCCCAATAACCCTCAAATTGGATCACACTATCATCTCTCCATCTCCTCTGGTCCGAAATCTTGGTATCACCTTTGACCCAACCCTCTCGTTTGACGCACACCTACGTGCCATAATAAAAACTGCTTACTTTCACCTCCGTAACATTGCTCGTATCAGGCCATACCTTTCAAACTCTGCTGCCGAGTCCCTCATTTATGCCTTTATCTCCAGCTGTCTTGACTACTGTAACTCACTACTTGCTGGTATCTCCGCTAAATCTCTTCATAAACTTCAGATAGTTCAGAACTCTGCTGCCCGCCTCCTTACTCACACCCGTTCCTAGCAACACATCACACCTGTTCTGCAGAGCCTGCACTGGCCCCCCATAAAAGAGTGCATTCATTTCAAAAGGCTACTTTTGACATTTAAATCTCTTAATAATCAAGGTCCCCCATATTTTACTGATCTGCTTCTACCCAACCGTAGTCTTAGATCTTCCTCTACTGGCTCTCTCTTCATCCCCCGTTCCAAATTATATAGCCATGGTGACTGCATTCTCCTGTTTGGCTCCCCACCTTTGGATCTCACTACCTGCAGCCATCCGTTTATCGACTTCTGTTTCAGATTTTAAAATCAAGCTAAAAACCTTTCTTTTTGCTCAGGCATTCAATCTTCCATATGCATAGTGTGTAATCTGTTTTCTGTGTACTTTCTCAGTAAGGCGTCTTTCAGTTCCTGTAAAAGCGCTATATAAATAAAATGTATTATTATTATTATTATTATTATTAAATGTCCTACAATAGATCAGCTGGTAAAGACGATGAGTAAGTAATATACATGATATATACAGATTGAATTTTTCAGAATTATAAGTTGTCAGCAGGTATACAAATTTTTACTTATAACAAAAGGTTGTCCAGCTTTTCAACACTTCATGCAGGATATTTAAGCAGGATAGCTTAAGTAAAGATAAAGGAATATGAAATGATGAACGTCTTAGTTTGGGTAAGTGCCTACTAGAAGCAGCCTGGCACAGTGGATTACAGTAATTGGGAGTTTGGATACAATGCCAAACCTGTACCTCTGGCACTTCTACATGGTGCATGGATTTCCTTCTGCAGTTCAAAGACATGCAGTTAGGCAGATTAGCATCTTTAAATTATCTTCAGCGTGTGGACACCGCCTCAGCTCTCTGCTGCCTGGGCCCGACTCCCACAGGACCCTGTACTAGATCAGGCTTTGGAAGACAGTAGTCTCTCGGTAATCTATCCAAGTGTCTATCAAGCACAATAAACATTAACATATAATAATATAAAGTAAATTCTGATAAATCCTATGTAGGCTGAACACGTAAAACAGTCAGTTATGAAATTAAAAACTATACTCAGCTGGCAGGACATGAAATGTGACGGTTACCTGGAAACATCTTCAGGGGCAGGTTCCTCTCTAATGTGAGGATCAGGGCTCTAGCGGTTATACTAAAGATCTGTCGTGGAGAAAAGTTGATGCCATCATTCACTTGGAAGTTAAAGCCCCCAGACATGGCACCTGAGTGACAACACAGAGTAAACCATGACAACAGAGGTTATTTTGTTTCATGTACAAAGGTTCTAGCACCATATGTCTGATGGATATAAAGTGTATTTATATATTGTAGTATACACAGTGCTCTCAAAAAGTCTCAGGACACTTGCTTAATTCAGTAAAAATTAGTACATTTATATAGTAACAAATACAGTAACTGCTTGGGATGAAGAATGCATCATGATTCATTAATGATGAATAAATATGAGATCACTATTTAACTCGCGTTATTCAATAAGTGTTCCTTTGGGTGTTGACAAAGGTTTACAGAATAAACAGATATAGTAACAAATATAGTAACTCTTCTAGATAAAACATGCATCATAATTCATTAATGATGAATTAACATGAGATCAGTATGTAACTACGACTGTCAGTTTGTGATCAATTAATACATAAGTGATAGTATAATACTATATAATTAATTATTTGTGCCTCATCAAGTAAAGTGTTACCATTTCAACTACTAATAAACTGAAAGCCAAATTATAGTTCTAAAAGAGCTGTCCTGAATTAAGAAGCTAATTGACAAGCAGACTCATTGGGTGCTTTTTAGTAACACCTTTGTAATAACATAGAACACAACATTTGTGTTCAATATCCCTTTGGAAGCCATTGTATATTAGCAAAATAATAGCAAATAAAAAAATAAAAAATAAAAAAATAGCAAAATGGCACTGAATGGGTCAGTCAAAAAATAGCGGCACTTAAAAAGAAAATGGTAACACTTTACTTAAGGCCTTGTTTTTAGTAATTTATAAACACATTCCTAATGAATTAATACATCCATAAAGCATCATAAATGTAGCTATAAATATTTATAAAAAACATTATAGCCATGCTCACTATGCAATAGGACTGCCTTATTTAGCTCTCATCTATAATGCACTATAGATACTTTTATAATGCAGTACAAAGCATCCTCAATGCTTATACCAACCATTATAATGCATTATAAAGGCATTTATAGGTTTATGAATACATTATTATTTGTTATGAGTTTATAAATGACTAAAAACATGGCCTTAAAGTGTTAAAGATCTGTGTGCAATACAGATATTATGTACAGATGTTAAACAATGCTTGTCAATGGACTTTTGTTACAAAATTGTTACTAAATTTGTAACATTTCTACAGAATTACACAAGTGTTCCAAGACTTTCTGTCAGCACTTTGTATAGTAAATAGTGGTATATTTTCAACGAAATGCATGGCAGAATGTAATTTCAAGTGTTACACATCAGGAACCCATAGGACACTTCACTCCCTTTCTGCTCCTGTGCAAAACTCACCACTGTGCACAAATACCAGTTGACCCTGGTCTATGTGAGCCTGGGTGAAGTTGAGGATTTGCTTGTGGGGAGAGCTCTTCAGAGCCAGGTGGCCCATGCTTGGCGGGGTCACTATGTACTCCAGACTTTTCGGGGGAGAATCCTCATCTTGGGCTTTCAACTCGTTGGAGGTAATCTCTGTGATGGAGTCAACCCACACCTGGACAAGGCAACGAAGGACAACACTCCAATAAGAGAGCACTGCCTTACAGAGTAAACACAGCCGCTCATTGTCGAGTTCCTCAAAACTGTCTATCTGTATACTAGTAGCTCACCATCAAAAAATAAAAGAATTAAATTACAGTCCATTCATGGGGTTCATTAGGAAGGACTAAGCAATACTAACAAAAACATATAGCATTTCAGTTCTGCTTAAAAGTTTTCAGTGTTATATGTTTCACATTTCAAAGACGCTGATGACGAGTTAGACTTCCTTCAAAAGCAGGAAAGGTAACACTGAGGGAAAAAAAACACACACACAAAAGATTAGGTTACCATTAAGTGCTTTTGTGGATTCGGATGTGATGATGTAATGATGCCCAATCTCTTGGCTGCTATTCACATGGTTGTATTTCCAAAGAGGGCAGTCTGCCTCTCTGTGGGGTGTGAGCTGTCCTTGGGTGCGTTTTTCAATTAGCGCCTGCGTGATTCACAGCACCCCTGCATGCCCTTCCTGTGTGTGTGTGTGTGTGTGTGTGTGCGCGCGTGTATGCACATGCACACTCTTGTGGAGAAACCACGTTGGGCAGGACACACTGGGAGGACCAAATCAGGCATGAGAAAGACTGCACTGATGTATGTCTTTTTGTGAGTATGTTTACGCCCAAGTGGGACAGGATTCTGGAGAGTATGACACTGTCAAATATTTTTTCTTCTCATGATGTATGAATTGGAGGTTAATGACTGTGCACATTTCAACCCCTGCCAGAGTTTTCATTCCAAACCAAACTGCGTGTAACCTGCCACATTCATTATTGGTCTATTAAGGACCATATAAGCCTGATTAAGGTAGGGTTGGAATGAAATCACCTGGAACGGGAGGGGGCTCCAGGAACAGGAGTGAGAACCACTGCACTACACAGTTCAGCTCAGTAGATACCACAGAAGAAATCCAAGGTCTATTTTTATATAATTCACCATGGACACTTGGCTATGATTTTAACCAGTGAATGCAGCCTGTGTTATAGTATGCAAATTATTGTTTCATCAACTATTTAAGAATTTCAAAACCGTGGACCAAATAAAGTAATACATAAAAATGCTAAATTCTTCTGTTTTCATGTCAGGTCAGTGCAGAGATCCACCTGGTGGACAAACTGGGTATATACAGAAAAAGAATCATTCTGGAATATATCAAGCCTGACAAGTAATGATTCTCTCTCCACACAAACGGTGCCATGTCTTTTTAACTAAAATTAAACAACTTCTCCTTTTATGGTGACCATAGCAATAGATACACATACCGTTTATTTAGCTCTGACATTCAATTTGCAGAGTTTGAAGGGGGATCCCGACCATTCGGTTTACAGATACGTTACAGATGCATGTCCGTTATAGCCGAACAAAACTACAGCTAAAAGCAGCCCCGGCACCAAATGGTTTGTCCATTATAAGTGAATTTCCGTTATATGCAAGTCCACTATATCCGATGCTTTTTCTGCATGTTCTTAAAGGCGCATGACCGGGACCAGCGGACCTCGTCCGTTACAGACAATATTCTGTTATAAGCAATTCCAGTATAATGGGATTTTACTGTATTACATAATTATATGTTGAAATTTTAACCAGTAAACCAAATCAAACAATAAAAATCCAACTAGCTAAATTTGGTGGTATTTTCCCACTTTCCAAAGACATGAAGACAAAAGGTTGTCCTGGTAAGTGCGCATCACAAAACATCCCTATAGTGTATGAGTGTGCATGTATGTGCCCTGCAATGGACTGGCATCCTATCCAGAGTATACGCCTGCCTTGTACCCTGAGCTGCCTGGGACGGGCTTAAGGAGCCCTCTACCCTGACAAGGTTGGGCAGATGGATATCATTGTTGATAATGAGTATAAAACTCAGAAATAAAACTTAATATTTACATTATCATTAGTCATTCACACTCACTGAAACTTGAAACTATTTCTTTTGAGCACTAGTGAAACTTACTAAACTCAAAACTATAGCTTATGTAGAAATACCTTAATTGCTGTATTTATTATTTTAACATGACAGATCTAATTGACATTTTTTTGATCTAATCAATTTATCTCCAGTACTTTAGATGGATGTCTTAATTGCCATCCTTAAATATCACTATCTAATTTTTATTAATCTGGTATCTGACACAAATCAGATACCAGATGGGCTGAAGTACAAAGTCAAAAGGCATCACATATTTGCCCCACTGACAGTCTGACACAGCTGTTCAATAGCATTCCACCCCAAACATGGTAACACCCAGGACTTGCATGATTATACCCTCTTCTACAGCTGTCCTCTCACCAGAAGTCTTTTTTTAAGTTCACAATGATTGTTACTTGGCCTCCAGGCTTTAAATTAGACATACCACGTCTGGGATTTTCAGATGTTTCGCCATCAGACCAGTGACAGTAACACGCCATAAAATAGGCATGACCCTGTGCAGTGATGCCTGAACTATATAAACAACACCAGCAAGTAACAGATGAAACTTACTCGCAGGATCCTGTTGGCTTTTATGACCGGTGGCTCATCATTGAGGAGTCTAACGTTGACAAACACTGTGCGGGGCAGACTCTGCTTTCCAATGTCAGTGTCATTAGCAATAATGGTGAAATTATCAGCTGTCGTTTCACTGTTGTCATGAACATAGTACATGAATTCCTGCTCAACCTGTAGGTAATAAAAGCACTTATAAAGAGAACCATTAACAAAGTGGTATGGCAGCAATATACAGGATGACACTTGAAAATTTATGGCAAAAAGGTCAAATACACATAAATCCTTTTCAGTCCATATAATTACATTAAGCGACCGTTTTGCAAGCCCCAATGATAATGAAATGTCAATTCAAAACATTAAATCTACATATTTTATTCCCTTATATGGACAAACAAGAATATTACCTGCTTCCTGGTAAAAGCTGTCCTTCGAACACCTGGGAACTGAGAATGCTCAATACGGCCATGATATGGTCCCTCCGACACATAACACTGGAAGTTGAGGCCAGAGAAATGTCGGTTGGCTACTTTTATGACTTCCTTTGTTAAAGCCTTTGCAGCCCCCTCATTCAGGGTGATGTTGGAGACTTCCAGGGGGATGTGTGATGGGATGACACTCACGGACATCCTGATGTCGTGGACCTCAGTAATTCCATTGGTGACATCAAGGACAAAGGTATCATTCAATTGGTTGGCCCCAACCTGCATATACTGCACGTTACCGGCATTGACATCTTTCTGGGAGAAGGTCTGGATTGGTGTCTCCTGGGTCCCAAAGTAGCGGTCTTCATCCTCGACAAATCTTCGGAGATATCCATGAGATGGGGGTACCTTCACTGTGAATAGGATTTCTAATGGCAAGTTATCTTCATGAATGACCTGAAAAGAGGTATAATGTATGACAAAATAAAATGGAATTGTTATCCATAACATGAAAATGATTTAACAGGGTTTATTCAAATGTGCGCACAAAAAAAGGTTTATAGTTACTCTAGGGACACCAAACACCACACACTTAAATGGATCAATAATATAATGTATAAGTAAAAAAATGAAATCACATTTGTCTAAGGTACTCCCATTAATCAAAAGTACTCATAACAGCAGTCTCCCAAAGTAGTAAAAACTAACCTCGAGATCCCTTTTATTTATCTTGACAGGCTTGCCTTCTTCAACCAGGAGAGCTCTGCAGTGAATGACTCTAGGTGGCTGCTGGTGGCTCTCCAAGTACACCTTCACATTAACACTTGAGTCTAGATGCATTTCCTTCACTTTCACTGTAAATTGGAAAACATCCCACAGTTTCCTGCTATCATCATGACGATAGACTACAGCTCCCAACGTAAGATCATGCTGTGTGAAGCTGTCCACCAACAAGCCATTGCAGTAAATCCCACCATGTTTCGGCAGAGTAAACAAGTTGTAAGTTATCTCTTTGTTGTCTCTGACATCCAGGTTTGTGGTCACACTGAGGTTGGCAGAGCTGAGGGCTCCCGCTTGGCCTTTCTGGACTAAAATGCCAGTGTTGTTCTCTATCTTAAGGTATGCATCCTCTGCATGGACATCCAACAGTGTGGACGCATAATGTTTACCATCAGACACAAAAAGTACAAATCGGCCAAAGCTAACCCCATGGTGGATGAACAGGACCCGCTTCTGTTCAAGGTCCTTCTGTTGGAATTGGAAGAGTCTGTGTGAGGTGTCATTTGCTAGCACCAAGTCTCCCATGGGAATGCCACGGCGAGTATAGATCAGCTGACCATCATCAAAGTCTGAGTCTGCATCATGGTAGCACAGGTCCTTCAATGTCAACAGTCTCTGACCATCCCTAACCACATGGAAAACCTTATCAACGACACGAACTGGTTTTTCATCATTGACTAACTGCACAGAGATATTAAAGATGCCTTCTACTGCACCATTCTCATCTTCTAAGACGGGTGGGATCGTCTTACTTGTAGAGACGATAAATGTGAACTGATCATGAATGGTTTCACTATCATCATGGACATACACAATACGTTCCTCCAGGATCTCTTGATTGGTGAAAGCAGTGATGTTATCATTCCTAGAAGAAGAACTGGACAGATTAATGCGTTTTAACTTCCCGTGTTTAGGACTATCTATTATGCTGTAGTACAATGTTTTGGTGCTTAATGTTTCTGAAAAAAGTTCATCTTTTGTGATGAGTTTACTTTCCCCTTCCATTACAGACAGCCCCTCATTTTTCAAGATAATAGCATTAGCATCCGCTTTAATGCCAATCTGAAATTCATAACTTGCAGAATGGGCATGTTTGGAGAACACCTGGAAATTGAACTTGTCCTTTGTGTCATCCTGCACTCTATGTACAAGTTCATATTGCACGTTTAGATCATTGACATCCTTCTGGCTAAATGTTGAGTTCTTCTTTAAGACTTTACCATTGAGCAACATGTTCCCTCTTCTGGGCAATGACAGAAGTCTGAAATGAAGCTCACTTTCAAGCAAACTTACACCTTTAATAATGGCATAGAGATGCTCGGAGTCTAATAACACTTTTCTGACCTTGTCAACTTCTAACAATTTATTCCTTACTAGTTTATATTGAACCCAATTCACAATGATTGAGAATGAGACTTCATCAGTGCTCACAGTGCCAAAAGTAATCTTACATCTGAAGTGATCTGTAATATTATGGGTCTGTATTTCTTGGAAGGTGCTGAGGTATCTCAAGCGTTCCTTCTCAAGAAGTCTCTGGGAGAACGTATTAGTTAGTTTCCATTCTCCACTGGTGTGCAGCCGCTGCAATTCTCCAAACTGAGGTGGCTCGATAACATCATAACGAATGTCTACCATCTGCTTTATGGCATTTGTCTGCACAGCTAGGTGTCTTGTGCCTATGAGAGCCATGTCACCCTGCAGGACAGACACCCCTGTGTTGTTGGAAATTTTGTACTCCAATGGGATAGCTAGGATTCTTAGCACTACAGTATTGCTTACTTTGTCTCCATCGCTAACTCTAAATACAATCCTGGAGTTCTTCACACCATGGTGGGCATAGTATATTTTTCCTTTCTCCAAATCATGGTGAGAAAAGGTAGTCACTGCTTTACCAGGATTTTCATCATTTTCCAAAAATCCAGCATCTGCATTTAGATTGCCTAGCACAGAATACACAAGGTCAGTGTAGTTGCTATCTATGTCGGTGGCTTTTAGCACTTCAGTGGTTAATGGTTTCTTGGAGTTCTCCAACACCAAAAAGAGGTTTCCTTCAGGAAGGCTCAGTTCAGGAGCATCATTTGTTGGGGTGATGATAATGTCATATCTGTAAAGCTTATTTCCCTTCAAGTATGAAGGGACCTCCTTTTTACTGCTGGTTAAAACAGAAAACATAAAAAAATCTGTCAAATCTTCTGATCCGCCATGAATATACATAACCCTTCCATGCCACAAATCTAACATACTGAAGGTATTTTCTTCTTGGTCTTGATCTACATCTAACCTCAGTTGCCCATGTACAGGTTGCTCATCTACTTTAAACACAATCTGAGACTGCCTGATTCCCAGTTTCTTAAAATCTAAGTTGACTTTGATGTGCTTGGATTCCAGGGATGCTCTCCCACCTTCTGGAACTATAAGGCTCCTGAAAGTCAGAAAATGCAGTCCATGCTTTTTGTCCAACCCATTAACAACAGTGGATGTATAGATCGTTGGTGTTGGAGTAACAAATGGAGATAGATATCCAGGGACTATGGTAGAGGTTGATTGCTTTTCTTTATCTGGTTCACAGCCCACAGATATATCTTTGCTGACCATGACATTGGGAAGGCCAATTTTTACACCATTGACAATGATGTCCTTCAAACAACCCTTAAAAGAACCCCCTTTGATGCGTTTCCCAGAGACTGAGACCAGCCCCAACTTTCTGACCACTGAACGGGTACTTTCATCTATACCACCAACAAAGAGGGAACCCTTCAAATGAAGAGCCCTGGAATGTGAGCTGATGCTAGTTATCACTGTTTCCTCATCCACAGTAAGCTCAAGACTCTTAGATGTAAAGTGCAGCTTCACATGGTGCCATTTCTGATCATTAACAAAGGAGAGGGAGCGGAGTTCGGTCTTAGTCCCGCCTTTCCCCACAACTGCAACTGGAAGGCCATCTCGGATTTCCAAGGCAATAAAGTCATCATGACGGGCAGAGTTGTACAGAATAATTCCTTCTTCAGCTGAAGTGTGCACAACAAACTCAAATATCCCTCCTTGTTGGGCATTCCAAGGTGGAAATGAGATGTACGCTTTAGAACTGAAGAAGCTGATTGGTTCATCCTCACTGGCTAAAAATAGTGGGCTGCAGCCAAGAGACACTTCATGGACATTTTTAAAGCCATAATATGGTCTAAGTGATGACAGCAAATTGTGCTGATTGAAGAGCACCTCATCAATGCAGCCCCGGAAGCCTACAGGGTCAGTTGTGAGATAGGGCTTGTCCAGACCTCCAGAGCCTCCCACATATAGGCCTTCCTGGATGTTAAGCTCATGCTCAGGTCCTGGCATTTCCAGGCTAGCCTGAGTGTGCTTATCTAAAATGAAAGTGACGTTGTATTGCTCATGATGAACTTCCACCGAGTGCCAGGCCATATCATTCAAGGACATTCTTCTCTCTGATCGAAGCAAGCGCTCTCCAGACCCAAGCTCTAACCTCACCTGAAACAAAAAAAGAAGAATTCACCTTTAATTGATTATGAAGGTCTTTAATAAACTGGTAATTAAGGAGTTGCTTATAAGCAGTGCAGTATTCTGAAGGCCTTAGCACAAGATGAACATGTTCAGCCCCTTTACTCTTCCACCAGACCTCAGATGCCTAAGTGCCAGAAATAGCTGCAGAGCTCTGTACTTAAACTATTTTTAAACCAACTGGACTTCTGAGCTCCAACAAAGCAAAGTCTTTGTAAAAGTGCACTTTACACAGTTTATCTACCACTACAGCATCAACCAGCCATTATCATCTGAAGGCTCGTGTGTAATTTATATAGTGCTTTTTCACAAACAGTGATCACTCAAAGTGGTTTACAGAAATAAAAAAACACAATGACCGGTAGCTCAAAAGCCATGAATGTCACCATCATGGTCAGCCTCTGGTATGAGGTAGGTGGCATAGCTAAGCAGCTGTCTGTTAGCTCACCTGCAGGTGTCCAGAACTCAGCTCAATCAGGCAGTAGTCGCTCTGTCCGGCGGCCAGGAAGAGCATTCCATTGGAGCTGGACGTGCGGAAGCGGATGTGCAACGACGTTCGGCTGGACGACTCTGCGGTCTTCAGCTGCACAAATCCATCACCATAAAAAGAGGCTGTGGACCAAGCAGAAGAAGCATATTAAAAACTTTATAAACTTTTTTGAGGTTATTAAATAATACAGAATCACCAATATAAATTGCATTAAACCAAAAACATCTATCTGTAGTATAGAGCGTCATATTATACTAAAGGCACTCGAGGTTTTTTTCTGCCAGAAAAGATACTGAACCTATTCTGTGGGCTGGTGAACTCCTCTACGTTCCCTTTTCAGACTCCCAAGGGCTACCATTCCTTTGTGTAACAATGTCACATTTTTCCATGGAGTGTTTTTCTTTTAACAGTGCCTAACCACAGCTTTCATTTTTAACCATAAAAGCCCAGTTATCACTTGCATAATTTTATTGTTTTCATGCTTAGAAGAGAGAAGCCATTTTATTTGAAAAATTATTTACTGCTACTTTGAAGTCTCCCTCAGTTGAATTATTTTTTTGCTTGCTTTAAAAGTACAGAATGGCATATGGAATGTATTAAGTTATTATATGAGGCAGTGCAGTATTTAGTGATCAACTGGTTTTTAAGGATTCAGTCTAGCCATCTTGTGATTGCACAGGGGGAGGGGTCTTTGGAATGTCATATAACCATAATCGTCACGGTTAATTCCGTGCATTTAGATGGTAGGAAAGGTGGACAGATGTATAATTAGGGTTTGTAATGCTGTACTCCTAGTAACCTGGACTGCAGTACAGTTGCTTTTTCTGAACACCTCAGAAAGGGACATTCTGATATCCTTTTAGCTCATAAAACCTTCCATTTGATATACATCTTTCCCTGCTTAACCAGCAACCCTATCCAACCACGTTGGTCTAGTTTTGTCACTTACTCTGTATACTGATCCCATGCACCTCCAATAATGGGGAAATCCCCAACAAATGGTTGGTTTGACGCCAAATCCTCATGTCACATGGTTCTGTTCACCTCCCACTAGGGCTGGGCAATTAATAAAAAAATTAATGAAATCTGACATTCTGAGCCTCTAATCGGCATAAACTGGCCCATGTCATTGACTTCGTTTTTTTATACTGTTAATACTTAAACAAAAAATCTATCAGTACTTTCCCCAATGTGTGTCCATGTACTGTACCCTTAAAACATACTGTACCGCATGTCTTATCATATCACTGCACCCTGTCTAGTCTGCAACGTGGAGGAGAACTCAAACAGTGAGCCGACAGCTTGTACCAAAGAACTGATGTGTCTGTCGTTTGGACACATTGTGACTTTAGGGAAGATGACACCGAACAAACAGAGGTCAAATGTAAACAGCATGGAAGAACGGTTTCAGCTATGAAAAATAATGCCACCAATCTGTGTAAGCATTAGCAGTATTTAAAATACAGGGGAGACTGCATATAGTGATCACAGTTATAATGATCAACTGCTTATATGGATCATAATTCCTGTACACGTACTGTTTAAATAATTTGATTACAGTAATCAAGTACTTATAAGTGCTTATATAGTGTTCATTATACATTTTATTAGGGATGTATTATACCAAAAACTCACGGTACGATAATATCACAATAAAAGGTTCACGATGCAATAATTATCATGATATTAAAAAAGAAAAAAACTTTTAATAATCAACAAGTTTATTTATATCAAAATAGTTCGTCCTTTTAACATGAAGTGCTTCTGCTTTTCTTCATTCATGAAATATCCAGCTATGACTTTAAGCCTTTGCCAGAAGTATGCAGTAATTATCCTTTGCAATGGATAACTGAACAATGCATGTTTGTGCTTCGATTTCAGTTGTTTGAAATATTCAATAAAGTCCATTAATGGTTCATTTGTGTGTTTCCTTCAAATATTTTAACATCATAAAGATGTTAATAGTACAACTTTAATAGTTCAGCATGCTTACAGTATAAACCTTGTCAGGGAAATATGAGAGCAAAAAACTCAAAAACAAAATAATCGTTCATTAATTGTAATCGAGGTAAAATGCTCATGATTTGATTTGAGGTCATATCGCCCAGCCCTACCTCCCACAAGGCATCACAACTACACAGTCACTAGACTAATGACATCATTATGGGCTAGCAATTGCACAAGTGCACAGACAAAGTGCAAAGACAGTACACATACTGCAAACAAGTCTTTATACTTTGTCTTTTCTTTATGTATATTAACTTAAAAAGTCTACCTAGTATAATGTACCTCCGAATATTTTGGGAATTTCTCTAGGCAGTGTTACTTTACTGCACACAAGGTTATCAGAGGCTACACCAAGGTGCCCCCGGCTGCATGGCACCCCCATGGCGCTGAAAACAATGCGGCAGTATAGCCCAGCTTGTGCTGGCCTGCCCTGCTCCGGCACCAATGCATGCAAGATAAACTGTATACATACCTATAATGGAAACCTCAAAAATACAGTGGTAGCTAAATTCTGTGATGCTCTAAGCCTAATTGTTTTATGGTTCACATTTAACTCTCCAAACAGTTCTGAGGCCTTCATGTTCCTTTGTAAATGCAGTGTGGTTTTTCTGTAACTAGCAACAATGGTTTAAAACACTCAAACAGGTACTTCAAAATATGCAATATTTCTCCAAATAATGGCAAACAAAAATATCCATTAACTGCTGGAGGCTATATCTGAAGCATTAACCCAGGACTTCTGTCATTCTCATTGCTTTATCTGAATTCAATTAATGTATACTAATGGAGTAAATGCTCTTAAAAGCACTAAAGGAGACCTTCCACTAAAACAGTTGGAACACTGTGCAAATCGAAATGGATGCACAGAATAATGGGGGTCAGCTAGTATGACCACTGACACTAAAGACAAACCGTTCACTGGATTCTGTATGAAATATAAAGCAAATGAAAGTAAATACAATTGTAACATCTACCATTAAAGAATACAACTTCAGTCCTACTAAATGTAAAACTAAATTCAGATTTGTATGTAAATACGTAATATACATAAACATTTAATTGCCATCAACTAAATTTAACTGAAAATTCATATTGACAGTGACTGCTCTCAGACCCAAAATTAACTTCCAGTTTGGATTGAAATTTGCCAATAAACATCAAGAATTCTTTCTCCTTTACTGACAACAGAGAAGCAGACATCCTGGAAACAAATAACTATCAAACAAGTTAAATTGATTTGAAAATGGGGGAAATTTTTACTTGTCCAATTTGTTCTTTCACCTAAGTACTTCATCATTTCAAGTATTCATTCACTCATTCATTCATTTTTTTTTATTAACTACTATTATATTATTATTCATTCATAGGATCGTGATAACAATACTGAGTGATCTACTCAAAGCAATAGCAAAAGAAAATGCTAAAAGCAGTGTAAACTCAAAAGCTGGAATTCTTTGTTTGTGGCCACAGGAATGTGACCTGGGGGGCATTTGGATTGATGACTTCAGAGGAAGGGCGGTCTGCCAGTTCTCTGTATACGGAAACCATAGACACAAATACTCCTTGAGGCTCAGGGGAATGTGTGCCTGTATTTCCATTTAACAACTTAAACATCCATTTAAAATGGTGAGTATATAATCTCACTTACATACAAATAAAATTGGAATAACAGAATTAACTGGAATATTTATCAAGAAGGCCAGTCCTACAGCTTTGCATAATTGTGTGTGTTGGTTTCTACACACAGACAAAATCTTTACATGACTTGCAGAAGTAGCTAGAAGTTTGTACAGCTGAGACTGCACTCTAGGTGAATTCAGATGAATCTTATGTGAATTATGTAAATCAAATCTACCTTCTACTTCTGTTAAACTGTCTCTAATGCAATCTAATTTGCTGTTTAATAAAATAAAACTTCACTATTAAATAGATAAAAAAAGTTATGTTTGGTCCACAAAGGCTTAACATGTTTATTAATACATCACTTCAAACTGCACTAGAACGTCAGCCTATATTGTGATTTTATCTTTCAGTTCTAATCTTTAGCAGTTTTTCCTTACACTTAAGTTTTTATATTTCCATATGCATATTCAAAATTGAATATAAAATAGAGTAATACACAAACTTAACCGAAATATACTTAAAAGTCAAGTTCACTATATTGTTGTACTGCAATTTTTCTGTAGGCTAGCTAAACACAAATAAGTGCAGAGGGTATACAGGTATACATGACACATGACTATGGAAAGACATGCAGAACAGTCAATATACAGTCACAAGAAGGTGGACAGTGATGATCAAAGCATGAGAGCTTTTTCTTTCATTATCCACCAGAAAAAAGGCTCACATTAGCCGTGGCTTCTCTTGGTCAACCTGTTCAGACAGCTACGAGGTAATTTCACTTCTGCTCTTTAGGACAGACTCCCAAAACATCAATTAGAATTCCCAAAATGCCCAGAAATGCATGAGCAGCTCAAAGCACTTCCTAAAAGTGCAAAGCAGTACTCCACTGCATTGATGGCTTTGCTCAACCTGCTTATTGCGCTGGACGATAACGAGCAAAGCATGCATCATCAGCCATGAATGTTCAATCCATTAATTATTTGGGACAACATCGAATTATTCATTTAAAGCAATAAAGAATCTAATTCTTGGATTAAAAAAGGGAGCTGGCAATTAATTCTCACAGGAGGTACACAATGAATATAGGTACTGCACCACTATTCAAATATCTTTAAACAGGCCACAGAAAGTCTATAACTGAGCAATAAATGTATATTATTCTCTTAATATCTTAATATTAAAACGTAAGCTTTCATACTGACAGAATGTTCATTTTCAAGTTAAAAATTTTAAGATAATTTAAAATGTAAAGTCTAACGGAGAATATTCATACTGTAATTTAGTAATATATTAACAATATAAATCTGATAAATATGTAAAAACTTAACGAAGTTATTTATATCTAGCACAGGTAGCCTATTTGAAAAATGTTTCCAACTATAAAAGTAATTTAAAACTAAAGTGGGTAATCATATTGAAAACAGGGGGAGCAGCAATCATAATGGATCAGAACTGAACAAATTCATTTTAAACCACAAACCGATTAAAGGAAACGTCTTCGTGGATTGCAGTTGTATACCATCCCACATTACCTTACATGTTCAGCCAAATTATTGTAATAAAAATAAGTACAGGGGAGCGGAACATGAACAAAAAAATGTAAACTACTTCTGAAAGGTCCAGATTTTTCATTATTATATAATTACATTTTCATGTGTTTGACCGCTTCGCCAACATTTCTCCTACAAAAAATACAAGATGACATTTAACGTACAGTGTGGAAGTCGGGGGTCTTTGCTACGGAAAAAGTGCAGTTCACAAAATAACATGTCTAAAGCATTCCTGCTTTTTTCAGTGCTACATTACTTTTATGAGTTAGGTATATTTATTATGGTTGCATTAAGCAGTCTTTTTGATCGCAACATCATATAACTTTAAAAGCATGAAACTTGTGCTAAAAAGTGCTCAACGGCGTACCTCCGAGCGATCGCCCGCTCGTGAGCGACAGGAGCAGCAGCAGTCCGCTCCACAAAGATCCGTCGGGACGCTTCACAAAGTCCATCTTCTACCTTATTACTTTTCGCTATTCTCAATCCACCTGCTCTTACAACTGCAAACAGACCATGGATTTTACAAGTTTACTCTCGAAAAGAGCGACAGAAAGCCCCTTCTCTCCATTCTCAAATCACTGTTCAGACCAACGTCCAAATCACGCAAAAGAGCGTCAGAGACGCGCAAGTTTAACTCCGCCTTCACACTGAATTTAACCTGGAATTCCTCTTAAAATCTTTAAAATGGTCCACATTTTAAAAGTATACCTTTTATTAATATACGTGAAAAAAGGTCCAAAAATACACAATTTTGTGTTTTTTATGTGTTTTAAAGCTGTGGAGGTATTTCAGGAAAAGTGACAAGTGGGCAGAAAACGTATTGTCTGCAAAACGCGTTGGAAGCATTCCTATCCCTCGAACTGCAGTCACAGTACGAAATTCTGTTATATTTTGTTTGTTTGCTTGCTTGCTTGTTTGTTTGGATTGAGTTTATACTCAGTTTTGCTCAGCGATGATGTCAAATGCTGGCTGGGCGCCATCAAGGCTGCACACAGACTTGAGTAAAATACCTCTGTCTTGTGGGAGCTCTCACCAGCAGCAGGCAGATACTGACTGCACACATAGGAGGGTGGTACGTGCTCTTCAACCCTGAACCCCAAACTGAATTAGGAATCGAGTTCTGACAACATATTAATTGCTTGTTCAAGAATGATTCAAAAATTTTAAATAGATGGAATTAAAAATAAATATTTAATTATCACAACTTTTTGTATCATTGGATACATTTCTGAATCAAAAGATGATGTAAAGAAGTTCATTTGTACTTGTTGATTGTACTGCCATGCCTGTTACTGGTTTTAAGGTACATGTTATGTGACATGTTATAAAGATGGATGATAAGTTACTTGGTGACTCAGGTAGTTTGAGAGTAGGGCCGAAAAAATGAAAATGGCACTTATTCCATGACATGTATCCCCCCCCCCCCCAACCCCCAACATGTGTACAATGGTATGCTATATTTGGTGAAGTAGTCCCTGATTGAGATTTATCAACTTATGTTGATGAAAATTGTCTACATGTGTCTTACCACAATCAGTGTTCATTGTAACAAATACTTGATTGAGCCTATTTGTTTAAGTTTCTTTTTCTGTACTCATCAGTCATCTATATACGAAAATATTTATATATAGCACAAAACTATGGATTTACCCGAAATTTACATTACAGTAATGGTATTATTATAGTGGAATCAATGTAGCTTAGAAGACTTAAAAGAACATTTTTCAGTTTCACTTCAATCAAATGTCCAAGACATGTGAGACCTACATGCACGTACATGTTGCAAAGCAGTTGGTTTAATGTCACAAAGGAGACAGATGACATTCAGCAAGGTGCTTCTGCTGTAGATCTGGATAACTCCATAGCATAAACATCAACAGTGGTGGTTTTGCTTTTTCATTTATGAGACTAAGCACATGATAATGTGTTATCGATTATAAAAATACTTCACTTTCAGACATCCATAGGACCTGCTTTAAGAAATTACACTTTGTTAAATATTTTCATGGATTATATAAAACAGGGAAAACATTGTAAAATGAGCTTTTATACTATCAGCTGCATTTAGAGCCCGTACTAGTTGCTATGTGTCTTCCTTTTAATATAATTTATTTTAAGTCACATTGCTATAAGGGGACTCATACACTTCATGGCAAAAGTATGTGGATGCCAGTTTATCTAAAATCTTATTCCAAAACCAAAGACACTAATATGAAGTTGACTTGCCCTTTGTTGTTATAGAAGTCTCTGTTTTCCAGGAGCTCTTTCCATTGGGATTTGTTGCCATTAAGGTTGGGTATCGATGTAGGGTTATCAAGTGCCTTTTTGTCAGCTTGTGTCGCTGCTACTTTGCACCGAACTTGCTGCAGATGTTCTGACTGCATGAGCAATTTACTTGAAAGTTGAAAGTCACTAGCATCTTCTATGTATACAACTACCCATTTTGCTAGCAATATCTGTTGCAGGAGATCTTCAGTGCCCTGAGAAGAGTATATTGTCTAATATCCTTTTTTGGTACAAGTAATATAGTGAAACCCTATACCTGACAGTGCTTTAAAAATATTTGTTTCAATTTCCATGTGTCTACATCAGTCAGTTCCCTTCCCAGTGAGCATGTTGCAGTTAAAGGCCGCATAAAAAAGAAAAATTATTATCATATTGCATTTCATTTTTTTTATCCATGGTGCACATAAAATTATTTCTCAACCTCCATAAACTTTTATCTGTTGAAGAGCAAAATTAATTTTTTCAGGTGTAATTTTACTTTCAACCCTCACTTTTTATTATAGCAATCACTTACAGAGTCAAATATGTCAGCCAGTAAACTATACTTTTTTAGTTTTAAATACATCACAGCATAGAATCAGCAACAGTTTGTATCTGTTCCACAAGAAAATCCACGGTCTGATGAAAGTGGAAAACACGCTCATGTCTCTTTAAAAAGGGCTACAAAGGTTTCATGAAATTTAATCCTGTGCATGCTAATCCAGCTGTTAAGAATATATACCTTGTTTATCACCTTATGTAAAGTGACCCAAAATTACATGTACAAGGCAGGAATCATTACTTGTAACTATCTTTGTATCTGCATGCATCAGAACAATCAGCGATTCTTGCTTAGAATCAACATCGTGAAGGACAATTTAGATCAAGGTGCAAAGGATATGAACCATCAGATACATGCTGTCAGATGAAACAAGTGCACTTTGCATATGAATCAACCTAACTAATTGATATCTAGTTCTCTTTATTTTCTTCCTGTCCCTTCTCATACATCCATCCATCCATCCATCCATTATCTATACGCGCTTATCCTACTGGGTTGCGGGGGTCTGGAGTCTACCCAGAAGCAATGGGCACGAGGCAGGGAACAACCCTGAATGGGGGACCAGCCCATCACAGGGCACACCCACACACCATTCACACACACGGGCAATTTAGTACTCCAATCAGCCTCAGCATGTTTTTAGACCGGGGGGGAACCAGAGTACCTGGAGGAAACCCCACGCCAGACAGGGAGATCATGCAAACTCCACACACATGTGACACAGGCAGAGCCTCGAACCGAGGTCCCAGAGGTGTGAGGCAACAGTGCTAACCACTGCACCACCATGCCACCCCCTTCTCATACATAATTCTGAAAATCAAAATAAAGGGCTTATTTATGAATTCTGACTGTTTTACTAATCTTCTATTTCCCTGCAATGGCCTACTGGAAATGATAAAATTGTTATTAATTCGTTTATTAGTAAAAGGAAGGAAATAGTTACATAACTGTAATGGATTCTAGCACTGAAATTCTAGGACATTTAAAATAATTTATTCTGTATTAAATTTTATATATATGGGGGAAAATGTGCAAAAATATTTTGCAATATTTGATATTTGGCAATTTCAGAACAGGTATGATTCAACGACAGTATGCAGAAGGACAGAAGTAACGACGTATTGCTTAACGTTTGTGGGGCGTACAATCCAGTTCGAAAACGCTCTTCTTAAATTTTGGTTCGGTGCGTGTTACGTCCCCGGTAGATGTCGCTGTTTCTCTTTCTTAGGCACCATCCCAATGCCCTGTACTCCCCCCCACACACCTTCCTTATTACCGCTGGAAAAGGGCTGCGCTCTGTTACCCACAATGCAGCGAAGCGACGGCGCTGGAGATGCCTGTGTTTGTTGGATGTTGAGGATTAAAGATGGCCACCAGCAGGAGGAGTGGGGATAGTAACCACTTCGGAATTACGGCATTATTTATCATGTATGAATAATAATAATAATAATAATAATAAAAAAAGAGGTCGAGAAAGGCGCCTTCGACATTTTTTGCAAATACACATTCCTTTCCTCGACCCCGCTCCCTGACGATATATGCACCGATTCATTGGTGAGTTGTGCATTTAATATAGTTTGCAGTTAGCCAGCCAGCTAAATCTGAGAGTGACAATAATGCCAACTGCCGCTGCTGCTCGCGAAATGGAAACGCAGAAATACGGAATAATGCATTTAAGCTGTTTCGTTTGTATGGTGCTATGCTCGGCGGACACAGTTACGAAGGACAAAAGTGATCGTCAACGCTTTGATCTCTTTCTTTGACAAGCTGCGTTAGCTGGCTCTGGCTAGCTGGCTACATTGGCAGATGCTTAAATTTTATTACAAATTTTTTTTTTTTACCAGGAAGTGGCTATTAATGTGCGTAGCATTGCTGCTGCATACCGGCTTATCGCTTGATATTTCGGGCGTGCGCTGCCAGTGCATTGCGGGCTGATGGAAAAACGCAGCGGCTCCTCACTTTCGTTACGGATATTTAAAAACTGCAGCATGATCGCCGAAATGTGATGACCTCAAAGCTGTGCCGTAATGTTCGCGCAGGGGTGCGTCGAAAATATACATAATATTACAGTAACAGTGCTTTCGTGGACATCACGACAATGCCCGCTGTCACAGCCCGCAGTTTTTATTTTTATGCCTGCGTGTGGCACTTAAATCATCACCAAACGCGCGTCTTAAAATGTAGGATTAATCATAAGGAGACCGAATGACTAATTCCAGAGCACTTTATAGGCTGAGTCAAGTCACAGGTACGGATTTTCATGTATTAAGCTCCCCGCAACCCATATGAAATAATTTTATGAGAATTGCATTGGAACACATGAGTATGATTTTAATATGGCGTTGGCTGAGTGGAATGGTGATTTCCTAATAGTGCAAGCGATGACTTCTCTTTTTATGTTTTGAAAAGAAGGCTTCATTTGACTCCAGTAACTGAAAACGAGCTTAATATAAAGATTATTTTATAATATATGTAGTGTTGCACTTTGGGTTATCCTGTTGGCCTGTTTCTTGTAATGATTATATAAAAATAATATGTACTGTTCGCAGATAATACACAGATATAGAAAAGTGGTTATTTTGGGATTATTAAAATAGGCGTGTTTTTCATACTTTACCCTGTGGTTAAAGGTTGCTTAGAAAGACCTCTGATTTGCATGCTACGTTTTTCAGATCCGTTAGTGCAAATCTTGTTTTTGAGGCACGTAACTTATTATTAATACTGAATGTTGCACCACAGTAAATGCAATGCCACTCGCGTTTTACCGCTGCCTTGTTGTAACCGGTGCCTTCATTACATTCAAGTAATTAAAATCTAGTAGTAATGTATGTAAGTGACGTTCTGATTAAGTTCTAAGTAAGTTAAATAGCCCTTTTCGCCCAATATAATGTGACCAGTCTGATATCTGGCAATAACACAGACCTTTATGTCTGCTATCAGATAAACTGAAGAGGCATTGGGCAGCTATACAAGTAACCTTTTTCAGAAAGTGTATAACTTGTAATTGGTTGGCAGAAAAAACCCCTTTCATTTGAGCCTGTATTGCTGGAGTCTTCTCTAGGTTATTATTGTGGTGTCCTTTAATTTGGAACTGCTGTTAAGCTTATCCCATCAAGGTTAACAGACATTATGGGGTGATGGTGCTTGATGAATATGAGAAACTGGTAACTGTGATATCTATTCACAGTGTAAAGTGTGTGTTTGGTGGGGCACATACCTGACTTGGTGACCCCTTCGCTCAATGAAATGAAGAGAACTTCCATCAAAAGATTCATTAGTAAATTTTTACAATCATAGGTGTAATTGCACCCAAAATAATGCATTATGCCCTTTTGCCTTACTATTTGCCAGCCAGTATAATTTTCTCTCTTTTTAAAAATCTGTTATCTCTTTGCCTTTTAAGCAGCTGTTTTGGGTAATGCCTCTCTGCATCTTCATCACAATCTTTCTGTAGCAGGTCTGTAGGCATTATGGGCGGTAGAATGTTCCCAGAGCCCTATTCTGTGAGATTCCCAATTATTTTTTGAACACTGTGTCATATGTGTTTTATTGTACTCTGTTCTGGTTGCACTGGCTTTCATTATATTTTTATACTGATGATTCATTTCGGTTCTTCAGTTTGGCCCTTTGATAATGGTGAACTTAAGGTGACTGAAGACTACTGGTAAACTTGATGCTGGAATGTCACATAAACCTCCTTTAATGATACCGGGGTTTGGCTTATCACTTTCCAAGTGGGAGGGTGACTGTCTGCTGTCCCCAGTTCCAGTGTGTCGATCAGGAGTGAGTTGGAAGGTTGGGTCAAAACTTCCAATGCACCATTAGAATATTTTCCTTCTTAATGACTCCAGTTGCAGGATTGCTTCAGACCTAATACAGTAATACAGAAACCTGCTGGCTAGTAGTTTTGGCATTAACAGACCTGGACACTTTGTCAGCTGGCTAAATGCTCACTTCTAACATTATTATTACAAGCCACAGTGGTTTGGTCTTTCTACCTGTGAAAACAATTGTTTCATCTTTGGTCTCATTGTTCTGTTTTTAACTTTTAATAAAGGTAATTAATTATGATTGCTTTACCTCTCATATTTAACACATGACAAAACTGAAATTGTATTTGAATATTTGAAACTAATCAAATAGGGAATTTTATTTATGGCGTACAATGTAAGGGCAAGTTTAAATGGTAGTCCTTCACAAAACCTATTTCTTCATCTGACTCAGTCAGTAGGGGAAGAAAATTCTACCAATGTCGGATTAGCCATTTGTTATATAGCTCTCAGGGTCTGAAATGTTTTGTAAATGTTAAAAGAATACTTAAAACATTATCGATGAAAATAATACTTTTTCATAGACGGGCCTTTGAACTGCATGCTGGTTTATTGAAAATACAAAATAACCAAGCTTGATGATGTTCTGGAAATGTAGTTGTCTTGGAGAATAAACATAGTAACCTGTAAAGAATGGAGTTTGAAATTTTAATTGTTTGTAGCTTGAAATGTTAAGACTTAATCATTTTTGTTCATTATGTTATCCCAATGGCTCTCCCTAGTTCCCAAAACTGGAATATTCTTGTTAAAGCCACATGAAAAATAGTGCATGAGCGTTAAGGATTTTTTTCTAAACTGGCAAATTCCGTTCTGTTTTTCAAAGTTGGTCCTGACAGTAAATCACGGCAGTGACAAGCTGTCCGGCGGCGGTGAGCTTTGGCCTGAATTCATTAACTGTTTTCCACGTGTTTGCCGTCTGTTAGTGCAGGTTCATTGTGTTTTGGTAGTGTGGAGTCAAACCATATTTGTCATTCATATGCTTGCCATCCATGTAGCAGGAGCATGACTGTGCCAATGCAGGGGCAGTTAACCTAAGACTAAGGGGGTGGGTATCTGCTTTCACTGCTGTCCTGAGGCAGTGAGAGGCAACAGCTCTTTAGTTTTTCAGCTGCAGGAGTTGGCGTCTCTCATGTCTACAGGAAGGTTCCTTAAAATGCTCTCACGGTTTGGCCCATTCTGCCCAGGGCACGTACAAGGCGTCTTTATTATAGGCAGTGTGATCGCTTTCATCTGCACCAGCCTTCTGCATATGAAACTGTGGTTTTCATAGTTTGTAATTTAAGCTTCAGATATTTCAAGTCTGTTAGTATGACCTGCATGTCAAAAACCTTGCTGGACCGTGTTTCTCTTTCTTTGTGTCTTTTTAATTACAAATTGTCTCCTTTCTGTAATGTAGGCACTGTCATATACTACACAGTCTCTTCTTCTGAACACAGTTTATCAATACATCCATTTGATTATCGATGTTTCTTTCCTTCCTAATTTTAACTTGAAATATTTTTCAGAAAAAAATTGAAACTACCTTCTTACAGTGAAATATGACACTACAATAACAAATCTTTATTAAATATGGTATTGTACATTTTAAATGAACATTTCACATAATATGCAAGTGTCTATTTGTTATATATTGCAACATATCAAAATCATGATTTAATGTGTTGTCGTATGTGTTGTAAACATGATACTGTTATGGATGTTATGCCTGAATGGTTATGCTGGATATGGTAGAACTGACATTGGTTTGATGGTTGGATCATTTTCTCAGAAATAATTTGATGACTTCTAGTAGTAGCTTTTAATTTTTTTGTTTGCTATAAAGTACATACATTTTGAATAACTTGACTTGCCTTTTATTTTCAGAAGCAATTTTTTTTCCGCTATGCATTTATCTGTTGGTAGATTTAAATATTCTATCACTTGAAGTTACATTTTTGTGGAGGCTGTAATGTATCAAGTGAGCAAAGACGGGCTGCATCAGCATAAGACGTCTCTGCGAGTATAGGCCTAGTGATTTTAGGAAATGACTCTGTGTTTTGTGGCTGCTTTTACGCTTACGCATAAAGCCGTCTGCATTTTACTCCCAGGTAACGGAGAGGGAGGGCCGGAGTCACATTTTGGGGAAACTTCTTTCTTGCCTGACTGTAATGTGGAACTAGCTACAAATAATCAGTTTCGCTGTGTTTGGGCTGCTGTTGTTTGTCTGCTTTTACAGGCATTGTTCATGCTGTTTTAGTTTGGATGAAATTGCAATCAGCGCCAGGTATTTTTACTATGCTTTAGTAATAGAGGGTGGGCCATTTATATGGATACACCTTAATAATCCAACACAATGGGCAGCACATTGAACACATTGAACACATTTTACAAGTGGTCAGAAACTTGTAAATAACTCATGAAAGAATAAAGTTACGTTAAAACCAAGC
>JAODUD010000117.1:12313174-12329656 GCA_026784285.1 Stomatorhinus walkeri
CCTTCAGTGTCACAAAGGAAATGCAGACCTTCTTGGTGTGTCCTGGTACGGCCCCAAAGACATGCTACTTGCGATTTTGGTCATGAAAAGCTTCTACATTAGAGCAACGCAATGGCAACCATTTTAATTTTATTAGCACCTTTTCCCCCTCCTCTAACCAAGCTAGAGAAGATATTGTAGTGTTAGCTGATGTGTGAACTGCACTACACTAAATTCATGTACTAATGTGTACGTGTTTCTCCATTATATTTAGTCATTTTGTAAAATGGATGGAATCAAGTAGATGAGTTAATAAAACATCACTGTGGAAGATTCTCCTTAACCTTTCTTTAATTTGGTGACTCTGGTGTAAGATTAGGTAACAGAACAAGAGCTCTCATAGCATTACAACAAGTTATCTGGCTAAGCAAGAAATTCTGCTTCATGAAATACCCCCCTGTATAACACACACTTGGCTGAGAGTGTCAGAATGCAGGGTCATGCTTAGAGATGGTACATGCGTAAGATGAATATAATGTGGGTTACTGAGAGCAAGGGCAATTTAATAAACAGTGGTACGACAATCTAAATTGATTATACCTTTTTTGCTTATAAAAGTATTTAAACTTTTTTTTTACAGATGATTTTTAGTGGTCAGTAGTATAGTTACTATAGAGAAGCATCTTGGACTGGTGAAAGCTCAATAACAAACCATCCATCCATTCTTTCATCAGCAACCATCAAAGTTTCTGGGGACTAGAACCCGTCTAGATCCTAGGCTTCACTGAAGAACTCCATGGGAGTAATACCGCTTCAACTATCTGCTTATATTATGACTGTGAGGAAACTTGGAATGAAAGGAATACCTGAGAACATGAATGAAGAGAACAACTTTCAACCCTAGCCCTAATTGCCAGTTCACCAGCACACATAATCCCATCACCAGTTACAGAAAGTGTTTGGGCAAGCTTGCTTTTCCAGATCCTGCCATATCCCATCAACCCTGTGTCAAATTTAGAGAAGTGTTTCTTTTTGGTAAATGGCTAACTTTGATCAAATAATTTAATTTAGCCTGAAGCATATGTGTGACACATGAACTGTTTCTAGCATCGTTGATGAACCTTTAAATGACACTCCAATGATGACAAGTGCAAGCATGTAGTGGGACATAAGAGGCATAAAACAGTAGGCGAAGGGGACTGATATCCACCTTTGAGAGAACAACAGGTTGTCTTCACGCTTCATATTTCACAGCACGCATGCTGTTTTTTGTGCAGTTCAACTTAGAAGTTGTGTTTTCAGACTTGACTAATTCATGATATAAAATGTGTTTGACTCTTGTAACAAGAGAATCATGTATATTATAAAATTGTTTTATTACGTGTAGAATTGGGGAGTGGAAAATCATATCTGCTTACAGTTGCTATATGTGACCAGTACTTTATGAATATATATCAATATACTAATATACAAAAATATACAAATATATCTATATACTTGGTGTAGGCCTGGGCGATATATTGCATCGTGCAAGTGCAATAATCACCAGAGCTTCAGATGACAGAGGAAACATTTAGCCAGACGCCAGCTTTTCGGTGCTATACGGACATTTATTTGCGTCCATAATCTGTGAAGCAGTTTAGAAATATGGCTAAAATATTAGTGTGGCTTTGTATGACGTCCAAAGGTCATTATTAGTATAAATACAGTATATCCTTATGTTTAATAAATGTGTCAGGTTCTAAAATGCAAAAAGTACCACCACACCCAACGTATTTTTACCTTGTTTATGCACAAGATCTCCTCTTTTAAAAGATATTGTGGCTGCTCTTCTTCACCCAGATTTCAGTGCAGTCAAGTTCTGTGCCTGACATGCTGGAAAAAGGAGACTGTAATAAAAAAGAGGTTTACTTGATTAAGTCATAGTTGAATTAATCCACATTCAAAATGATTGTTCCTCTAACCAATCTCAGAAGCCAGTATGATTTGCTGTAATCTGTATCAATGTTAAACCTGCTTTAGCAAAACACTTTATGAAGTGAGCAGCAATATTAATTAAAGCCTCATCTCTAATCACCATTCTTTTAATTAAGTTCTGAATTGTTGACTGCTTGTGCAAACTGTTCTGTAGATACTTCTTGAATTATTATGCATAATTAGACCTAAACAAGTGTACATTTGGGGTATAAATTCTAGTGCACTTCGATTATTAAACGTTTTTTTGTGAGTCCGACAACTCATTTTTTTCTAGGTACAAACAAAAGTATACTTGTTTCGACAACAGCAGTGATGTACGTCACAGTGTCACAGTGTTGACACGAAATATTTTCAGCAAGAGCTGGGCAGTATTCACTTTAGAAGCTGACATTTGCTTAGATTTCCTGTTCCAGTTCCAATTTTATCAGTACTATGTCAGCAGGATGTTAGGAAGGATATGCACTCCCATTAATATACACAGAATAATATATTTAATAGCTGCAACCATAACCAGTGTTAATCAAAATCCTATAAATATCCTTCTTTGGTATAAATATCCTCCTAAGATAAAGGCAATCAGCCTTTTCTCCAACAAATGAAATCAATTGCTGCACTATTTGACAGTTGGTTTAGTACAGGTGAGTGAAACACCCATTTGCAAAATAACACAACAGCCATGACAAAATAGTACAGATAACATATATCAATAATAATAATAATAATAATATAGTATGTAAAAAATGAATAGAAGTAGTGAGCTAATGCAGTACATGCAACTACAGTGAGATTTACACTATGACCTGTGTAATATGGAAACACAGCCATATGCTGTATGTGGTTAGGGATGAATGCCAAGTAAATACATGAATGTGCATTAGCTCATTTGGTGTAGCTCAAACATTCTACCAGTGCACTGGTGGCTTCAGTTCATTTACGTGTCTGCTGCTGCTTCACAGCTGGCTTTGAATTCCCCGTTGACTTAATGCAAGCACTTACAAGAACAGTGTTTATGGAGGTGTGTGATCTTGTGTGGTCTTTTGTCTGCTCTCTGTCGCCCCCTGCACCTGACCCGACCCAATAATGGTAATGTCATGTAGCGGCATGTTTAATGTGAGCGGCTAGATTTTAAAATTATTGAGCCGCGGGTCGAGGCAGAGAGCCGCATATTTATGTCTGTTTGCTGACGCACCAACGATCGGATGACCGGTGGTATCTTTGGTTAACAGGCCACGTCTTCGGGACCCCTGCTGGCTCCAGGCTGCTACATGTGCAGAGTCCCGCTGCGGCCTGCCTCCCGCAACATATGGTGCACGCAGTCGATGCTCGTCCCCGCCTCGCGGTGGAAGCGTGACCCGCCCTATAGTCCAAATGGGCTAACAGGCTGGTGTCTTCCATTTGCAAAGACAAGAGGAAGGCAGCACTAACATTTTACTCAGCCAAGAGGGGTTTGCTGTACCTGATGTATCCCAGCCAGCCTGAAAATGCTAAGGTACAGCTCTGAGAGCTTGAGAAGTCTTATGCCTCTCTGGGATCCATTAAGCTGAGCTCAGCCTGCAAAGACTCCAGTAATGTCGTTGGGAGAAGCTTTAACCTCAAAATGCTCAAGTGAAATAGTTAATTTGCTAAACCTTGGCTTCATAAAAATAGCTCCTGGTTATTTTTTTTATTTATATGTATAAGAGGCATGACGTGCTGATAGCGTGATGGATTTGTTGTGCTCTCGTGCCATATGGTCTGTTACTAGTGATTTGAGGGCTTCCCTGTGAGATTTTGCAAAGCCACGCAGAATGACGATGTTGCATTATGAAGCCTTGTTGTCATTTGCCCTCTGAATTTCTGATAGTTTCTTACCTTGGCTTATGTCTGCTTTGAAGACATAAAAAAACAAGGTGATGCAGTAATAGCTCTGTAGGGGATGTGTTCTGTATTTTCAGATTTTTGTTTTTTTTATTTCCATCTTTGAGGGATAGTGTGTCACCAAGAGGAATTTTGTCGAAGTCTGGGTATAATTTCTGATAAATGTGAAAAGCGGCACTGTAAATACTCACAACTTCCATGGTGATTTTTGTTCCTCTTCAGAAGTGGCAGTGACAGTCTTATTATTGCTGTCCTTATGGGAAATTACAAAATCTTTTACTTCATTCTGGGTAGTTTAATCGGTTTGGGTTCAGCGTTCAAGGTATTCACATTGTCAGTGTCTTGTTACTCGTGTGCTACTTTCAAAACAAAATAGAAAACGGTAAGTGGCCTGCATGACGCCCTGTGGTGGCAGATCCCCTCCCAGCATATTTGCAGTTCACATGACCTCCCTGTGTCTTACAAGGTTTCCTCCCACAGTTCACAGACGTGCACATAAGCAAATTAATATCTGCCTGTAGTGTGTGTATCTGTGTGTCGTGCAGTAAATTGGCATCCTGTCCGGATTGTACCCCAGCCTTCTGCCTCCTGTTGCTTGGGTTAGGCTCCAAGCTCCCCTCAGCCCTCACTGGATACGTCTTAGGAAGATGGATGGATGTTCAGAGCAACTGTTAGCAAGTAACACCAAATAACCCAAGTGCACCACTTGTTATATGTGTGTTTGCTTAACTTAGTTCTTTTTTATTTTTTTCCTGGTAAAGAATAGAAAGCAAATAAGTAATTATCCAGAGCTAAAAGTGGTTTTTCTAATACTACGTCACTCGAGGACTTCATTTCATATTCAGAGGAAACACCATTATCTTTCTATGCATTATGCATCTTTGTGATGTAGTGTGAAAGATTCATTTCGGCATTTGGGTTTTGATGGTTCATAACAGGAGTGGGGGTAATTGTGTTGGGGGGGGGGGGGGGGCAAAGCACAGCAGCTGAGGGTGTTTGATTTGTGAATCAGTAATGTCTGTTCAGGGCACAGATCTAGGCACAGCTGGTGAGGTAATCGGTGTCAGTGTGCTGAGAGGCCCAGGGTCATAGAAGGCCTTTTCCTCCTTCCCTAATGTGTAGCCGGGAAGAACCTCGTGAGGATCTGCTTTTCTAAAGCGGACGCAACTCCTGTTCTGTTGAATTCTGGAAAGGGGATAGTAAAGGTGCCAGTGGGGCTGCTGGATTCATAAATGGTGCTTGGCGTTTCTCCCCAGTGAGGTACTACTCTGCTCTGTCATTTTCTATTTTTGTGTGTTGCCGGTGAAACTCTTTCAGATCTCTCTCTTCCGAATAACTTGAGAGAATGATGTCATTGTCCTGCTGTTCCGTTTAGTCCTCGATAACAGAATGCTGTAGCCATTCTTGGAGGCTGTGCTGTTTTTTTTTTAATTTAATTTTTGAATTTCTTTGCCTCCACAGTGCAGCCTTGAGCTGAACTGTCCCCTTTTTATTTGCAGGTATTTGTGGCTGTTCGTCTCTTACAGCAGCAACTCTCTGATGCATTGCTCACTCTGCCTAAACCATCCCCTTTTTATTTGCAGGTGTTTGTGGCGGTTTGTCTCTTACAGCAGCATCTCTCTGATGCAGTGCTCACTCGGCCTAAACCATCCCCTTTTTATTTGCAGGTATTTGTGGCTGTTCGTCTCTTACAGCAGCAACTCTCTGATGCATTGCTCACTCTGCCTAAACCATCCCCTTTTTATTTGCAGGTGTTTGTGGCGGTTTGTGTCTTACAGCAGCAACTCTCTGATGCATTGCTCACTCGGCCTAAACTCTCCCCTTTTTATTTGCAGGTGTTTGTGGCACTTTGTCTCTTACAGCAGCATCTCTCTGATGCAGTGCTCACTCGGCCTAAACCGTCCCCTTTTTATTTGCAGGTGTTTGTGGCGGTTTGTCTCTTACAGCAGCATCTCTCTGATGCAGTGCTCACTCAGGCTGAACCATTCCTTACTCCTTAATGAGCCATTTTCCTTTCCTGACAAAGGACTATGTTGACTAATTTCTGTCATCACTTTATCCTTTTAGAATATCTGCCTTGACTAAATTGTTAAATTTTTTTTAGGTCACTAGTCTGAACGTGTTATTGTATGTGCTGGCATCAGTCGTCTATTTACAGTGGGCCTTATTTGATCAGTAATCTATTTACAGTGGACCTTTTTGATCAGTCATCGATTTACAGTGGGCCTTTTTGTGGTTTTTATGTGATGTGCAGGTCAGTGTGCATCACAGTGCCATTTTGGTTGCTTTGTAAAGGTGCTTTCTTCTGTTCATAAAGGCCATTCACCCACACAGGGCTTTATTTGACATTTCATTCAAAAATTTAGACCGACAGTATGTGCAAACTTAATAATCAAGTGATTTATCTGTAAGATAAACCCTATTTTACTTATTATCGTAATGTCCTTTTTGGCATGGATTGTTGCTTTTGTTATTATCAACAATGAGAGGATACAAAAACACCATGCCGACTGTTTGGGGGAGGGAAAAAATGCCTCAAAATAGACATTTGTAGGCAATTAACAGAAGTGTGTGGATTCGGGGTGCCAGATGGTGTCTTCTGAATATAGGATTCACAGCTCAACAGGACTGAAGACTCAACGCCAGTGTTCCCTCCCCAGTGCATTTTGTGGATTTGTGTGTGTGTGTGTTTTTTTTTTTTTTAAAGGAGTAAGGTATTCCCCAAATAAATTTCTGTCCTTATGCAAATCAACAATTAAGTATTAATGAAGTATTTAGTATCTGTTTTTCCTCAACAAACTTTGAAAGGTGAAAATATTTGTGAGGGAACTGAAAATCTCTCACGCTTTTGTTTTGAGTTCGGTCAGCTAGCTTTGATGCTGTTTAACTACATCACACCACATGGCCTTCTCCTCACGTGCCGCTCCACAGCCTCAGTCATAATGCTTCAGCAAGTGACCCATCTGAAATCATACAAATCCGCTGCTATGTTTTTTACCAGTACAATATTCTTTTTTTCAGTTTCCAGCATATTCTATTTATGCACTGCATACTTTTTCAATTTGTTTGCTCCACGTTCACTTGTTTGCACTGTATGTACTGTTTTGGCACTTTGTCTGTTTGGCTCTGTATGTATGTTTGTCTTTGCACTACGTTCAGTCTGCTGTATGCGCCAAAATTTCCACCTGGTATCAATCAAAATCTTAAATCCGGTGTTACCCTTTTCATAGCCCGAGCTGAACTGTTATTTTGTCTACCGTGAATCCCCAAATCTGAGGTCAGTTTCCTTGACCTCTGTGGCTCTTGTTTTTCTGTCTGCTTGCATGTTGCACAGAACGAGCTCCCAGAAACCTGGCTTTCTGAGGGGCCTCACACTGCATACGTGGCTTTTGTGGGAAAACAAAAGGAAATAACTTATCATGGAGGGTTGGGGTTATTCTTGGTTATCGTGAAAGGACACTTTGTATAGCTAAGATGGTGAATTTCAGTAAAAACTTTTGGGTGAAAAGTGTGTCTTTCTTATTGCGGTTTGGCATATTGGTTAGTTTGTTATTGTGGGTTGATCATTTTCAGTCGTGAAGTTCCCTGACCAGCACCCCTTCATTTCACTTCCAGTTAGAGCTGCCACTAATGACAATTTTTCAATAGATTAATCTGTTGACCTTTTAACCGATGTTTCGATTAGTTAAACCTATCACTATCAATTATATAAAAAAATGAGTAATCTATCGATGAATCTGTCAGTTCATCTAGTAATCGTTTAGATGATGTAATGTGTTATATTGTAATATGATATAATTAATATTAGGCAGGAATCAACCAACAACTGCAGGGTGCCACTCAATGACATACAGTCAATTTAAACACTATTTAAGTTGCATGTTTTTGGACAGTTTAATGAAACCGGAGAATCTGCAGAAAAGCCACCAGGCAGAGTGAACATGCAAATTCTCTCTGCGTCATTCTGCTGCTCTGACAGGCTTGCACGATGTACGATGTTAATATAAACGTGGCATTTCATGCACATGCAACTGTCACAACTCAAGGACTGCAGTAGTCTCCTGGGTTCAAGTTGCAATAAGTTTACAATAAGTTGCTTATTGTAAAACTCTCACGTATCTGGCGTGACATGCTTTCTGATTCTCACGGTCACACAAGAAATCTTACAGCAAATCTATATTATTCCATCATAAACCTAAAATTAGCTCCATTTAAAGCATTGGGGTAGTTTGCAAACCGTAGAGAATATTTACAAGGCAATAAAACTATTAAATACATGTAAATGCACATGCAGACTTGTCTCGAATTGAAAATCTCATGCCAGCTAACTGACCCAAGTTGGCAACCCTGTACCATGAAAGAAGATTCGCCTAAGTGATGGGACTGACCTTGGTTTTAGCAGAAATTATTTTGACATCGAGGAAGCGTAGAAAGTAAATGAAGCAAAATAATTTAAATCAACTTGATGACAAAGACAGATAAAGGCTACTCTGCTCGGCTACTGTGCTAGGCTACAGTTAACCTTGCATTTATTTTCCCAAATGTTGTTTTTTAAGGCATTTTTAGGCAGAGTGGTGGTTCTGAGGCTAGGGATCTGTGCCAGTAACCAGAACATTGCTGGTTCAAATCCTGTGAATGCCAGGAGTGATCTTACTCGGTTGGGCCCTTCAGCAAAACCCTTAACCTGCGAATGTTTCACCCTGGGTATGACGTTAATCTACATCCAGCCCTGTAAGGAGATCCTCCAACTTCCAGGGAAATTTGGGGGTTGTTGACTGGATTGGCACTCCAGCCACCAGGAAAGCTCCCACTGTTCCATTCAGGCTAGTGTGCTGAGGTATGACTCTCCACACAGTTACACTTGGGTTCTCGTCCTTGAGGTAGTATGTCGTGTGGTGGGTGCAGCAATGTGCTGTCAGCTTATGCTTTAGTTTGCTTTTTTAAGATATGCTTGCATTGCAGTCATTCTGTGGTGATATTTAAGTTCTGCTTTACAATACTTACAGATGACTGCATTTTCAGACAAGTTTAATGTGAATGAAAATGTTTGGACTCTCAAACACTATGCACATCATCCTTCTGTCACATCGCCAAGTAATCGAGAAGGTAAATTGCATTTTATAATTGAGTAATTGTGTTTAATTCAGTAATTGCAACAGCTCTAATCTAAACAATTAATTTTCTTCCAGAGAATCAAACTGACCATCTCATTTAAATGAATTTTATTTAGACAATACATGCTGTTTGTCATTGTAAGGTTTCAGATAACCAGATTTTCGCCACTATATGACATTTATGCCAGCAATTTGATAAGCCGAAAATATTGAGAGGTGTATTGTGATGCCCAAGAGTTAGCAATCTGTATAAATTCAGCGTATCCTTATGTTTAATAAATCCAGTTCTCAGAGCATCCAACATGCTATTGTTCTGTTATACCATGGAAGAAATAAGCACAGAAGTGCCGGTGAAGAAAGGGGACAGCTCAGCAACTGCAACATCTTTTAAAAGATGACATAATGTGGTTAAACAAGGGGATTTGTTTTAGGTAAATATAGTTTTTTTAGGTAAATATAGTTTTCATTTTAATTTCAGTTAACAAGCATTTAAAAAAAATCCATTTTTGTTTCAGTTTTTGTTTAAGGTAATAACCATAAACCCAACAAGCACATGAAATAAATAAACATAGAAAAAGTGCAGATTCTGCCAAAATGTTTTGTTAAACACTTATTCAATATAGATTCTAAGGTAGCAGGCAGACAATTTTATGACTTTAATGATGGGTGTATTTAGCAGCTATAAGCACAAAGGATATTTAAAAAACACACCATACTAATGGCATTTTAATAAGCATGAATACACAACATTCAAGGTTGCTTTGCGTTTTTTCCCAGTCATCATCCAGAATAGTGCCTGCGCGTTTCCTCCTTGTGCGTAGCACTAATGCCTCTGTATGCCATCGCACTTTGCACGGTGTACAGACCACCTTTTTTGTGATACTTTGAATTGCACAGTTATGTAGTTATATTGAAGGAAAATGGGAAGGGGGGTGTTTATTGTGGTGATTTGGAATGGAAGGGGGTTGGTGGGTGAAGCATACCTTTCTTTAAGGAATTCAGGTGGCGGGTGGTGGTGGTGGGGGGGGGGGGGTGATGAGTAGGCCTCTGTCACGGAGCGCCCCCCTGCACACCCACATGCTCTCCCACCAGCATAGCAGTTGAGCCCTGTTTTAACTTTCCACTGTTTGACGCTTATATATTTATATGTATGTATACACACCCCCCTAGCTTGCTGACTATCCTTCTCCTCCATTTGCTTTTCTTTTTCATACACAATGTGGGTCACCAGACCATCGCACACACCCAGACAGTAAACACAAAGAAATCGAGAATAAAAGAGAATAATACTGCATGACAGGAGGCCATAGTTTACTCGCCGATGTGACATTTGTTGCCGCGTTTCAGAGCCGGCCAGGCGGGGCAGCTCTCCTCTCTCCTTATCTCCTCTTTCCCCTCTCCCCCTTCCTTTGTGTGCTTCTGTCTCGCTACCGTTAAATGCCATGAAATATTCCACCTCAGTGTGCCGCTCTTTGTCCTGGCAGCGCCGGCTTCGTCCTGAGAAAGCAGCACAAGATGAACATGGTGAAGAGGATCATGGGCCGGCCGCGCCAGGAGGAGTGCAGCCCGCAGGACAATGCGCTGGGCCTCATGCACCTGCGGCGCCTCTTCTCCGAACTTAGCCACCCACCGCGTCACATGACCCAGAAGGAACAGGAGGAGAAGCTGTATATGATGCTGCCCGTCTTCAACCGGGTGAGGAACAATGATCTCTGCAGAACAGGGGGGTCAGGCAGCAAGCTGAGGCAGGTAGCAGTTTACATGGGGGTTAAGGGCACAGGATCGCTGCTTCAAGCCAGGTCATTCAATCCTAACTGTTGTACCGCTGAAGAAAACTTGAGCAGAATCTTTATTTTCTCATTTCCCCACTTCTTACATTCTAAAATGTACTGACCTTGGAATTACTGCTATAAATATGAATATTACGCCCCATCCTGGGTTATTCCCTGCTGTGTGCCCGTAGCTTCTGGGATAGGCTCCAGACCCCCCACAATGCTGAATAGGACAAATGGATGGATCGATGGATGCATGATCATCTTGCTGGTTCTTTGATTATCCATCCATTGGAAACTGTGAGAAGCTTTGCATCCTGGTTCTCCGCTCACCTCTCGGCCACGCAATGCTGCTGTGCTAAAGCCAGGGCACCCAGCTGCCTTCCCTTCATTAATGTGGCAGTTGTAGAGGGATTATCTGTGTTTCAGGAGACAGTGATCCTGTTTGCCATCAGCTAATGAGGACAAGTGTCTTCGTTTTTTGTTCCCCTGGTTAATGATTTTTGGTATTCTATATTTATGTGGCACATTTCAGCTTATTGTTTGGCCAGTGGGCTGCAGAGATTTCCACTCACCCGAACGGTGCACTTCAGTCGCTCCAGCAGTGCACTTCACGATGCGTTCATTAATCACTCAGTACCGTTAATGATTTAAGCGCCCGTACAGAAGCAGGTCCTTTTCCCTGTGAAGTGCACTGCAGCACCCGTCCTACTTTTGAGAGGCTCCACTTCAAAACCTGTCACAGACAGCAGTTGTAGCCATTATTTTTTAGTTTGTGGGCGGGTGGGAGAGAGAGGAGTGTTTTCTACTAATGTTACATTGCTAAAATACAATCAGCTGGCAGAGGCTGGTATCTCTAGTTAAAGGTTAGGTCAGTTTTAATTCAGGTCTGATGTACACTAGATTTTATCAATGCTTATGAGTAGGATTGGTAAACTATTATTTTAATTTCAGTTATGATTCTGGCTACTAACAATTATCAAAACAAAATAACTATTATTCTGCCACATTTTATTTCACAGTGATGCTCCTGTTTTGTCTTCTGTTATGAATCCGGTGCAGCCCTTTTTCAGCCTTTTTATTTGCTGATCATTTGAATTATATTAGAGTTCAAGAAAATCCACTGTGCAAAAGACAAATTATATGTATATGTTCAATAAATGCACGATATTTCCAAAGTCAATGAGTAATCATGTTAAATAATCTGGATCTCAATTTTGACCAAAATAATCATGATCATGATTAACTGAGCAGCCCTGCCTGTGACTTTCTGTCTGGAAGGCCAGTAAAAATGACCACAGCTGTGTTAAGCTGGTTATGTGTCTAAAGGCTGTAATCACAGTGATCGGTGCCTTAGTCTGCTCTCTGACCCGGTGTCCCCCGGCTGTGTGTGACGCAGGTCTTCGGGAGCGCCCCTCCCAGCACGATGACGGAGAAGTTTTCTGACCTGCTGCAGTTCACCACCCAGGTGTCCCGGCTGATGGTGACGGAGATCCGGCGACGAGCGTCCAACAAATCGACAGGTTTGAGGAGCTGAAACCTTTGTTTCCTACCTTAAACCCAGGCTCATCTCAGACAGCATTTAGTATCAGCTCTCCTGAACCTTTGTGTGAAAATAAAGGCCTTTAAGTATAAGGAACTAATAGATCTCATCTTTGCATGTATGCTTGTTTATAGTTATAGAGCACAACGTATTCAAAGTGAGTGTGGGAATAAACTGGGTTCCCTCCAATAATTCATCTGAAATAAGCTGAGACATGAGTTATCAAAGCCAACATGCAACTGCAAAGTCAGCTGTAGCAATAATGACAGGGTGATGTTCATTTTCACACTGTACACATTATCAGATGCATGGCAAATTTAAAGGGGAGCCGTCTATCAATTTTAGAGTCTTTGTACTGCAGGTGTTTGTTAGTCTTGTTACATGGGCAGTTTTGGATCTTTGAATTTAATCATCTAAAGGGTTAAACAGAAACCACTGTATCCCTGTACCATCCCCCCAACACCCCCTGCCCAAAGGGTTTGCATAGAAATTTGACTTCAGGTTCAGGTCCTTGCCCCCATGCACCGTGTCTAAGTGTCTGTCCTCCGGAACCAGCTGGTGGATGCTTGTCCCAATGGGCTGAGAACAACTTCCCATCCTTCTCTACTTTTCCCAGTATCGGCTCCTGTCTGTGGGGCAAAAAATTCGCGTCAGAAGTGCTCACCAGCTGCGCTTGTTTCCGCAGGACCCATCTGTTCCGGGAATAGCCTGCGCCACTCATACTCCCCAAATGCTCTTAATGTTGCACTTTCTGCTGCTCTGAATTATTGTCTGATTAGCTTCTTGCTTGCTTGGAAGTTGTTGTGTAGCTCCTTCTCCAGTGCTGCTTACACCTGTACCTGGCTGTCCACTGGAAGCTCAGCCTTGCTGTACTTATGTCTAATTGACTCCATCACAGCCATATGTTTGTAACGTGCTATTGGCCTCACTTGTACATCGCTTTCGATAAAAGTGGCTGCTAAATAAAGTAAATGTAAGTGTGTTTGCAGCTCTTTTTATCGTATTTCTTTTGTTGCTTTCTGGGTTAAAGATGGACAGGGGCCTGTGCTTCTAAAGAAAAGGCACCACTGTACCTCTTCTGTCCCTGCAGAGGCAGCCAGTCGAGCTATCGTGCAGTTTCTGGAGGTGAACCAGAGTGAGGAGGCAAGCCGTGGTTGGATGCTGCTCACCACCATCAACCTGCTGGCCTCGTCTGGACAGGTGTGGTTATGAGGAGGGTGAATGGGGCCACAGGTGGGGTGGGCGGGGTCACAGGTACGGTGGGTGGAGCCATGGGCATTCAAGGCTCCATCTCTCTTTGCCGACGATCGAATGGCAGTGCTGATCCAGACTGCATCCTCCCTGGTGATCAGTCTCCCAGCAGTCTCCTGTGATATGAAATAAATCTCAGGAATGCTTTTGAAACTCCTTTTCCTTGAAGTCACGCTAAATCAAATTGTTGTTCAGCGTAGAAAAAGGTCTTTCAGATCCCATTCCCCCTTTCATGATCCGCAGCCACCTCGGATTTTACGGCAGTTTATTTGCTTACCATTCAGGGAGAGGCTTATATGTCTGCAGCGGAGCCAGTAGCTGCCGGGGCACGTTGATGGCCAGGTATGCGCTCTGCTGTCATGCTGCATCCCTGTTTACTGGATACTCAAGGACACCCAGCACTTCTCAGACAGGGCTGATGCGTGCTGAGCTGTTACCTTGGCGACTCAAGAATACTGACGTTACTCTAATAGCTTTTGTGAGATTTTTTTTTAAATACAGCCAGAATTCAAAAGAACACTTTTGAAATCATCTGTGTAATACAATGTTTATATTATGGAAGAGTATTAGGCCCACTTATAAGAAATGTAACAATTTTGTTTCAAGATTGAATCCAGAATTTCTTTCTTAATCTTGTTATTTTGAATAGGGATGAAGTTAATGTTGTAAAGTCAGCGTCAGGAATTGAACTGAAATCTACACTTGCAGTGCTGAGAATGAAATTGAATGGAATAGAATTGTGTCGAGGAAAAAAAGAAACAAAATGTCAAGCTTAAATGCAAGATTTTGTGTTATCTGGAAATAGTTATTGATTTTCTTGTTGGTGACCGTACTGCTCTTCCACAGCGTATTATCCTACTGTTCTCATTGTTTGTTATTGTGTGAGAGCTTTTCTAGCAAGCGTCACGGGTGCCATTTCTCATTTTATTTCTCATCCAAAAAAATAGCCATAAATGTGTTTTTGGCCTCAGTCATTCTTGTTGACTAGGCTAAATGCTTGCTTAACGTTGTTTTTAGAAAAATCAGTTATAAAGTAAATCACTTTTTTTTTTTTGGAGGAGGAGGAGTTTGTCAAGTATTTTCTGAGCATTTCAGACTTTCGCAGCAGCAATGTTGCATTACTGCTGAATAATACACTATGTATCTCCATGTTTGTTTTTGCATAAGCAGATGGAGGAGCTGTTCCGACTGTCGCTCGCTCTCAGATTATCTTTTGTGTGAAATCGAGCCTGAACTCTTTACTGGAACAGAGTTTATCACCAGTCTTTGTAGATAATTTCTGTCACTTACTCACCTGATTCCACATTGTTTTATGTCTTTTTTTTATTAGCCTAGATTTTGCATCAATATCAGCATACGGTAGTTTTCTTCTGAGAAGCTTATTTGGGTTGCCGTAATGTGCATTGAGATTTGTGGATTTCCTAATATGACCCTGAGCATAACTGGTATCTGCTGCTTGTCATATGTGTTGCATTCATCTGAAGTTTCTGAGGAAAAGCTTCTCCTCTGTTTTAGAAAACGGTGGACTGCATGACGACCATGTCGGTGCCCTCCACGCTTGTGAAGTGTCTGTATCTGTTCTTCGACTTGCCGCATTCACCCGAGACCCCGGGCGCGGCTCAGACGGAGCTGCCACTGGCCGACCGCCGTGCTTTGCTACAGAAGGTCTTCGTGCAGGTAAGGCGCCTCCCCCTACCTTAAAGCTCAGCAATCTATTGAGCTCTCGACCACTGTTGGGTGTTCCGTGCTGAAACCTTTACAGTCTCACTCGCTGTGATATTCCTGTACATTTACCAGTGCTGATAAAAGTGATGTTTTGAACCCCACGCACTTCTTTCCTAAGACGGTTTGTTTTTGTTAAGGTTTCTTCTAGATGTCTGATGCAACAAAAAGATTGAAATTTAAAACCAAGATTTGTGTCAACTAATTGTAGGGCAAATGACTGCTAATATGTGCTGTTTAATAATATTAGTTATACCATATTGTGGAACTGCAGAATCTACATGTTGTGATTGTTCGTTAACAATGAATTAGCCCTAAAGATGTAAACCTGGCAAAAGCAAGCAGTAGGTAATTCGAGCCAGAGACAGGGACCGGGGGGTCAGACTGCTGACGCTGTTTCCTTCACCGGCAGATCCTGGTCAAGCTGTGCAGCTTCGTGTCGCCCGCCGAGGAGCTTGCCCAGAAGGATGACCTGCAGCTGTTGTTCAGTGCTATCACCTCCTGGTGCCCGCCCCATAACCTGCCATGGAGGAAGAGCGCCGGTGAGGTGCTCATGACCATCTCACGGCACGGCCTCAGCATCAATGTGGTCAAATACATTCACGGTACGCTTTGGGCCTCCGTCAGCTCTGGTGCTTTTTCATCCATTCATCTATCCTTCCTTTCATTCCTAGGAACACCTTGATATAGTACCCATGAGCAAGGTATCGCTATCGAAATACTAAAACTCCAGCTTTATATAGAGGAATAAAATTCTCATTGCTAGCTTAAGGCATATTGTACTTTCAGCATTAAAGGACAATGCATGCAGTCCTGCCTTATTCTGTTTATAAGCCAGTGAGAGAGCCTTCGCTCGAGTGGTTCTCTGCTTTGATCTCCTCCCAGAATGTGCTTCTGGCCATATAAAAGGTCATACGTATTACTTGTAAGGTTGGGCTCTGTCTCGTGTGTCTTTTTGGACAAAGTCGTGGAGTGACAGCTGTGTTCAACAGTCAGGCCTGAGCGGAGGTGCAGTGTGGGGCTGCCATTGAGGTTGGAGTGGGAGTGGGTGACGTTAGAGCAAGAGAAAAGTGAAAGGGTCCAGTGCTGGAGAGTTGACAGCCAAGAGCTGAGAGGCAGTGCTGGGCTCTGCGGGTGAACACTGTTAAGAGTCCATGTTCAGTGGCCAATTCGCAAGGAACACCTGGCCAGTAGTAGGTAAGACCGACTTTGCCTCCTGTAAAGGTAGACGAGTGCATTCACAGAAACTTTCCTGCACACCGCTGTT
>JAODUD010000117.1:12358433-12369635 GCA_026784285.1 Stomatorhinus walkeri
TCACTGTATTTTTGGAGTTTCTATGCCCACTCCATCATCCAGAAGTCCAAAAACATGCAGTGAGGTTAATTTGTGGCTAATTTGCCAGAGGATGTGAGGTAGTGCAGCGCTTCTCAATTGCCGTAGCCTTAAGACCAAAGTATTTGCTGGGCCGTTAAGGGACCGCCCTAAATTTTAGGAAGGCTCAATCCCCCCATGTTCAACCCAAAGTTACACCCATAGTGTTGTAACAGTAGCACAATGTGTTCATGCACTGTTAAACAGAACAATTCGACATTACAAAATATATATATATATATATATATATATATATATATTTAACTACACACTATGCGACCCACTTTTGGGTCACGATGCACCAGCTGAGAAGCAGTGATCTAGTGCAGGTACTAGCCCCGCAGGAGACTGACATCTGCTCAGTGTCACACTTGTGCCCTGTGCATTCTGGTATAGGCTCTAGGTTTACTATGACCTAATGCTTGGTGGGCAGCCAGATGGATGGACGGACGGACAGATCGATGCAAATTAGTTTTTGGACAAGACCACCAGGTCCCCTTGAGCATCCCCTGGAGTCTGAGTCCAGTCTCTTAAGCCTTAGGACCCCGAGCGCTCATTGTTTTGGTTTAGCTGCCCAGCTCATGCCTCTTACATATTTTCATACATAAAGACCTATTTGAATTGCATGCATATTTTCCATTGTCATTTTCTGCAGTCACTCCAAGATGTGAGTTGCTGTTGGTACTTAAAACTAATTGCATGCATTATAATTTACGTACCTTTTGTCTGCCAATTGTAATGGGAAAAAATAATGTTATATCTGCCCAGTCCCTCCCAACTGTACTCTGGCATCTTTTTTGCTATGTATTCAATATAATAGCCTGCACATACCTGCATTTGATGAGTAGCTGTGTGTCTTTGACCTTCCGTTGCATCAGTGCCTGGGCGTACCTTAAGCCCTCGGCCCTCTCTTCCAGCTCCTGGCCATGCTGCTGAAGAAGAAGCGCTCTTTGCTGAACAGTCATATTCTTCACTTGACCTTCTCTCTAGTGGGCACGGTTGACAGTGGCCATGAGACCTCCATCATCCCCAACTCCACTGCATTTCAGGACCTGCTTTGTGATTTTGATGTAAGAGCTCCATCTCAGCGATGTATCAGGGAGACCTTTCTGTGCCTGACCAGGCTGATATTCTTGCATATCCCTCTGATTAGAGTTAGCATCTGTCATGACCTTATCAGGCTACAGCCTACATCTGCCTTCTGCCTTTGCTTCTCTCAGGTTTGGCTCCATGCTCCTTATGAACTGCACCTGTCTCTGTTTGAGCATTTTATTGAGCTCTTGACTGAATCCAGGTGAGCTTATTACTCCATGGTTTTTAACTGCTAGTCAAATGCTTCGTGAAATTGGGATGTTTGTCACCTAAACCTGAGCTGGCATGTCCTATTATATAATCATGCAGAATATTTTTCATGTTGTTCATATTTTTGGTGTTCCTTGATGAAATTGGAGATGCTCCAATTACGAAGTGCTGAATTTAGAGCGATAGTTGGAACATGATCTTCCTTGGGTCTCGTCACCTTCAGCGAGGCGGCGAAGAACGCTAAACTCCTGAGGGACTTTCAGCTGATTCCCAAACTGCTGCTGACGCTGCGGGACACGTCCCTGTCCCAGCCCACCATTGCCGCCATCAGCAATGTCCTTAGCCTCCTGCTTCAAGGCTTCCCCAAAAGCGGTGACCTACTCCGGTACGGTGCCTGGATGACTTCACACATGGGCTCCCGTAATTGGACTGCGCGTTCATTTAGCTTATGCCAGTGTCAACAGGTTATGCGGTTTCATTCCACAGTTATTCATAGTACAGTAACCTTACAGAAACTTTACGGTCAGTCACCTTCCCAACAAGTAATACCTCACTGTTAGCTGTCTGACTTGGACTTTTGACACCAATTGTCATTTAATGGTCATTTAACTTCAAGTGTTTGTTTTATGGCTAGTGAAATTTTTGTACATTATTTCTATTTATGCAGGTTTGGCCAATTCATTGCCTCCACTCTGCCCACGTTTGCAGTCTGTGAAAAATTTGTCATCATGGAAGCCAACAGTGAAGAAAAAATAGATGGAAGTAAGCCATGGACCGCACTGAAACTGAAGCTTCAGCACGTGAGCGTACGTTAGGACGGTTCTGATTCCTTTTCTCCAACATCTCCAGCAAATGAGGACGATTTTGCCGGCCACCTGTCTGCCAATCTCATCCTCCTGAGGAACCGGCTCTTGGACATTTTGCTGAAGTTGCTCTTCACCTGCAAGGAGAAGTGCACTGTGAATGCACAGTAAGTGTTTGCAGTGGGGATTTCATTTACTGGCAGCTGTCATTTGCTCCCTGCCACCTTGAAGAAAGATTAAGGCCTGATTAACTCCCCACCTTTTCCTGCTTTAAATGCGCTGTCATTATACGTATGTGTTTGGGGGATGGGAGGCACATATGCCTCAGTCTCAACTGCCGCTGCTCGCTTCTGCCCCCTGCAGGGCATGCGAGGAACTGGTGCGCACACTGGGCTTCGATTGGCTGCTCATGTTCATGGAGGAGCACCTGCACTCCAGCACGGTGACGGCGGCCCTACGGATCCTGGTGGTCCTGCTGAGTAACCAGTCCATCCTGGCCCGCTTCAGGGAGGGGATGTGCGGAGGTGGTTGGCTGGACCACACCGACTCTGTCATCACTAACAAGATTGGCACCGTGCTGGGTGAGCCGAAGCAGGGTGGTGTCTGGTTTTAAGCCTCGTCTCCTGGCTTTGAGGTGTCTTAAGACGTGATGGACACTGCAGGGTTGGGTATAGATGCCTCTTCTTCTCCTCTCTTGTCAGGTTTCAACGTGGGCAGGAACGCAGGCGGCAGGTCCACACTCCGCGAAATCAACAGGGAGGCCTGCCATTTCCCAGGGTTCCCTGTTCTCCAGACTTTCCTCCCCAAGCACACCAACGTGCCCGAACTGTACTTCCTGCTAATGGCGCTGTTCCTGCAGCAGCCCGTTACGGAGAAGCCCGAGCACCTGCAGGTACATGTCAGTATGACACCTTTCCTTTCTAATCTCGCTCTCTTCCCGCCTGCTCAAGCACACATAAGTCTTTTGGGCATGTTCTGCTAGTTCTACCAAATCTTTAAGATCTTTAAAACTTACTTGATGATATCTAACTGACTACTGTTCTCCTCTGGTCAGGATTATTATTAATGTTGTCATTTTTGTTCTTTTTCTTCTTATTATTATTATTCGTATTATCAGTAGTAGTACCAGTACTAGTAGCAGCATTCTAAAGAGCGTTGATTAATTACACAGAAATATTACTTGCTCGTCATTTTCAACATGCTCTCTGTGTAAATGATGGCCTTAGGATGGAATGGCTGTTTTAATTACCCTTGACTAACTGTGTTGCATTTTCTGAAAGTGACTGATGTAAATGAGTCTGTGACATGGATGAAAGGTCAAAGCCCCTGAATGCTGACTGCCCCCCCTCCCCCCCCCAAATCTCCTGCAGTTGGACCTGGACTCCATCTGGACGTTCATCTTTGGCGTGCCCGCCTCCAGTGGCACTCTGGTGGGCTCCATCAGCACTATGTGTACGGAGGCGGCCTTCCTGCTGCTGGCTATGCTGCGCAGCATGCTCAACCTGGTGAGGGGGGGGGGGGGGCTTGGGTGCTGAACGCCCCGATGGAGGTGGGGTTGATGCTGATGCTGGGGCTGGTGCTGATGCTGATGATGGTGAATTTCGGGTTGCCTGCTTCCAGCCCTGGCAGTCAGAAGAGGAAGGGTCCTGGGTGCGAGAGTACCCGCTCACCCTCATGCAGTTCTTCCGTTACCTCTACCACAACGTGCCCGACCTGGCTCACCTGTGGGTCAGCCCTGACTTTCTCTGCGCCCTGGCGGCTACAGTGTTCCCCTTCAACATCAGGCCATACTCAGAGATGGTATGGGCGGGGGGGGCGGCTTATACGTGAACTGCTGAGAGAGTGCCAATTAGCAAGACTAAAATTAAAGCTGAATGATGAATATTAGAGGTTGGAGAGATTATGCTTTGAAGTCATTTTTCATTTGTTACTTTATTCATCTTCACTGGCTCACAAACAGCATAGCAATCACAATTGCAATGGCAGTTATATTTTATTAGTATTCTTTGTTACTTATATTCTGACCATGTGCTTTCTGTACACTTTATATGCTATTTTATACTATATAATTTTTCAAAATATATTTAACCTTTTCCTTACTGACATTAATGTTTGATTTAAGTTTGGGAAGAATGATAGTAAAGAGTATATTGGGTATTTCTTCTGTCGTGGTCTTAGGTCAGTGACTTAGACGATGAGGTTGGCTCCCCTGCGGAGGAGTTCAAGGCCTTCACAAGTGATACAGGCATGAACCGCAGCCAGTCAGAGTACTGCAACGTCGGCTCCAAGACCTACCTGACCAACCACCCGGCCAAGAAGTACGTCTTTGACTTCATGAGGGTGCTGATCATGGACAATCTGTGCATGACCCCGGCCACCAAGCAGGTGCCCATCATTGACATCTTGTTGGAGGTGAGGTCTTATGTTTAAATATTAAGAATGCTGTCTAAGTACTGAATCATATCTTGTGTTGTTTTTGAAGCCATTGACTATGAATCTATACCTCATATTGGTAATTTGGCTTCTTCTGTTTTTGCTACATGGTGTTTAGTCCATGGGCTTGCTAAATGTTTAGCAGAATGTCAGGTACGTGTTTCTTAATTTAGAATAGCCTTTGCCCTTTTCTAGCAGTAGGGATTCATGGTTAACTGGACTAGAAACCTGAGGATAAGTTCATGATTTGTTAATATATAAATTGTGTCAGGAAACTGGTGTTTTAAAACCCAGTCCTCAGAGACCAACAGACCGTCAATGTTTTTGGTCCCTTCCAGCTCCGTGCCAGACAACATTTTTTCTTTCTCCCACCTCCCAATAAAACCGTGGACTATCTGCAGGTCACCAAGGAATGGGCAGGGAAACTCTGCTGTAGATGAAGGTCCCTCAAGGGGCAAAGTACATGAAAGGAACACTACAGAAAGGGGGTCTGTGATGTGGTGGCAGCTAGGAGAAGAGCGCTCCCTTAAGTGTGATCGTTCTCTTGTATCTGCCAGCATGAGGCAGGCATGCGTGACTGGCATCTCTCTGCCTTCTCCCTGGCTTGGTCCCAGCGTGGGCATTATGCCCAACTAGGGCAGACTGTCCCACCCCCTCATTGGAGCAGTCATCAGTTGCCTACCATTTCCTAATGCATTTCTTGAGCCCGCCTTTGAGGAAACCACAGTTACTGCTGGTGCCGATCACCCCCTACTGATAGGGCTGTTGTAACACTGGTTGTTTATATGGCTGGAATATGGAGCAGTTTAATTTGAGTTGTATACTGATCCCAAATAAAAATGAAACGGATTTTAATTTTCTTTCTCCTCCTTTTCCCAGTCCTCTCCAGAGCGCTCAACTCGAACCCAGCAGAAGGAGTTTCAGTCCTATATCCTGGACAGTGTGATGGAACATCTACTGGCTGCAGATGTCCTTCTAGGTGAGCATTTGATGGTCTTCTGCTTTTAAAAGCAGATAAGATTGTTCATTTTAACATTAACCCAGTCTGGTGAGAGTTAACAACTCATCTACACTGTGTGTGTGTAGTTTGTTCTCCCCACATTTTGCAGGTTTGCACTGGGTACTGTGTTTTTTCTTCTTGCAGTCCAAAGGCATGCAGTTAAGCTAATTGGTGTCGCAAAGCTGGCCATTGTGTATGTCAATTATATGCATGTGTGCGTGTGTTTGTGTGCGTGCACGCGCATGTTCCCTGCAATTAAATAGGACCCTGCCCAGGGTTTGCCAGCCCATTGATACCTGACATAGTTTCCAGACTTTCCTGTAACCATAACCAATTGGCTAGAAGCTGGATGGATTAACCAAACCATTTTAAGTCGAGTAGTGCTTTCAGGCTTAGTCTTCTATGTGTCTTACTCAGTCTTCTATTGCCGTCCTTGAAGGCATGCTGCAGGACATGCTGTTGAGCCTGTTGTCTTTGTCATGCTCTCCTGATCCCCGGGTGTATCCCTGCACCAGGTGAGGAAGCGTCACTGCCCATCGCCAGCGGAGGGAGCTACACGGTCCTGGTCAATAATGTGTTCTACTTCACCCAGCGGGTGGTGGACAAGCTGTGGCAGGGCATGTTCAACAAGGACTCCAAGCTGGTGGTGGATTTCATTGTGCAGCTCATTGGCCAGGTGAGAGGGCTCACCTTCTCCTGAACCCTGACACTTCTCCCAGGCAGACTGACGCTGCTGCATGACAACTAGTACTTACATCTTCATGATAAACCTGCCCAAGGTTTTCAGTACTGTATATATTTTTATTCATTTTACATGACTAGTTTTTTATTTTCCCGTTTTATAGCTAGTTTTTTTCCTTTATATAAACATTAAATTTTATGTCTTTGTACTTTACGCCAGGGGAGCTGGGCTTGGTGCAGATTTTAATTTTACATAAGCTGTTGGACAAGCACCTTAAATCATTTTAGTCATTTTCCAGGTACTTGGATTGTTAGGTGTTGATTAGGAGGTGGGGACAATGGCTCTGAAACCCCAGCATGGGCATATAGACCTATGGCTACTATTATGCTAATCTGTTCAAAAAGAGCTATTAAGGTTAATCCATAATTACAAATTCTTCTCTGAACCTTTGGCTATACAGTAGTAGCAAATGACCTTGGTGATAATGAAAGCCATAATATGCCGTCTTTCGGCATTTGCACTCATATTTTTGTAAAACAGAAAAGACCTTTAAAAGGTCATCTATGTGCGTCTGTCCCCTTAGTTTTAATTTTTGCAGCTGCCGATCTCAATGGTCCACAAAGCCACTGGGTCTCGTAGGAGCCCCCAGGCAATGTTCTTAATAAACTCAGCATCACCATCTTATGGAAAGATTTCCCCAAGTGCTCCCTGCTGTTTTTTTCCAGTTAAAGACTAGAACTGCAGAAGTGCAAAGCATTAGCATCTAGCAGCAATTTTTAGCTGCCTTTTCTAACTTGTTTAAAGTTTTCATTTTGCCAACTAAATTTAACATAAAATTACTGATAAATTGGGGTCTGCTATGTTTGTTAGAACACAAAATATCATACATGTATTATTTAAAATGCTTGTATCAAGTTGTCTAGTCATGTATGACAATATGCAAGCCTTTGATCTGATCTAATTGCCTGTTAGGGTAAATTTTATTCATGCAATATATCAATATCACTTGGGTTTGTCAGGTAAAAAAAAACAGCTGTTAGTGGAACATGATTAAAAACCAGTTTCTGTCATAGCAGTGACTTGTTATACTAATTAATCATTAAAATGTTGGGAAATTGTGGAAGAGTTAATAGACTGATGAGCAAATCTGCACTCCCCGGTGGAAATGCATCCCATGGGTTTGCATATTTAATTTGCACAAATGTGTCGGTTACGTTGTTGAATGTAGTGGTATGCTGAAATTTCTGCCTGTAAGCAGAGGCATATCCAGGGGCGTGGCAACATGGGCAGCAGCTGAAATATGATTAGCCCCGAAAGTGCCCTCTCACCTGTCACTCACCCACTTAGAACATCCCATTGGCTGGCTTTAGTGAGGTGTTCTGGATGGGGGACTTTGGAATGGGCAGTCATCAGGGTGATATGGAAGAGCTACTTGGCATAATGGCATCCTGCATCTCTTTGAGAAATTATCATCTGGTCACCTACAGTATGCAGCAGTGAAGCCGTGATCCTGACCTGGCAAAGGCAGGAGACACCTCATGTCTGTAGCTGGCACCAGGGCGCATTTTCGAAGGTCACTCCCCATTAGCTCGTGATGGCTCTCTGAAGCAAAACCAGTGTCATTTGACTCTGATCCCAAACATGCACTACGTCTGTTATCAGACGAATTCTGAATTGTTTGGGCACATCCTGGATAAACCAGTGTTTCATCCAAAATAAAAATGCCCCTGTGATTTTAACAAGGCATTTTTAGGATACAATTGTACTTCAACGGGCTGTTATTGTCAATTATCCACAGATGGTATTAATTTGTCCAAATATTTTAACGTGTTCCAGATTGTTCAGTATAATTCTCATTGTGTTTTTCCCCCCGATTAATCTGAACAGTCCAAAAGGAGATCCCAGTCCTTCTCTCTGGACTCCATCTACCACTGTCTGAACCGGACCATCCTCTACCAGCTGTCACGGCCTCAAAAAACCGTCCCGCAGCAGGTGGCGTTGCTGGACGCATTGCGCATACTCACGGTCAACCGCAACCTGCTTTTGGGCCCTGGCAACCATGACCAGGAGTTCATCGCATGCCTGGCCCATTGTTTCGTCAACCTACACACGGGGAGGTAGGAGACATAGCAGGTCGGGGAATTCTTGCAGTAGATGGTGTTTTTTTGTGGCAAAGCACTTCAAATTAAATCACTTGTTCAGTTGTGCAACAGCAGAGCCAGTCTGAGAGTTTGAAGTGGTGAATACCTGAAAAGGAGTTTGTGTCTTCGGGCACTATGCCTACCAGCTACAGTGTTATTATACAGGAAGGTGCAACCAGTTCTTCACACCAACCTGCAGTCAGCACTGTTCAGTACCAGAGATACCTGCTTAGTCGTTTCAGCCCTCATAGCTCAGTTTCTTTGGCAGCCATATTTTTGTAACTTACTTCCCTGCCAAGATGTTCCTGAGAAAAATACATATTTAACACCTCTATAGGTCACAGTTTCAGACAGCTCACAGTGTTTTCAGTGCCCCCTAACCATTTTTTGGCATCTGCTATCCCTCCCTGCTAGCTGCGTGGATGGTTTTGGCCTGGAAGCTGAAGCCCGCATGACCACCTGGCACGTTATGATACCATCGGAGACGGAGGCTGATGCCTCACACAGCCAGGATGTTAGCGAAGGTGAAGCAGCCCCTACAAATCCCTTAGCTGCACCATACCTGTTCCTGTTACTCCAAGAGTTACTTTAAAACATCTAAAACATTAGTTGTGATCTGCCTTTGAGCCTCTGTATCCTAAGCTAAAAGCCTTTGATGTCAAGTAGTGCTTTTCCTGTTGTTGATATTAGCTAGCTCAGTACTTTAATACACAAACAGAAATTACCTTTATTTGACCTACGTTTGCATTTCCAGTAGCTTAAACCGACAGAGACCTTTTATGCAGAGGGCACCACTGAGGCCTAGCGTATGCTTATGTAAGAGTGTCCTGTGTTCCCGTGATTGCTCCAGGTCGCCACCTCCTGCTGAAAGCAGTGAACCGCGTCTGGACCGAGCTCATACACAGCAAGAAGCAGGCACTAGAGGAGATCTTCAAGGTGCCCCTGCCAACTAACGAGCGCGGCCATGTGGACATAGTCTCTGCCCGGGCACACATCGAGGAGCTGGCAGCGAAGAATTGGCTGAACCACCTTGGTGAGCGAGGCTTAAGCCCAGCAGGGACTTCATCTGCAACGGTTCAGTGTGAGGTCTGAATACGGATGTAATGTTAAGCAGATTTTATGAAGGAGCCAGCCTGTGCTGCTCTAGTTGATAGTCTTTTGAGTGATGTCTTTCATAAGGGGTTTGATTTGCCTTTTATTGCCCATTGACTATAAATAAAAAGTATCATCGTTGTAAAGAAATGTATCTGTCTCTTTTGAATACGAGATTTAGTCCTGCGGAACATTTTCCATTCAGACTGAATGCATTTGAAATTAATATCTCAGCTTCTCAGGCAGACGTCTTCATCCTCCTATGAGGCCTAGAGAGTTCTGGCAACTGCTGGCAAACTTTAATAAAGCATCGTATATTCCGATTTTTATCGACGGCGATTATATGTTGCGGACGCATCACAGAAAAGTTAACTAGTATCGTGCTGGATTATGCGATTGCAAGTTATGGCACCGCAGGCGTAATCAGATTAAGGTCTGTGGTCTGCAGTGGTGGGGGGGCGGGCTTAACTGGCACTTCTGCGTTCCAGCGCATGAGAAGAAATGCATCAGCCGCGGGGAGGCGGCTGCCCCCGTCGCCCAGTCCAAACTGTCCAGGGTCAGCAGCGGCTTCGGCCTGTCCAAGCTGACAGGGGCGCGGCGTAGCAGGAAGGAGAGCGGCATCAACAGGAACAATCTGTCAGCACAGGTACGCCCAGCGCTGGCACGGGAACCACTGCTCTCCCTTAGCGTGGCTCCTGTCTGAACGTGCTGTTTGTCTGCAGGAGACCTTCCAGTGGATGTTTACGCACATCGCAGTGGTTCGGGACCTGGTCACCATGCAGTACAAAGAGTACCAAGAGGTTTGGATGCAGTTCTGCTATATTTTATTGCCTGGCCAAAAAAAAGGTTACCCTTTATATTTCAATCGGCAAAGTAATTAAGAGCCAGTGATTGGATCAGTATTACAGTTCAGCAACGTTATGAGCAATGAAGTGAAGTCAGCTGAGTATCTAAATCTCTTGAATGTCCAGGTTATCCCAGCAGTGGATTTTTTTCTGTCCTAATGGAATGGGCATATTCCAGGATGGTAATGCCAAGATTTATCACGCTTGATTTTTTTCCCCAAAGTGTGGTTCAGGGAGCAGAGGAATCATTTTCACACATGAATTGGCCACAGTGTCTTGACCGTAACCCCACTGAAAGTCTTTAAGCTGAAGAAGACTTTAAGGAGTGGTTCACTTTTTTTTTTGGCCAAGCAGTGTATTTTTATCCTTATTACTTGTACTTAATTCTATCAACCTTTAAATTCTAATTCCTAAACAGAATGAGCTTTGAAAATACGTTCTCTTTGTTGTTAAAGGACAAGGGGAAGATTAGGATTAGTTTTCTAAAACCAGAGGCTAGACTAGACTTAAAGATTTTACTGGGGTGTCAGTGGAGCAATATTTTGGCAACCTGGGTGAGGGGGCTTGGTATATTTTACTGCCGGTGGTAGGGGGGCGCACCTCAATATATTGGTGAGGGGTCTGACCTGAGGTGCCCACGTATTTCCTGGGGGAGGCATGGCCACCCCGTAGATCAGGGGTGGGGAACTTTCCATGGAGGGCCAGTGTGGGTGCGGGTTTTTGGGATGACCTCTCAATCAGCCAATAATAAAACAGCGGTTCTCAGCCCCCGTCCCGGGGACCCTGTGTTCTTGGCTGATTCAGAGGTCATCCCAAAAAGCGACACCCACACCGGCCCTCCATGAAA
>JAODUD010000117.1:12389804-12403897 GCA_026784285.1 Stomatorhinus walkeri
ATGTGTGTATTTGTGTGTGTGTGTATATATATATGTATATGTGTGTATTTGTGTGTGTGTGTATATATATATGTATATGTGTGTATTTGTGTGTGTGTGTATATATATATGTATACACATACACACACACCAATAATCATCAAAAATCAAGTAACTAAGAATATGTAACATTAAAATATCGCACATGAACAATGGCCATTAATCAGGTATGTTTTGGATGTTTTATACACTGGTGCTGTTATAATGTATCTTTGTTAAATCGCACTGGAGAATGTGCCAAAGCAGCTGACTCATCACGCTGTCTCGTGTACACAGGCTACAGATGGGAGCGTCAGCTGGTCTTCCGCAGCAAGCTGACCATGCACACGGCGTTCGACCGCAAGGACAACGCCCACCCGGCGGAGATCACCGCACTCGCCATCTCCAAGTAAGTCCCTGTGCTGCCTCCCCTGCGGGGCGTCCAGTGCTAAAGGCTGTCAGATCTGCTCTTTGGAGTGGGGGAAGTGGATGTTCAGCTCTGGGGTAATGTGAGTTTATTATGAATCCCAAAGAACTGGGCCTGCAGGCCTTCAAAACTTTCAAAAAAAAAAAAAAAAGTTTTCTGTTTAGGTCCCATGAATAATCACATATATATGGGCTGCTTCCGTACCAGCAAGCAAAAATGAGCCTTTTCAAAAAAAGTTTTATTTAGCCTGTCATGGGACATAACAACATGGCACCGGCTGGGATGTCGAAGCCCAGATTTAGGCCTCCACCGAATTGCCTTTCGTCATACGCTTAGGTAAAATATTCTTGGTCAGGTTCTCTGCCTTGGGACCTTTCTGAAAGGATGGCTTCTGAACTTTGCTCCAGGGACCACAGTAAGATCCTGGTAGGCGACGGGCGAGGACGGGTCTTCAGCTGGTCCGTGAGTGACCAGCCAGGCCGTTCGGCCGCGGACCACTGGGTGAAGGACGAGGTGGTAGACAGCTGCTCCGGCTGCACCGTGCGCTTCTCCCTGACTGAGCGGCGCCATCACTGCCGCAACTGCGGACAGCTCTTCTGCCAGAAGTAAGGCAGCCACCGTCCTTTGGTATAAATCCACTGATGCCCTCGTCTGCCATCTTAAACCATGACGTCTGACTGACATCTTACAGATGTACAGTACTATGCAAAGAAATTTTTAAAACTACTTATCCGAGCAGGAAGGCGTGTACTCCTTCACACATACATGTAAATGAACATAGGCCTTGTAAAAAGTAGCAAGAAATTCGTTTGTTTTTCAAAGAGTTAATGATATTGTACCGGACAGCTAGAAGAACAGCGCACCCCAGCCAATCCTTGTGGTGGTTTGATTTCACTGCCAACTCACTTAATTAGCTTAATTTGTCAAATAGCTTAAAGTATTGATTAGTCAAACATGTTATGCTAGTGATCGCATCAACAAATAAATGGATACACTGAATGGTTGCTGCAAATCCTGAGCTGACTTCAGGAGAGGATTTGAACTGGCTGAGCTGATACACTTTGACAGACATCGTAGTCTCACAGCAACATGAAAGACTTTCTTGGCAGGCTAAGAATTTAGCGCAGTGCTGTATATTTGATAAAGCTGCCCTATCACTAAGCACTGGGAATGGTATGTTCTCCATCTTTACAGGTGCAGTCGCTTCCAGTCGGAGATCAAACGGTTGAAGATCTCCTCTCCGGTCCGGGTTTGTCAGAACTGTTATTATAATCTTCAGCATGAACGTGGATCTGAGGATGGCTCAAGAAACTAGCTGCCCTGCACCGGACCTGACCTGACTACACGCCCAGTAAAGCCACTGACCCAACCCTGACAAAAGAAGATCTCAACCCAAATAAGGAGCCCGTCTCATTTTCCTTTGTACTGTGTAAAATGCTAATTCATGGGGGGGAAAAAAGAGCACAGAGATTAAGTTTAACTTTCTCTGTGTGGCAGATGATGGGGAAGTTGGGGAAAGAAAATCTGAAACTTTTTGGTGGCGTTAGAAATCACCCTTCAGCCCCTCCCCCATAATGTTTTGCTGCTTTTGTTAACAGCCATCTAAACACCATCAAGGAATCACTCGCTTTTTAGATTTTAGATAGACAACATATTTAGGCCTCCCTTAGAAGAGCAATGAAGCTGTTTATATTGTAAATAAATATGATGGCCTTTTTAACTAGAACAAAAAACCCTCTTGAAGATGAGTTTTTCCTACATAGGAACTTAGTATGAAACAGTCCTGGGGGGAGAGAGAGTTTGTCTTTAGTCTGTCACAGAGGCAAAGTGAAAAAGAAAAAAGAAGGGCTCTATGAATGTTATTGGAAAAGAGATTGGTTAAATGCAATTTTTTATAAACATTTTTGTTTACAGTATTTGTTTTTGTTAATATGTTGCCCATGGTACCAGCATGAAATCACATGCTAACAAAGTCATTCTGATTACAATCATGGATCTTTTTCGATGTTTGGGATACATTTATTTCTTCTGCAGCTTGCGATAAATTTGGGATCCGATTATCTTCTGAGCTGGTGGTGAAGCTATTCGGAAACGTATCAAAGTTTTTCTGTATCTGTCCTCAGGTTTCTTTTATACAGAATCGCAATGATACATTTGAGGGCAACAGCCTATTAGCTGTTCATATTTTAAAATACAAAGTCATTTTTATACTATGACAGGGCTAAAATAAAAGAACAAAAAAAAAATTGGTGAGTGCAGTTGGTAATAATGTACCTGTTGTGGCCTGTCTTTGTGGATGTGGACAAAGGGATTCTTATTGGTTTTTAATAGATATGTAATTATTCATGTAGTATATTTGGTAAAAAGTATGGCTCTGTAATAAAATGTACGTAGAGAAAAACTTTAGGTGAGGGTAATAAGTTACTGACTAATTCTGTGGATGCTGTTAAGGGGTGCCTCTGATTTTGATTTTAAAACTTAGAGAATATGCCCTCGCTCATCAAAATATTTGTTCGCAAAAAATATTGCAGCTTCATATATTGCCTTGTTTTTCGCATTACATTTCTCAGTGATTAAAATACATGTGTATTAAAAGACATTTGAAAGATACTGAAACATAGTAACTTGAAGCTAACTGAAGCATGTGTGCCAGTATAAGGATGCGTGTCTCCTGTAAGTGTCATGAATTGCTGGTACTGTGGGCAACAAAAGTTATTTTAAATGCTGCTTTAACAATTACAAATGTTTTTTTTTTCCTTCCTCAAATGTTCAGGTCACTTTCACAGACGTTTCGTCTGATGTAGCGCAACTGCAGCCCATTTCTGATATAGCCTTAGATTAGACTTTCTCTCTTATTGTATAGTGTGCAGTCTTATATCATTATTCATGTACTGTATGTATATCTAGCTTACAATTATGACATCAGACTAATTGGATATGCTGCTGATTGGCAGCTTCCAAAACTAGGTGGCAAAAATGATCTGGGCAGTTTTGCACCAATTTGTGTACAAACAAAGGAAAAATCTTATCAGATGTGTTTCCTTTTAGGCGCTATGGTTGAAGGTTGTATTTCTTTACAGAAAAACAAACTGTACAAAGTATTTATGCAATTATATTGGTTTTAACATTTTTATACTATCATTTCAGCAAGTTTTGTTACTTGTTGCATGTCTAATAACACAGCTGACTTTCTGTGTCAGTGCAATGTACATGTTTTACGTTTTTTTCTTTATTTTTATTTTGATTGTTTGATTACCTAAGGCATTAACTAATTACTTATCCCTGAAAAAGACTTTTTGTGTACAGTAATGACTACAGGATAGCAGAAAAGTGGAAAGGGGTGAATTTTGTACAAAATGAAAATGGACAGATTAAATCATTTGATTATTTTTGGTGGTCTTGTGCTAGACTACATTACTACAGTATCTAGTGTGCAGTCTGTGATAGCTGAATGTTCATTGTATATTTGTCTTCAGTACAACTACAAAACAAAGAGTAGATTAACCCAAAAGAAATATGTAACTATAATGCAATAGATCTGGTACATCTTTTTTATTTCAATTAAATTCCTGCTATTTACCACCAGAATTGTTTGTCTTTTTTTTTGGGTGGGTGGGATAAAATTTCCTTTTATGAGCAATATTTCAAAAAAAAGAAAAAAAACCTGCAATATCTTGTATCTGTGCCATGTGAGATACAAATGCACATGCAAATTCATTACACTGGTATACAGTGATTTTGGTGCCAACGATGTCTGAACGGTTTTATATTAAGTTTATGGTGCTGATTAGGAATATAACTTTGGTTCTGCCAGATTGTCTGAGATATTTAATAGTTAAGTTAATTAACGCAACATGTTTGAAAAGCATTCAGAATTGCAAGAATATTTTTGTTACAACTAGTAAGTAAACAGTCTAACACTATAAAAAAGATTTGTATACATTTTACAGTAACAGGAAAAAGTTATGTATGATTTGATTAATTAATACAATATTAATTAGTTCAATGCTTCAAAAAACGTTGTTTATGTGATTTCCTTTTATGTGTGTCATCAGGACAATCACGGAGACTCCAACAGGAGTCTGCCATCATGTGTGTGTCCTATCTGCCTGGATATCTCTCCTCCATCACCTTCATGTCCTGGTGGAACCACTCACCTTGTTCCTCGCTGAAGTCTCCAAGGTTATCTGGAAATCTGTTTAAATGACAATGGAGATCTTTATGCTCATATTAACTCCCAAATTTCTGAAGTTAGCAAGCATATCTTGCACCAATTCTTCATAATTGTCTGCTCTGTGATTACCCAAGTAGTTCTTCACAACAGAGACAAAACTCTTCCAGACTGAAGCCTGTGTCATTCATGCATTTGGTAAAATTAGAATCGTTCATGAATTTACAAATCTGAGGACCATTAAAGATTGCAACTTTTAGTTTTTCCATTCTCAGTCTAGGGAATGATCTTCAAATGTACTTGAAGCAATTATCTGTTTTGTCTGAAGCCCTAACTAACTGCTTCATAGGTCCTAGCTTAATATGAAGCGGTAGGGGAGTGATTTTGTTATCTTGTTGATGATATTCAATATTTCATTACCTAAGACACTGTTGAAGAGTCAAAAGACAGACCAAAAGCTATTGCATTTGTTATCGCACACAAGTCGCATTGGGGGAATGCATTGTTTTCATGGATGTCCATTATCTGGAAAACCAGTTTGGATTGGGATTTTTAAATTCAGCACCCTCAACATACCCTAAATCCATTCAAAAAACCTTGGCACCTGAATTATTATTATTATTATTATTATTATTATTTTGTAGACCTGTGTTATCAATCCCAGAGGTTATTCTACATAAAATCCATTTGTATTGCCTTATTGGATTTAACACTTTAGTAATAATATGATTATGCCTTTCAGTTTCAAACCAAATACTGCTGAATCTACTTTTTTATTTTTAGGTGTTTGTACGCGCTGTTAGACTGCCATCCTTTCCAGGATGTTCACCTGCCTTTGTACCCTATGCTTCCTGGAATAGGCTGCTGTCTCCCCCACAACCCTCTACTGCACTGGTGTCACCATCAATACCTGTGGGCTCAATACGACCCACTGCCTCTTGCCTTGTGTCTGTGTGTTGGGCGGGTAAGTCAGAAACAGCTTCTAAGTCAGATGGAGTTCATCAGTATTAATATACAAGTAAGAACTCATAATATAGTATGCATGTGCCTTTAGGAAAGGAAATCCCACATTAAACATTTCCACTAATTCATTCAATGGTCTTTCAATCAATGGATGAAAGGTCACGCAAATTCCAATTTTTTTTCTTTTCAAATTTGGAAACGTTTGAACTCGTATAAAGCAAACTCAGTTGTGTGCTCCTAGTGAAAATCCAATAATCACTACATCAGAGTTTCGTAAGGCTTTCAGGCTCTCATGCAAGAAATTTTATGGCAAATTTATGTTTATCCCATTTTAGACCTAAAATTAGCTGCATCAAAAGCGTTGGGCTCGTTTGCAAATATGTGAGCGGATGTCTCGAATTTAAAGTTTCACAGCCAGCTGACCAGGAATCAATCAAAAGCCTATGAAAGTAGATACTTAACAGCATTCTTTTACACACCCAAAATTAAATTGGCCCATCTCTCATTGAGTTTCACTACACGTTAATTCTACTACACATGCACAATAGATTGAACACTTCGATTGGCATGATGTATTGTGACTTAAGGTTAGTCTTTATCATTTAGCCACTTCATTATTTAGCACCATAATAGCAGACAACCATTATCATTATCTGATTAAAAATACTGGCCACGGGAGATCCATCCAGGGGTTTTTCCTGATACTGTACCAGATGCCTCCTGCAGGGAACTGAGAGACTAAGCTTTCACAGTATGTTGAAAGCATGTCACACCAGATGTGTGAGAGTTAGTTACCCTGTGATGAGATATACTTTATTGAACGCAATCAGAAATTCTTTTGTGTGCAGCAGTGAAACAGCGTAAGGACAGTACACTTAGTGCATACAATTTGCAACATATTGTGTTGAATACCATGGTGAACTTGGTTTTATATTTGGTATTCACTAGGTTTTTTGGCTTCTAAACTGCAACATCTTCCGGATCATGACCCAGCATCCAGTCCATACAAGTACCCAGAACACACCTCTGGCAAACCCCAGAATCAACTGGGAGGAATGCGGAGGTTCTTCCTCCACTATGCACAGCACACACAATAGCATTTTACAGGCCAACCATGACGCCCAGCAACTTCGGGGGGATCCTGCAAAGTCTCAGGATGTCCCGTGAAGCAACTCAATCAACCAAGTCGAATACTTTATGAAAATCAACAAAGGCTGCAAGGAACCTCTGCTGATATTTGCACTTGTGCTTCATGAGAACCCTCAGTGCCATGATATAGTCAATGGTAGACCTCTTAGCCGTAAAACCAGACTGCTCCGGTTATTGACAGGCAAGCAAGTGATCACAGATCCTATTGACGATAACCCTAGCAAGGACCTTACCCAGCACTGAAAGCAGTGTTATCCACCTGTAGTAGCTGCCATCCACACGATCACTCCCAAATGGAAGCAAAGATTGCCTGCAATGCCAGGAGGACAGCCTTACCACCAGCCTTGAGAAGATCACCCCAGATACCACAGATCCCAGCGGCCTTCCTTACCCTGTGTTGATTCACCACCCGTGCAATCTCTGTGAGATTGGGTGGTTCATAGCTGATTGGAGAATCAGCTTCTAGAACCATGGACCCGGAGATCTCCAACATCCTAGCTGGAGGGTCAGCTTTAAACAACTGCTCAAAGTAGTTGGAGCCACTTTAACCCCAGTCTCCAGACCCATGAGGACCGACACAATCATCTTAGCCAATTTAGGCCCATTTAAGTGACATTTAAGCCAATTAGCATAAAACTAAGCTCAACGTGTTCCTCAGGTCCCGTCTAATCTTTCACACCTATTTTCCATATAAAAAACTTGAAGGGAAGCCATTTGTGGTTATTTAGTTGGGTTGTTGCTTAATAAGCCCTTCCGATTGTGTTAAACTAACATCAAACCATGCAATTAGTGTTCTTTCACCCTTCAGGAAATTTTCACACCCATTTATTTTCCGGAACACCACTTCTATGGGTCCTATAATCATGTATCAATATTGTAGTAGGATAAATTGTATTAACTTCATAATTTTCAAGCCAATCAGCATCAAACCAAGTCCTCTCTAGTCTTTAACTTCATTTTTTCCCCTTAAGAATTTGAAGGGAAGCCATTTGTGGTTATTTAGTGTGGTTGTTGCTTAATAAGCTCCTCAGATTGTGTTAAACCATGCAATTAGTGTTCTTTCACTCCTCAGGAAATTTTCACACCCATTTTCACACTTTTCAGAACACCACTTGTGATGTTTTGTGTCTTATAAAGCTATCCTTTTAAAAATCAAACAATTTTAAAACAACAAACAAACAAAATTCATTGGATACCACTTCATATATCCTTAATGGATATATTGGTGAGTTTCACAGTGTGGAAACAAAGGATGCAGGAGTAGGCACTGGGGCAAACAAACGAGGGGTTTATTAAAGAAAACAGGAACGGGGCAACAAAACAGACTGCGTAGGGTCAAACAGAAGACATTACTAGCTAGAGGGAAAGCATGCACACACAGACACAAGCATGCAAGGACAACATCAATGACCAGACTGAGGCATACAGAACTGAGAGGCACTGGGTTAATGAGGAAGTAGACAAGGGGCAGGTGGAATGATCCACACCAGGGCTTAAATGAGGAAGACAAATGAGGAAGAGAGAGAGAATGAGGGAGCAGGAATTCAGGAATGCAGGGCGTAACAACAGAGAGAAAAAGACATGTCATCATTTACTATGCAGGGGACAGTTTCCTGAAGCCTTCTTAACACTACACTGTATGCAAGTTCTATGTAGCATTAAGAAGGTTTTGGGAAACTCACCCCATCTTTTTGCTCCATTGCCAAAAACCCTATGTGATATCAATTAACTTAGAAAACGTCTGAATTGGGGGGGCTGATAGCAAAAATACTGTAAAGGCATTGCTGGATGAGGTTGGTGGGTGGCTAATTTTACTGGAAGAACAGGATTCCCAGCACTTTTTGAACAGGTGGGATGTTGGGGTTAAGATGGCCACCTTTAATAAATTCTGATGTAGCTTGTACTTGTCTTAACTGTGAGACATACAATTCAGATTTCTGCCCTTGGGAAATTTGGGAATGCAGAGAAGGCAGGCAAGAATTTAAGGTCATGTGAATGATCACCGCAAATGGCTTGGCAGGTATGACCTCTGAGTGGCATAGAGGGCTGGCTTCAGCTAATTAATTCAAAGTCAGGATATAATTCCCTGAAGGTTGTAATGTGAGAAGCCTGCCTTGGACCAGCCTGAACGTCAGAGGGTGCTGTGTTTGTTTAAGTGCCACCCGTTTAAAATAATTTATTAATGGCAGTCAGTTATGAATAACCTGAAACATAACTTCCATTGCTAAACCGACCCATTGACAGATGTGGATAGTTTTACAAAAGATTGTTGGGCTGGGGGTGGGGAAGGTGAGAAACAGAGAGAGAGAGCGAGTTAGGGAGAGGTATATCCTTGTGGAGGAAGAGGGGAGATGAAGGGATTACCGTGGATCTGCTACAATGCTTGAGCTGCTTTTGTGGTCTTAAACACATGCACGCAGTCTACCAGGAGGTTGGCAGACACGCCGAGTCTTTCACTGTTCTTGCGAAACATCCGAGCCAGATTCACAAAACATCTTGAATGGTGCCAAACTGCGCTAGTCGACGGTGTTGTGCTGCGTGAGGAATCACCTGCCTGGTTTGTCCGCCGCGGAACAATGAGGAGGCGAGTCGGCAGAGGTGACCCTGACAGCTCAGGAAACATCAGTGACAAGGTAAGATAAGTATTTAAATGCTACCATCTCTATTGAATTTTAAGGGTTTTACTTATTATATATACAGATCCCAACCTGAATTAAGCTGAAGCTTCATAAGTGAAGACGTCATGATCGTGCTTAACTACATATTCAAAAGAGCTGCTTAGAACAAGTCAATCTACATTTATGCTTGTTTTTATCATAATCATTGCTGCGAAGGTGCCACCAATCCCGCTTAAAATGCAGAAGTTAGCTAACCTACACTAATCATTGGGAAACTAGCAGAAGTATAATACCCGGCTTATACCTTTTATAAAAGTTATTTTAAAATAGTGGGAAGAATCACCCGCAGAGTATTTGTATAGATTAATGTAAAAGTATTCAATACCACATTAATTGAAAGATCATTACGATACATAACACCTGCAGTAGCTAAATAGGCTATAGTAATAATTTGTTATTCGGCCGGTGCTTTTCTCTGTACCAAGCATTCTGCGTTCCGGCGATTTATTGCTTTTTTGTAAATGTGAATAACCGTTTTACATAACCCTATGAACTATATACAGTGTTGCAATTTGCATTTACTATTTCTCCATCCACGGCATGTTACGGTTTCAATGTAATTAAAAGTTCAAAGGTTGTGTGTGCAGCGTCAAGTAAAACACAGTATCATTAGGCTACGGTAATAAACCTGAATGACGCTATGTGCGACTTTAACACCGATGGCGTTACTGTAAAAACAATCTGTTAATATATGTACATATAGAATGCACTAATACTGATACACATGCCGTTGCTATAACTCTTGCTGTTGATTTAACAATCAAAGCCGGTGACAGGATATTGAAATGCTGCAGGACCTGTCTGACTAGAGGCTTTCAGAGGACGCCTGGAAAAAAGACACAGCTTTAAACAAATTTATCATCTTCTAATCCTATTGGCTGGCAGCAAATGCCGGACCACATTCAGGCTGCCCGATGCGTAACGCGATGTCTTTTCATTGTGACAACAAAACAATGACGTCAGCTTTCACGATATTTGTACTCTTATTAGAAGCAGTTTCACCGGCTTTACTGGCGTGCCCTGCATAATTCACATGAAACATAATTTGTCTGAAATGTCCGAACTTTTTGTCGTAGTCTAACACTTTAATATTTGATATGTGACACAATCATTTGACCTTGGATACGTATTACAGTAACTGGGAAAAAACAACTTGAAGTAGTAATATAAACCATACGAATATAAATGTTAAAGATCACCTCCTAAATGAATAATACTGCTAAATAATTTCTTAACGCATAACCTCTGTTTAATCGCAGCTCGATTAGGTTAGTGACTTTTTCAGCCCCGTAAATTATAGCTCAGGTATTCATTTCTCCTCATATTTTATACTTTATATTTCTCCTCACATTCATTCTCATTTCATATTTTAGAATTCTTTCTTTATGTGGCTAGCATTATATGGCACAGATCGGCATTTTATGTTCTTTTAATCAGATGTGTGACAGGTGCTGTTTGGAGTAGGTGGGGCGAGTTCAGGGTTCGTTTGAAATCGTAGACCATTTTCAGTTGTTCTTTGTATTACAAAGATACGTTTTTACTAAGTGAGTGCGGTGTCAACAGGGTTTAAAAAAACCGCAACCACTTCCCTTAACTTATTAAATAGTTCGTTTTAAACATTTTCTGACTTGCAATACATACTTTTAGGAAAGAAGTCATTGATTGTCTTATGGCAGAAATGTTCATATACATTTGTGGAATATACTGTAATATGTAGGAAATTCGTGTAGTTGATTTAGGAAGCATAATTCCTGTAGCTTCACACAATAACATTAATGCTGACCTAAGAAGTCTATCATTGACTATATCCTGGCACTGAGGGTTCTCATGAAGCATAATATACATACAATATAGTGGTAGATAATTTTTGCAGAGATTCATCTCAGGTTTAAAGTGGAATTATGTGATTGTCTTTTATTGCTCTGAAATTCCAACCAATCAGCTACAGCAACCTTGCTGCTTGATATCAGCATTATGGATTTTCATGAAAATACATCTTACAATACAGAAGACACCATGTTTGTATGGGTGTCTGCTGTACAACTCAGAGTCTTAATTAAAGGTCTATGATAAGGGTGTAAAGAGAGACTAATCTTTCAATTCCCACTGGTTCTTTCTGATGATAATTTGGGTTTTCAGGTGCACGGATGGGTTAATATTGTGTGCTAGCCCTTACCTGTCTCAAGAGTCATACACCCGATTACCTTTTCCATACATTCTGTGTCATAACTTTCAACTTTTTCAGCTTGAAGGAAGACCTTCTTAAACAGGGTTACATTTTAATGTTGTTTTTAAGCCATTCCCACTTGTATATAGGACCTGCTCATGGTGCTCACTATTATATGGTATGATAGTCAAATCCATGGTATGATAACTAAACTAGAAAATTATCAATTTAGTCACTTTCTTGGTTTATTTCTCCCATGAATGAAAGCAGACAAATGAAAAGCGTACACCCTGCAGTGTGCTGTTCAGCTTTCCTGAACATGTGGACATGTTGCAAAAATGAGACAGGCCTGGTGTGAAATTCCATACTCACTCTTCTTTTGGAATTGAGTCTGTCTTTTCTCGTTTAACTGCCCCCTGCTTTACTCTGTTATGCACTTTTTTTCCTTGAGGGGTGGTGAAGAGGGGGGCATTTCCAGCAGTTTTGGTTAGTTTATTTGTTTGGTTTGTGCTATAATGCAGTAGGTCATACTAGGAAAGCTGAAGGAGAAAGTCTTATAAGGGAAAGTGGTATGGTGACTAATGTTTCATTACAGGGTCAACCTTTCACCATAATGAACATTTGACAGTTTATCTTTTTACTTGTATTTGTTTTTATTTAGTTTGTGTTTACTTTGAATGAATATATTTTAGTGTCATAATTACTAGAGTAATAATTGAACACCAGCAACAAAAGTGGTTGGTAACCGGCTCAGCAGCCGTTGTCTTGCATGACTAAGGATGGGGTTAAAATCTTGCTATGGCTCTGTGTCTGTTTTAATCATTAGATTACAGAAGATGTTCATTATGTTACATTCTAATTGTTTAATAAACAGCTTTGTTCTTATAGGTCAGCATTCCATATGTTTTAGTGTTTGTAATTATAAGAACATAAACGAGAGGAGACCGTTGAGCCTTGTTTGGGGGAAATTCAACAAATAGCTCAGAGTTGTTAAAATCTTATCTAGCTTTGATTTAAAGGAACCCAGGGTTTTAGCTTGCAGTACAGTAGAAGGAAGACTATTCCATACTCTAACTACATGCTGTGTAAAGAAGTGCTTTCTTTCAAATCCATCTTAAAATGTTCTCCCTCTAATTTCCACCTAAGCCCATGAGTTCTTGTAATTGAACTATTTGGTTGAACCTAGTTAGACCTGTAAGAATGTTTATATACCTCCATCATGTCCCGCCTTACTCTCATTTGCTCGAGGCTGAACAGATTCAGCTCAGCTAATCTCTCCTCATACGACATTCCTCTAAGACCAGGAATCATTCTTGTAGCTCTACCTTACAACCTTTCCAAGGCAGCAATGTCCTTTTTAAGGTATGGTGACCAAACCTGCACACAATATTCTAGGTGGGGTCTTACCAAGGAATTGTATAATCTTAGCATCACCTCCGTTGATTTAAACTCCACATACCTAGAGATGCAACCCAACATCCTATTGGCCTTTTTAATTGCTTCCCCACACTAGAGAGAGTGCGACATGGAAGCATCAACATAGACACCAAAATCTTTCTCATAATCAGCTACCTTTATTTCAGTGGAACCCATAAAAAATCTTTACTGTGTCTCTGCTCCCAGCATGGATTACCTTACATTTGTCCACATGAAATTTCATCTGCCAGGTATCACTAATTATCTCCCAGTCACTAATTAAATCCAGATCCCACTGTAGCCTCTGTGCCGCTAGTTCAGAATCTGCTACACCATCCACCTTGATGTTGTCTACAAATTCAACCAGTTTACTGTATATATTGGTGTCAATATCATTAATGTAAATTACGAATAACAGTGGTTCTCAAATTGAATCCTGCAGAACCCCACTGTGACATTGTGCCTCTAAGAACTACCTGCTGCTTCCTGTCTGTTAACCAGTTTTCCATCCAAGCTGCTATAGTTCCTAAAATCCCTGCAGCTTCAGGCTTAAGTATGAGCCGTTTGTGGGGGACAACATCAAAAGCCTTCTGGAAATCTAAGTAGATCACATCATAAGCCTTTTTGTGATCAATTTCTCTTGTAGCTTCCTCAAAGAATTCAAGTAAATTAAACAGGATCTACCTCTCTTAAATCCATGTTGGCTATCCCTCAGAATGTTATTTGAATCCAGGTAATCTACCATGCATTTTCACTTGAATTATAGCTTCCATTACTTTTCCAGTTATCCAAGTTAAACTAATTTGGCCTATAGTTTGATAGATTACTTCTATCCCCCTTTTTGAGTGAGCGAGTTATATTAGCATGCTAAGTATTTTTGAATTTGTAAAGTTAAAGGTTAGCAAATAAACTATAGGTAAGATGTCATCAGGGCCCTGCGATTTATTTATTTTGAGCTTAGCTAGGCTTTGTAGCACATCAGCTTCCATCCATCCATCCATCCATTATCCGCCACTTATCCGAGGTTGGGTCGCGGGGGCAGCAGTCTAAGCAGGGAAACCCAGACTTCCCTCTCCCCAGCCACTTCGTCCAGCTCCTCTGGGG
>JAODUD010000117.1:12403997-12416397 GCA_026784285.1 Stomatorhinus walkeri
TGACCATAGGTGAGGGTATGAACGTAGATCGACTGGTAAATCGAGAGCTTTGCCTTTTGGCTCAGCTCCTTCTTCATCACATCAGCTTCAGCTATACATATATTAGTCATAGACAATGCTGGATTAGTAATAAAATTTGGTACAGTACTGTATGTTACCCGTGTCCTCTACAGTGAATACTCGTGCAAAACAATCATTAAGCTCATTAACTATATCAAATTAAATTTCAATTTTATGGCCCTAACTATCATGCAGATTAGTAAACTATTTTTGAGTTAAAATATTGGAAGAAACTTTTAATGTCATCTTTAGTCTCCATTCTTCCTTTTGGCATTCCTCTTAGCGAGTCTAATATTATTTTTTAACTCGACTTGTAGACCCCTACTTTATTCCAACATCACTAGTTATTTTCTATTTGTGGAACAAAGCCCTTTTCCTCCTGAGTTTATTATTAATTTCCGTAGTAAACCACCTCGGTTGCAGTTTCCTAGATTAAGTTTTGCTGGGAACAGGTATGAAATCCTCTTGCACTTGCAATAATGTGCTTTCAAAAACTTCCCATGCCTCTTCAACAGTTTTGTTATTCCCATCCAGTTTACAGTTTCTACTTTCAGTCTCAGACCATTTAAGTTAGCCTTCCTAACATTGTATTTTTTTTTGTTTTGGTATTCGCACACTAAAATTAACCTAAAGTGTAACCATGTTATGATTACTACTGTCAAGAAGTTCTAAAACCTCAAATTTTCCAATCCTGCCCTGGTTATTAGAGAAAACAAGATTGAGTTTCTTCCCTGGTGTGGGTTTTAATAAACTAAGTAAAAAAGCAATCTTGTACAAATCTTGTACCAATTCCATAACTACAACATAATTTTTATTACTCATAATCCTGATCTCATTGTTTAACATTCTGCTTTCCTTGGGAACTACATTAGGTGCTGTATAACAAACACCAACAATTAGGCCATTTGAGTTTTTAGCATCTAGTTTTACCCATATTGCCTCTGTACTTTTATCATTATTACTCCTAGCATTTAAGTACAGACAGCAAAGGTTAGGCCTTTTACAGTGCCCAATTTCATTATTATTCCGTCTTCCCCCACCTACATTCCTAAACAACCTCCCCACCTAGTTTAAACACTCCTCAACTACTCTATACACACCTCCCAATACATTGGTCCCCCTCTGGTATGGTGAAAGCAGCCTTTTGTGTTTACTAATAATGACTGAGAAAATTAGGATGTTTCAAAATTTTGGAAAATCTGAAGTCACTTAATGTGTACAGACATGGACAAATTTGTTGGTATCCTTCCACAAAAACACAACTGTCTCTGAGAACTTGAAACTGACGAAAGTTTAATGGCATTCCTTATTGCTTATTCCATATGTAACACAAATCAGACTTTGCTTTTGATTATTGATTCATATGATAAACTGAAAATGGCATGGACAAAAACTCTTCTATACCTTGGTCTCTGAAAATAGGTGGAAATAAAAGCAGGATGGGGTAGTTTTATATGGAGTTTTTTTTCTATTTTTATTTGTAAAAACATGTCGTCTTTGAGTAGATAGTGGTTCAACGATGCAATATTTGTGCAGGAGTGTGCGACTTTACTTGAATACACATATCAGTCAAAACAAGTAGCTTTTTGTTAACGTAATTGTCTGGCACGGCCTAAGCAGCAGACAAGGTTGGGCAGGGCTCTTTATAACGTCCTGTTGCCCAAGGTGTGCTTATCAGATGTGTCCTCTGGCCATCCCCCAGCCGGGAGCATTGAGTTCTGTGAGGTTGACTGCACACTGTAGTAGGCAGGAAGAGCAGGTTGTGCATTGTCCGTTTAGCCCATGCGTATGTATACTACCCCCCCCACCCCCAGTTAATAATTCCCCTTCTTATTCCAGTAGCTCTCTCATTGTCGTTTTTCATTTAAGCTAGCAAAATAGCACAAATCATTTCGTTTAAAACAAAATCAAATTTGTCCTTTGCCCATTGAAAGTAAAGGGACAATGACTTCCACGATGTCCAAGGGTCTACACCTAAATCTCACCCATTTCCCTGTTCGCAACTAGCTTAATCCCAGTTATGTTAATGTCCCTGCTGGATACTGTTGAGGGAGAGCAGGTTTTTTGACCTATGTTAATTTTAAACATTAACGCCTCACTGAAGAGGAGCCTTATCTAATTAGTACAGTACATGGAACCATAAGAGAAATGTCGGCAGTGTTTCTGACGACAGATTTCCCTGCAGTGCCACATATCCAGCATTCATTACATATTTCAGTCACATATCTAAACACTAGCATTCTGTGTATGCCTCCATGACCATGCTAAACTACCAGAACAGCTTTTTTTCCTTGGAATTTATATATCAAATGACAGGTATTTTATAAACCACTCCTAAAATGTGTATAATGCATTTATTAACCTTGGAGATGATATCTGACTTTTGTAGTACAATATAAAAATTTAAAAAGGAGAGGGCAATATAGTAAGGCCTCAGATTTAATCTATTTAGGCAATGCACTATTTACACATTTTCATTCCACAATGCACTTCACTGATGACTCATCTTTCTGCATGTCACTGGTTGTGCTTTTGAGTTTTGCAAACCAAATTTTAACTCTGTGCTAGACCTTGCACAGGCTTTCAAAAGTGCAGAAATTGTCATTAGATCAATAAAACCATTTTTTAACAATAATGCATTTGTAATGCATACATAAAAGTATGTTAGTCTTTTGGTGGTAGTTTCTTTTAGGTCATTGTTTTTATTAAGTGACTTCAGGTTTTCTAAAATGTTGAAACATTTTCTAATAATGTTATTAGTCATCACACAAAGCTGCTTACATTAAATAACATTCCACTATATTGGTCAATTTTGATTACGTCAAATAATTTATTATACAATAACATATTATTACTTGTGTAAATTCATCAATTCTTCCAACCAGGCATGTATTTTCAGTACCCAGCAAACACAGGGCACAAAGCAGGTGGACACCCTGGATGGGATGTCTGTCCAAGTCAATGAAGGAGTTTCTAAATATAGGCTTCTGAACTTCCTATAATAAATTATGTCTTTCATGCAGATACTCAGTGCAAATCACAGAAGACTACGTGTGTACGTTATAATCCGGTAATTATGGCTAGAATTCTGTAACTGTAAATCTCATGAAAGAATTACATCCTGTCAAGGTGGTGCATCTTCTCAGCCGGCTGAGGAGGTTCCACCATACCGTATAGCTGTCTGAGAAGTTTAATCCACACATATTTCATTGTACATCCACCTTCCTTATACAGTATTGTGGTTTATCTTATTTTTGTTACAACTTTTATAATTTTGCTCTGCAGTTCTGAAGTTTTCATACGATATAGTAGTGATTATATAATTTAACTTTAATCTTAAACATTAATCTTATTATGTGAAGAATTTTACTGAAGTAGTCTTGGTTAACTTTGTTTCCCACCATTAAGGTCTTCATAAATGTTACACTCTGTCCATTCACCCCAGATTTTGATCAAGGAAATTTTAAATTTGCTCACTCTGTGTGCAGGAGAAAGATGGTGAGGACAGACTGGCCTTCTCAGGTGAGGGAGAGGCAGATGGAGAGGGAGACTCGAAAGCTGACACGCCGGAGGTCCCGGCAACAGCTGACAACACTCCACAATGTCTCAACAAAGCTTTAGAAGGCCTCTCCTCCAGGTCGGCAGCCTCACTGCAGTGGGAGACATCCTTTTATTATCAAAGGGGAAGAAATCTGTCCGATTTTCTTATTGTCATTATTTTGCAGATGGAAGAATTGCTGGATACGTGTCATTTTGTCTCTAACAATGATCACTGGGTTCTGCTTAATGATCTGGGCTGGACCCATCATGCTAATACCACTGGTAAGTGCCAGGGAATGCTTCAACTGTTGCTACAGTGTCAGCACTCTGAGAAGAACAGTAAATGAAGATACAGTGGAAGAACCTCACAGAATGCATTTAACTATAAGAATTGCATATCAGAAAATCAGCATGAATTTGTTTTAAATGTTTTTACTTTTACACTGAAAACTAGTAGTTTTTTATGTTTCATTCAATTTAGGTCATGATCATCCAGATTAAGTGCTTTCAGGAAATAATTACCATTGGGTACAGAGTTTACCATTCCTACGAGCTCCCATGGTTCAGGACACTAAGCTGGTAAGTGTGTATGGTAAGATAACAGGACAGATACATTGATTATGCTGACCACTGATAATGGTCAGACAAATGATAGGTTCTTTACTGGTATGGCACCAATAATTTCACTAAGTGCATTCTGACTTCGGTATATGCAAAGTGCAGGTGAATAGAGCTGAGATGGTCTTTTTTGAACTGCAGGTATTTCTTGATCTGTGTGAACTACTTCTTCTATGGTGAAACAGTAGCCGACTATTTTGGCGTATTGGTGAGGAGGAAGGAGCTGCTGCAGTTCCTGGTGCGATACCATCGCTTCATCTCCTTCACCATGTATCTGGCCGGTAGGTAGCGGTTTGTGCCTCTGTGCTCATATATGACCTGTGGATCACCTGCAGTAAGGCAGATACTGCTTTTGAACAAAAACTAAACCTAATAAAGCGGTATTCTTATGTGTATATCTTCTTTAATTTTTCCATGCAAACAAATCAGATATACTGTACATGATGTACAGTGCTAAAACATGCTTTTAAGATTGCAAGTAATGCACATCCATACAGAGATGGACAATAATGGAAATGCATAATAATGTCATATTATGATATTAATCTCGAGGGTATAATAAGGACTAGGGCCATCCTTTGCTTTAATGAGTTTCAGTCCTTAGAATGCAGCCATACAAGCCGTCTTCAGGAAGGAAAGCCTCAAGTTATTTGCAGGATGAGGAAGTATACAGCACATCTGCTTCGCATGTTGTGCTCCATGAAACCACTCTTGAATTTGTTCAGCGCTGTGTATGGAAAATATAGGGTTTTTAGAACATAAGATGCATCAGGTCCTGCATATTGGCATATCCTTTAGCCATTATGCAACCACAGAGAGCAATAATGAGATGGAATCGTGTTGGCTGTCCATGCCATTATGGATCCCCCAGCATGATTAACAGTTTGGCAACATGGTTAAAGAAATCCTTTGACTTTCTGTGAACATGAAGCCATCTGGAAGTAGGAGAAAATGATTAATCAGATGATATTACTTTTTTTCCATGGCTCAGGTATCCAAGGTTTATCCTCCTTACACCTGTGTCTTTGTGTACTGGCTTTGGAAGCATGTTAAGGATTGCAGCCCTGCCTGTGCCAGATTTGTGAAGTTCTTGTTGAAACTGGGTCCTGTGGTCATTTATGAGGCCTTGGCTTTGCAGTGTTTAGCATGTTTTCTGTCAGTGCAAAACGTCTGTGTTTAACATGTACTCTCATATTGTTCCTTGTCCATTAATCTTGCAGCCTTTGTGACTGATACACCTCAAGTTCAGTCATGGAACGTTTTCTCTCTTGGGAGCTCTTTTGTCTTGTGTTGCTTTGAAAGTTAACATTTGTTTATCGCCAGACCTTTTTTTATAGCTGACAAATGCTGCTAATTGACTGTCAGCCTCACATGGATAAATTGTTTGTAATTGTGATGTAGTTACTGTTATTTATGCCATTTTATCCACTGCAGAAATAAACTCTTGTTTTTATGAAGCAAATAATGGTTTATTAAATGCAAAAATAATTTGAACGTAAGAAGGAAGATGGTAAAAAAAAGAATGCAGTATATTTGCTAAGAATTTGAAATTTATAACTAATTTAGAAATAACTACTAAATTAAATAAAATACAGGGATTTGTTTTATGAAACAATAGTATAACTGTGGAAATTGGTTGTGTTATTTAATTGGTTAAGTAGACTTCTAGAACTCTTTGTAGACTAAGTAGGTTGCTATATGTCACTCCAGGGGATGGACATTTACATACCTATTGGCTACAGGGCTGCGGAATTAGTATGTGCAGAGCGAATTTGTCACACTGCATTAACAGCTCATTTATAACCGTGCTCTCCTTATCAATCTGAAAGTTAATAACTTACCTACTCTGCATAAATTCTGTCTGCAGGGCAGACTGTAATATGAAGACCACCCATACACACCATCTTAGTGCTTACAACTCATTATAAACAGTCTTTCCTAAACCAGTCCTTGGACCCCCCAGACAGTACTCATTTTTTTTGTTCTCTCCTGGCTTCAAACACACCTGTACCAGGAATTTGATTTTCTTGATTGCCTAGGAGGTGCAAAAAGGTGGACTGTTTTTGGGTCCCCAGGGACTGGATTGGGAAACACTGCTGTAAAGTATGTACTTCAATTACTTTACTTAATTCAAAAACTTTATACTGTTTATATAGTTTAAAAAATAGGTTAGGATGCTCTTCCTCTGACCAGAACGTAACTGGTTCATATCCCAGTTTCAGCATGTGTTTGCTTCATTGGGCACCCTGAACACAGTTACTTCAGGGACCGTCTAAGACCGCTTTCTCAAAAATGTATGTTACTTATATAAAAGATAGAAAACATCTGCTAAATAAGTAAAATTTTAAATAATTAGGATTTGAATGCATTTTCTTCATAAGCCTGTGCTGTGTTAGGTTGAATTGTTAAAATTATAGCGACTCACATACAGTTTCCTAACATAGATGTTGTTCAGGTTTTATTTTTTTCAAGTGCAACTAACTGGAAATAATTTTCTTTTTTTTCAGGTTTCTGCATGTTTGTGCTGAGTTTAGTGAAGAAACATTACCGACTGCAGTTTTACATGGTATGAGTCAGATATGCAACTGCCAGTGTGGACCAGAGCCAGTTTCACCACCCATTCCTGACATGAAAGGGCGTGAATGACAAGAGATTTTGAACCAGATACAAGCTTACAATGCGTACATGCTATTCAACTGCCAGCACCTTTTCGGGCTAATGTGCTTGCTTCATACTACAAACTACTTAGACAGACTTCCGAAGTGACACAGGCCAAAATAATAAACAAAAACCACTTCCAAAGAAAAACCCAACAAGCTAAACCTAGGTGAACTAGACAACAGAATGACAAAACTAACCTAACTCCCTTACCAGAAACACTCAGAAAAACGCGTCACGCAAAAACAAAACGGCAGTCACTTCGTACGCACCAAACGCAGGACAAGAACACAGAGAACACGGTACCAAAGGGGCGAGCAAAAGAGTAGTCGGAAGCCGGGCGGGAGTTCATAAACCAGGAGAGCGAAAAAAACAAGCGAAGGTACAAAAAAAAGGGGCGAAGCGAAAAGTCAGAGTCGAGAAATACAGCAGTCATACACAGAGGTCAATCAATAAGTACAAACAATCCAACAACAGAAAAAGGCCAGCAAGAGCGAGAGCTGCCGAATACGGCAAACTGCGGCTTCTTCAATGCGGCGGACCGGAAGTGACGAGCAGGGCATCGGAGGGGATGTGGGCGGAGTCGAGATGGAGAGGTGGAGTCGGGTCGGGAGGCGGAGCCGAGATGTAGCCGGGGAATGACAATGAGGGAGGGAGGGAGGACCGGAGAAACTGTAAACATTTCCGAACTTACGGCACATAACACAGTCAAAAGAATGGTAAAGCCAATAATTATTCACCTGCATTCATCAGGGCGAAAGAATAGTGAAGTCAAATAATACAAAGCAAATTTGCAGAATCAGAGGAATTTTTAACTGACAATTTACACATCTGTAGTTTTGTATAAGTTACTAGTTTATTGGCGCTTTTCCACTGGCTTACAGGAACCAGGCCATACACGAGCCGTACTGCAAAGAGTCAGTTGTTACAGGTCGGTTCCAGCTTGCTTCAATTTTCCACTGCGGAAGGGTCGGTAAAGGCGTTGCTGGGTTTGGAGAGACAGTGACATAAAACCAGTTTTGTTTTATTTACTGTTCCCACTGTGTACATCATAATTTACTATGTGCTAATTTTTGTTAGCATGTATGAGAATCACAGTGTTATGTTAGCATGAATTAGCATTAGCTTGTGTAAATAATCATTACGAATCCGTTCCATTCGTCCATGAAATTTTCAGGCTCTAAGTTAGTAATAGTATCATGCATTGTAATGTATGATACTATTATCAATTAATAATATATAGAATATGCCCTTTTTGCTTCAAATAATCCACGTATATCTGTACAGATTATTAGCATCTCCATGAATTTTGACCAATCATATGGTGGTGACAGAACCAGCTCAGTATAGTCACTGTTTTGGCCCTGCTAGAAATCATGGCTATGTCAATGCGTGTACTGGTCAGGTACGGCTCACATAATATACAATGGGGAAAAACACCGGTCTCCTCTCAGTATGGCTTGGGTACAGCTTCATTCTTGGTGGCAGAGGACAAGTGCCAAATGCCTTACTATTTATCCATACTGGGATTTGCAAATATCTGTCAGTGATCCCCATTCTAGCTTCACCACTATCACAGGGCTTAAAACTTGTGGCTGGGCAATATAAGATGCAGAGTAGGGGAACACCCTGGATAGGATGCCAGTTCATTGTAGCTTACACAGTCACATCATGATCCATTTGGAGATGTTGATTTGCCTACCTGCAAGGGAGGAAACTCCTGTAAGACAGAGAAAACATGCCAAATCCATATACTCTGAGATGGGACTTTATCCCCCAGTCCTGGAGGGTGATGCAATGTTGCTATCCACTACACATGCCTGCCACCCATAACTCTTTAATCACATAGGGGTTTCTGTGTCTATCAATATTTCAGAAATGAATCATTTGAAAATTTATTCAGTATCAGAGAATTGCATACAATTGTTGAAAGCCCTATGCTTTGCATCTCATTTCAGTTTGCCTGGACCCATGTGACACTGCTCATTGTGGTAACCCAGTCCCATCTGGTCATTCAAAACCTTTTTGAAGGATTGGCCTGGTAAGAGCGCCATACACTCAACACGTAAACTTACACAAAAACATAAAACAGTCAGATTTGACTTGTCTAATATAAAAAATGTGCTAGTAGTCTGCCTGATTCTTTGATACTTAAAAAGTACTTTATTACCTAAAAAAATGGACATAGATAATACACGAATAACAAAAAATGTTTGCTTTGTGACACAGTCCTTAAGTTTGTTTTGGAATACTGTGGAAATGTGTAAAAAAAAGGATATATTTTTTTTTAAAGTGTAACATTCTTCCATAGGTTTCTTATTCCAGCATCTATTGTGATTTGCAATGACATCATGGCTTACCTGTTTGGTTTCTTCTTTGGAAGAACACCTTTGATTAAGGTTGTATAATCAATTGTAACTGGCATTAGGCTTTGAAAATGCATATTTTTCACGAGAACAAGTGAAAATTTATTGGTCTGAATGGTGCTAATTTTGGATAAATCTTGGCTATTGTAAACGAATACTGTACTTATTCATTAAACTAAAAGAATTATTTATAAAATAAAGGGATATTAATCAACGTGCCAATCTTAGTTTATTTTTAAGATGTTTACATTTTTCAAAATAATGTGATTAAGTAATTATGCCAACGGCAACCTACACCTAGAAAATGTATTTGAGAGTAATGCCATAGGGGAACTGTGTATAAAGTGAGCAGTTACAGTTCCATGTCAGCCTTATTCATCTATAATGGTTTGTTTGTGACACTGCAGCTCTCGCCAAAGAAAACCTGGGAGGGTTTCATCGGAGGATTCTTTGGCACGCTTGTCTTTGGGTTCATTGTGAGTAGAATAACACTGTACTTAGTAATGGCACACAAAATGATAATGCATGTTTGACACTGGCACAGGTGCAGTTAATCATTTAGATGAAGTTTTGATGCTGACTAATAAAAAAATAACATCCTTTGCTTTTGGTCTGACTGTGCTTTGTACATAAGTGCCAATTTATATGTTATGTAAATAGGCACATATGATGTAATTTTAAGAATCCAACCTCTCCTTCTTGATAATGTCCTGCTCACTGTATCTCTGCAGTTCTCTTACCTCGTGGCTCAGCTTCAGTACTTCATTTGTCCTGTTGAGTATGACAGTGAGATGAACCGTTTTACCATGGAGTGTCAGCGCTCAGATCTTTTCATGCTGCAAGAATATAGCCTCCACCCCATGGTGCAGAACATCCTTGGATGGGTAAGGACATGCAGGGGGAGAGGGGGTTGAGTGTGTCTGAGAACAATTGAAAGTGCCCCCTACCCACTTTCTTGAGCTTCCAAGTGCCCCTTTTTGATCACCAACCTCCCTCACCTTGAATTCCACTGGATTCCATTCCAATTTCAGAGAGCCACACCATTCATGACACGAATCTCTCCAATTAAAATGTTGCAAGCTGGTAAGACTTTGTGAGATGGTGCTTAGATATTCTACAAGTATAGTGCCAGTTGGATCCTCTTTATTGTCCCACAGAGGCATTGATGCGTCATTGATTATTATACCCATCTCTGAAGGCTGTAGTCAATAGAAATGGAACTAGAATGACATTTTGTTGGTGACAGTGTAGAGGAGCAAGATATTGAGCTCAGGACTGGGGGAGACCAAGCAATAAATCCATTTTTGTTCCCTTTTTTCAGGAAACGGTGACTCTGTATCCATTCCAAGTCCACAGCATCGCGCTCTCCACCTTTGCTTCTCTGATAGGCCCATTTGGTGGCTTCTTTGCCAGTGGGTTTAAGAGAGCTTTCAAAATAAAAGTAAGCACACGCTGATTGAGATGAGTCTGAGATTAAGATGACTATGAGCTACTGTGCGTCTCAACTCTGGTCTCTTACAGGATTTCGCAGACACCATTCCTGGACATGGAGGCATCATGGATCGCTTTGACTGCCAGTACCTAATGGCTACCTTTGTTCACGTTTACTTGACCAGCTTTATCAGGTACTTCCACTACAAAGTGCTTATCCAGCTTCAAAAGCATCACTTTGTTCTTGAGCTTCATTGCCTTAAGGAAATAGCAGTGAATTAATGAGCTGTGTGTGGTTCAGGTTAGTTTAATATGCATGATTGTTTAGTAGGGGAAGAAGGGACCGGCTTCCATGCATATGTATAACTAAACCCTTTCACGGTATGCCGAGGTTGGTCACTGTACTGTGTGTCATACTGTATGTGCTGTCTCCCGATTTGTCCTCCAGGGGTCCCAACCCCAGCAAAGTGCTGCAGCAGTTACTGGCCCTGCACCCAGAGCAACAGCTGAGCATTTTATACTCACTGGGTGCCCATCTAAGGGAAAAGGGCATCCTACCAGCCACTGGAGGTGAAGACTAACAATTGCTTTGACATAGCACTCCCCACACTGCTCTGGACCATGTCCTGTCCACCCTCAGTCTGAATCTTCGCCCCAGCAGACACTGTAGCAACATCTGGACAGTGCCTTGGGACAATGCAAACAAGTGCGCCACTGCTGATGCAAGAACAAGTATTCTAGTGCATTAATTGGTGTGGCAAGAATACAGCATCTTCTGCAATATCGGGCTTTGACCACTTGATCGTAGACCACAGGTAGGCTACAGGATCTAACAGATATACATATCTGTGTGAATACTATGCTGAGATAGTTTGGCTCATGATGAAAAATTATAACAAGCGCTGACAATCTCCATCTGTTATAGCTAATTTAATATTATTCATATATGGTGTATAGGAAGCATTCTGTATTCTTCAAATAGATGTTTGAAGCAGTGAGTAAATATGTAAACTTAAGTGATTATTACATTGCTGAGGTAGTTTTAACTGCAGAATAAGGTCATCAGTGGCATCCTTGTAATGTCTCAGCCTGCTTCCAAATTGTGTGTGAATAGATAATTGATATTGAATGTAGTTTGCACACAATTCTGAAACTGCATCACATAATCATGTGTACTGTACATATACTGATTTACACACACACCCATATACAGTATATATATAGATTTATAGTATTTAAAGTTATTAAAATAATACAGTAATAACACTAATACTGTAGCAATAGCTGGGATCTGTAGTATTTTATTTTGCAATATTTAACATTCCTATTGAATGTTATGAATTTAAAAAGCCTATAGTTTCCAAATAGATTTTTTGTAACTGGTTGTGCATTATGGCTTCATGGTAATGTATAGATGAATATTATCCAGTAGAGTTATTCATAATTTTTTTAAAAGAGATTTAATGCAAATGTATTGTTTTTTATGAGACTGAAGAGAAGCAGTGTGTGAAAATATTAGAACCCATTAATATCATCAGGTTTGGGAGACATTTTTGTTTTTGTTCTGTTCAGAGACTTAAATGCAATGAGGTATTCTATGCATGTACTGACTTTAGAGTAAACAAATCTCAGATGATGATTCAGCACACAGCTGCAGAGATCCTGTACGCCTGTGAGTGTATCCAATCATGCTTTGTACATATCCAAATCTATGCCTGAGTGTATCC
>JAODUD010000117.1:12416497-12431156 GCA_026784285.1 Stomatorhinus walkeri
CATCATGCTTTGTACATATCCAAATCTATGCCTGTGAGTGTATCCCATCATGCTTTGTACATATCCAAATCTATGCCTGTGAGTGTATCCCATCATGCTTTGTACATATCCAAATCTATGCCCATTATAAACTGCTTTTAAAAACAAACTGACAGATGGAGAATAGATGTGAGTTCTGGTTTGTATCACTAACACTTGGGAGGCATCAGTCTATTTTGCCTGTTTTACAGTTTCAGTTGTGCAAGGACTTTACTTGATCAATTAAACTCAATTACTCTTAAAATGTAAATTTTAATTACCATTTTCTACACAAGGACCTTGTATAGAAACAAATGTGTGTCATAAAATCTGTTGCAGCGAAATATTTTGTATGAAACATTACTATACTAGCATTATTACTATTTTATGGACATGGGGTAATCTTTATGTGATTTGTTGACATTTTTCTTTACAAATAAAATTTATTTTAATACTGTTGAGTTTATGTATTACCCGTACTAGTGACTCTTTGTCATACAAACCCTGATGTTTTGACGGCTTTGCATCATCTCGTCTTTCAGACTGTCACAGTGTCAGGTCAGACTTGCTGGCCATAGACTCTAGCATTTTGTAGGCGATCCCTATAGTCCTAAGCCTGCTGAGAGATCAAGTCCCTCTCGTGTTTTGAGTATTCTCCAAAACCTCCACCTGGAGGGTCAATGCCCACAGCTCATGAACAAAGGTGAGGAAAGGGATGTAGATTGAATGGTAAACCGCAAGCCTTCTCTGATGACCTAACTCCCCCTACACCACCACAGACATTGACAGGGGGACTTTTTCAGGTACTGTGAATCTCATGGTCCCTGTTAAGGCTGGGTAATATGGCAAAATACATCATATTGATTTTTTTCGTATCAAAATAAAAAATGTAATTTTAATAAATAAATCATACAAAAATAAACTTTCTTGTAAGGCATAACACTAAACTCCAGTAGTAAGTTTTGTTGCTAGGTTTTTTTCCTCTGACTGCCTTATTAACTCCAGAAAAAGGGGTCTGACTAGGATTGTCATGTTCCACCTGTACGAGCCTCCTGTGTGCCATGCCCCCCTCGTTACCTCGTGTTTGATCCTGATGGAAACCACCTGTTGTCTATCCGTGCCCGATTGTATTCACCCGTTGGTAATCAGTTCTTGCCTGGCCTGTGTATTTAGTCCGCGTCTGAGTCCGTCTCCCCAGATCGGTCATTGTGGTGTTAAGTTGCTGTGCCAGTCCTGCGTCTTAGAATAAACCCTGTGTTAACCCCGAATATCCTGGCTACTTATCATTCTGCCAGCCTCACGCCGCCGACACCCTGTCCGACGTGACAGTCATGCCCTAAAATTTTTTTTCCCTGATTTTCACAATATTGATATTTATCACAATATTCTAACTTATGTAGAAATCGGTAAATTAGGACAGGTACTTTTAAGTTTTAGCTATGATGACCTAACTACTACTTTACTAAAAGTTACTGAGCATGTGATACGTATAATGATACATTTCACCAACAATACACTAATACCTTGATGGAATTCATGTAAAAATAGTGCATTACAACTGTCAATTATACAAGGTAACAAGTGTTTATATTCAAATTGGTGACTATATGAATGTTCATAATCACGATATGATATTCTATTGGTATATATCGCCGAGCCCTACCTCTCACCACTGCTCATCAACAAGATCCCGAGGTACTTGGCCCCATCACTTACAGCAGACTCTCCAGTCTCACCTGAAAGGCAAATTCTATTCTTTTCTGAAAAAGGACGATTTGAAGGTGCTGATTCTCACCCCTGCCACTCAGCATCAAAACATTTACATTCATGCTGGAGGACCTGAAACGAAAAGCACATTATCTGCAAGTAGTAAAGATGTCACTTCTTGCATCCATACCCATGGCTGAGCCTTGATATCCTGTGCATGAAAGCCACGAACAGGAGTAGAAACAATATGCATCTGTGCCAAAGGCCAATACTCACTCTCAATAACTTGCAAATGCAAAAATGACTCTTAAAGCATGCAGTAGATGTTCCCATATTACTGCATCATATCCCATAGTATGTACCAGAGTATGCTTTCAGATGCTTTCCTGAAGTCTATAAATCACATGTAGATTTGTTAACATACTCCCACAAACCCTCACACAACTGCAAGTGAAAGAAGAGCTGGTCCACTGGTCCACAGCCAGGCTTGAATCTGAATTGTTCCTCCCGTATCCTAGGTTTGACCACTGGGTGGAGCTTTCGCTCTAGTGCTCTGGCTATACATTTCCAAAGAGGATGAGGTGTGTGTTCCCTGTTGTCAAGGACACTTAAAGCTTTCTTCAGATCCCCCAATTATGCCGTTTCTGTCGTCTTCATAGTGTAAAAGTCCTGCCATGTTATATTGATGTACAAATGAACAGCAAGCTATAGTCTGTATATGTTTATTCACAACAGAAAACAGCAAACATATAGCAATTTGTATAGATCTGAAAGTATGCTGTGAAACTCCTTTTGTAGGAAATGATTAAGTTTCATGGTTGCTTTAAGCAATCAAAAATACCAGAGATGGAATGCCAAGCCAATGGTCACCAGTTTGAGACCATTAACCAACAGGGCCGCTTAGTGCATAATAATCACCATTATTCAAATATACTAACAAAAAATATCTGTGCAACAGTTTTGTACATTAATATGAAAATCAAAGTATATTAGTTGGAACAGTTCAAATTGTTTTGAATGCAGTGCTAAAAATGACAAAATTCTCCCCAAACACCATTCAGTAGGTGCAACTTCAATACACTCATCTTGAACATCAGAGATATAAGGCCATTATAAAACCTAATATAAGGTTGGTCCATCCATCCATCCATCCATCCATGTTCTGTAAATGCTTGTCCTATTCAAGACCCCATAAGCTACGTACACAAAGCAGGATGGGGCCCCAACCCATCACAGGGCACACTCACACACTATATTAGATGTCATTCATTTCATGCTGTTGTGCAATAGAGCAATCTTCTTTAAGCTCCTTTACTGTATTTAACAGACATTCTGTCATCATCATAGACTCATCATAACTTTAAATAGATAATTTCCCACTGCTCACTATCATTCATACATAAAAGTTTCCTTTGAAGTGCAAAATCAGAGCTACCTGGGGTACCTCAATGTCAACAGGCTGACAGGTGGTGTGGCAATAAATGGTATTTTTTAAAAATCTCTTACTATTCCGTCATAGGATATTTGTAATAAAATTGAAATAATTTATTCACAGGGAGCATAGTTATAGGACAGGCAATAGAAGAAATTTAAAAGAATGGCCAACACAAGTTTTTGTCCTTGTTTAGCTCCAAAGCGAGTGGACTCTCTATTAAGATTTGAAAGACAGTGTTTGGTGTGTCCAAATCTGAGCTTGACCCCTCATGCAGATTTATTTTAGCATACACCCAAAAATCCTCTGCCAAAAGCACCCTAGTGAATACTTGTGTCATTTACTTTTGCAAAACCCTTTCTTCTATGTACTGTTAACTACTGAAACTGAGCCTTTCCCCGAGACTATGGGCACAAGGCACGATCATATCCTGCAGTACACATAACAGTGAACTCAATGAATATTCAGATTCAAGATTTCCATCTGAAAGTGGAAAACAGTGCAGAAGATTATGTGTAAATATACCCTACAGCAAAAGTCACTCTTACTTCATATTTAACAAAATTATAGGCTAGAACCGTATTGACCATATTGTTCATATTACATTCCTTACATATGTAGGTACAAAGGACCTTATCCATGCTACACTTAAGTGGGACTTGGTGGCGGAGTAGGCTGTGGCACCCCCTGTTTTCCTGAAATCCCTCTTCATTCTCTAACAGCTTTCCTTAAACCTGCACTCCTATAGTACTTGGACCCGCTTGGCTTCTGCTGTGGCCCTCTAGTGGTGGAAAGAGCTAGTCAGTCATCAGGATGGCTGTTTGACCCACCTTCCAGTCTTTTGAGAAATCTTGGTGTTTCCCATATTTTTGGGCAAAAACTCTTTGTCACCTGAGATTTACTCTGGATCAGTGAATTTCATTTCATATAACTTCCTGTGCTTGAAACCAATCTGTAACATTTCAATTTCGACTTCTCTCATGGTACTAGTTATTTGCCTTTTCCAGCTGTCTAAATGGTTCCTGAAGACGCCTCTTAAATAAAGAAACAATGAATCATAAATGCTGACATAATCTCTGCCTTCTAGAATGAGACAGCAGGCAAAAGATTATTGGACCAAAAGAACAAATTTCTCACATGACTGGTGATGCTTTTCTGGCCGTGACAACATGGTCTTGCAGTGCATGATCGACAATGCAGCTTCCCTAAAACGTTACAAACACCTTAAGCAAGTCTTATCTAGGTATCGCGAAAGGGGGAAACATCTTCCTCATTTTGATTTGAATTTAAAGCCTGGAAGCAAGCAGGGAACCTGCTGTTAAACCGAGGAAAATGAAGGTGCAAATTGCTGGAAATGTGCGTCTATTATTTCAAAAATGGGTGTAAACCCTGATCTATGCCAGTGCCCAACGCTGCACCGGTGCCGTGAAAATCACCCCAGCAGCTGCGTGACAGCCCTGCTGTCACAGCTACGTCACCACATCATTAAAATCCAGGCGCGAGTCCTCCTCACACTGGAGGTCAAGCATGGTGGGTCGGTGTGGGCAGAAGAGCCAATGGAGAACGGCCAAAGCCACCCGGACCAGGAGGCGGAGCAGTAGGAAAGCCACGGGTACCACGATCTGCGTCAGGTGAAAGACGGGGGCGCTGAATTCGCTCAGCACGCAGGTGATGAAGAAGGTACCCAGGGCCACCGCAGGGTAGAGGGCAAGTTTGGCCAACATGAAGGCGTGGTCCTGGCCGCCATAGTGCACACAGGGATGCAGCGTCTCACGCTGGCTGAAGAGCGCCACCACCCAGATAGCCAGCTGGAAGATGCCAGCAAAGAATATAATGACGCAGCTAATCTGGATAGCCTCCAGCTCATTGCGGGAGTTGCGAGTGAACTCATGAGTCAGCTGGTAGGCTAGTGGCAAGCCCCCCACGAAGGCCAGTGAGAAGGTGTTGAGTATGCCCATCAGCCGGGTGCTTTTGGTCACGTGCATGAAGAGCGAGTGGTGGACGAACCACAGCAGGCCCACCGTAGCAAATGAACCGAAGTAAGCCAAAAACTCAGGGCCGAATTCCTGCAGGGCCACCACCAGGCTGCTGTTGAACTTGTGCTGCACCTCCGCAGGGTCTGGGACGTTGTCCTCACTGCCCGCCACGGGCCAACACAGGAAGGACACAAAACATCAAAATATTGGCCCCAGCAGACTGTAGCACAGTATGTAGGTTCACCTTGCCACTAAATATGAATAAGGGCAATTCCATGCAAAGGTTCATTTGATGTCAAATACTAAAATTATGCTATATATTTCTAACATGCCTATTAATGCATGAATTTTGAGGATTTGACTGTATTCAACCCAAGAACTTGAACGAAAAGATATGTAAAAGATGAAAAGATACGTAAAGTGACTCACTGATACTAAGCTTGCCCATGCTCAGAGGTAATTTTTTTGCCAATGAGTCTAAATGTCACATCTATAATGCTGGAATTGTTCATAAGTCTTCTCCTTTAACCAAACGAAGTACCCCTTCAGTGTCACATGATACTGAGAGAAACCCAACTGAGAAACCATATCTGTGTCTGTGAATCAGGTTTCAAAACCTCCACACTGTGAAGCTTTTGGTTCTGCAAATTTCCCACACTGGGAGGTAGTGGCTACAACCCTCTGAAGGACTTTACACTACATACAGACAGGAGTTACATATGATGTACATAGGGTACATATGCTCATATGCTCTACTTGCACCAAGACCAGCAATAAAGAATAAGGTAATAGGCAACAAAAATTACCATATGTCTAAAATGAGGAGCGTGGCTACGATGGCGTACACCCCATCGCTGAAGGCTTCTACGCGCTCTTTGCTGAGTGGTTCATTGGGATGGTATGAGTAGAACAGCATGGATTCAGGGGTTTCCTCTCGTCTCCCTGAAAACACATGGACATGACATTTTTGGGTAATGTTTTTTTTCCTTTTACAATCTGAAGGAGCCTTTCCTAAAGAGTGCTGCTCTCGGTTACTGCTCGTTATGCAACAAAACACTGCTATCTTTAATGCATAACTGACACTGAACGCAACAACAGCACAGAAAAACAAGGGTGAACATTAATTCATAATTCAATCAGACTTGCTCACTAATGCACTGCTAATGATAAGATGCACTACAATGATAATGCAAAGCTGTGGTCAAAACTTATTACAGTACAACTATTAACTCCGTAAAACATGCAATATCACTCATTTGTACTTGTGAATGAGTAGGGTAAATATGAATTAGGTAAATGGCCTAGTTCATACTGCGATAATTTGAATTGTAAAAATTAAAATATTTTATAAACATATCACATGACAAAGGGTTCATTATTACTAATGTCCTGAAAACTGATGACTGCACTTTGTAAAATAACCAAATGAGATAGAGGGCTCCGAGCCGATTGTTTCATTGCCATGATTCTCTGTTTGGAGGAGCAGCTCTGAGCTAACTTTAGCTACAGGCAGAACATGCAGTTGTCTGGGGAACCTGAATAATCTGTGTTGCAGAAGTAGTAAAATGATAATCAGTAGGGGGCCTCCCAAGTAAATCGATGCCAGAGATGGAGTTGGCCCTGGTGGAGATCGTTTGCTTTAGCAAGCAGGTGTACCTAATAAACTGCCCACTGAGCGTACATTCGACATATATCAGGCTGTCACCAGACTACACTCCTTACCAACTGCTTTGCTGTGACACCACTTCAGTAACTGTGAGATGTAGGGGAAAAAGATGACGAACGCCAGAATAACGTAGGCCTGCAAGGGAAAGAGGAGGAATACTCAGGTGAAACTAGGTGCGGCATCAAAATGTTTGTAAATATTTATTTAAATATATTTGCCAAATTTCATTTAAAATCACAAGACAAGAATCATGTCCTATATTTAAAAATCTTCAGCTAGAGATATGCAAAAGTTCTTTTAACATTCTATCTGCCGCAAAATAATAATAATAATAAATTTTATTTGTAACGCACTTTACATTTAAGACAATCTCAAAGTGCCATAGTTCGCAAAAAGGGTAAGACAACAACTCACCATTGGGGGAAAAATTAAGGAAAAAATTATTGCAACAAAGCAGAACACAGGAACTCTTAAAATGACTTTTAAGATGTGTTTTTTGTAAAAGGTCAGATTTTCAGACACTTGTATCTGGTCATTCAGCAGGAAAGGCTGACTAAATCCATACAGAACAATGACAGCCTGTGGGGAGGAAACAAACTGTCGTCACAGGAGATTTGTTTCAAAGGCAACCAGTACACTTTCCATAATGTGCCACATACCTGTATCAGGCCAATAACTACAACACAGCCACAAAAGAAGAGTATGCCGAGTATGTTTTCTGGAAAAGCTGCCATCAATGAGAACTAAAAATAGAATAATTGAACAGGTTTTTCAGTACTCTGAATTTAGGATCATAGACAGTACAGTAGATTTAGCAGATATGCCAAAATGAGGTGAGGTTCCTTTTTTACACTGTGAGGCAGCAAGGCTGTAGTGTTCTGGATACCACTATCTAAGTAATTTGGACCTAAGGATGATTGCTCACCTCAAACCCATTAGACAAAGTTGGTAATACTTACAGTATATGGAAGGAAAGTTATCAGCATCATACAGGCCTGACAGAAAAAGAGCATACTAAGTTTGTGAAGCATTTTATTATTATACGAAATGCATAAAATTACTCTGGCTATCACTATACCAATATGAAGCTGATTCAACATGAATAATTACTATAATTTATATAGTCAATGCACTAGAAATAAACTTACAAGATTTAGGAGTGCAAGGCAGTCATCTATGCGTTCTATCACTTGGAATAACCTGTTGATAAAAATAAGTACTATACAACTATTCATTGGTTTGTTCCTCTATTTACTTTAACTGAAGTTCATCATATAAACATTTTGGGAAGTAAACCCCACCATGTAAAAGGCACACGACTGGAGGCAAACATTCTGTACCTGATATGAGCAGCCCAAGCTACAGTCACTATTAAAAATGTCATCAAGTAAACAGCAATCTTTGTTGTGAGGAGTTGCTGCAAGCTTTCTTTCAATTCCTATTGAACAAAAAAAAAGTATTCAGCAACAGAAATAATGTTAGGGGTGACTGAAATGTTGGAACAATGTGCACATCCTTGTTTTACTTCCGGTGCTAATATCTTCATATGGCTTTGGAGTAGCTTAAAATAGTGACAGTTTTAGGTCTGGGATTGATTTTACCTCGTTATCTTGAATCTTTGTGTGCGCAACAGGCAAGATCTGGAAAGATAAATACATTTTTCGCTTAAGTTCATATAACAAGGATGACTGACATCTGTACGAGTTCCTTTGCAGAACAGATACATCATTTCACATCCCATAAAAAGCAATGAGAATGTGACATGACACATTAGTCATTTTTAAAAAATGGCTGTCCTCGCGGAAAGAAACCTGGCGTACAAAAGGTTAAAATCCGCATGAGATTCAAGCCTATAACAAACTGAAAGTATTGACAATGATTCGTTCTCCAGACCATACTTGCATGCTTGGACAAACTGAACTGTCGACTGAATCGTGCATATGAGAAATACTCTGACCATACCATTACGGTAGCGATAATAGAAATAAGCGCATCGCTGTAGGCAAGTAAGCGGTGCGAAGACTGCGTGCTGCTGTGCCGCTTAGCCCCTTCCGAGAAAGACCCCGCACGTCTTGTCAGGTGCCTCTTCTCCATCTCCTCGTTGACGTGATGTTCAATGATTTCTCCATCCTCGTTCTCTCCCATTGTGGAAGCAGACTGCAGGCACAAGTAACATACACAGATGCCTCTTTGTGATTTGGAGCTCAAAGCCGCTTGTGCACAGACAAACAAGGAAGTGCGAATCCTGAAGGAAGTGACATAATTGGACTGGAGGCGCTGGGAATTAAAGAAGCAGCGGTAGCAGTGGAGATTAAAACCAGGACAACGACAAACGACACTACAATAAATAATAATAATAATAATAATAATAATAATAATAATAATAATAATAGTTATTAAATAATAACAACAAACACCCTCCGCTTTTGTGAGGAGGATTAAGTGAAGAAACACACTACTTACAGTACCAAGAGATAAACTTTAGTTAGAGATGACTTAAACATAGCCTATATACTCCGCTTTCTGACTTCATTACATATTATAATAGGCTATAGGACGTCAACGGACCCGTTGTAATCGTAAATTTGCAGACGACACCCAGGTGGGTGGTGTGGCAGATAATGATCTCGTTATCCATGTGTGGAATCCCTATGTTACCAGCTGTTTCTAGTCTTGTCTAATTGAGTTCTTGTATTTAAGTGATTCTCTGTTCATCTTTCCCAATTCTTGTCATTGACATTACTGCTTGTTTTTCCTTGTGCTCCGTATTGTTTTCCTAATAAATCCCTCAGTCCCCGATCCTGTGGCTCCTTCTCCTACTTCCCAGGTCTGTGCTCCCGGCTTTGTGTGACAGTAAAGTAATCCATGCAGGGAGCAGAAACATAAAGTACATGTGCATCCATGTCTAACTCTCGCCAGTATGGGGAAGCAATAAAAAAGCCAGTAGGATTTTGGGTTACATCTATATAGGTGTGTGGAGTTTAAGACAAGGGAGGTGATGCTACAAGACCCCACGAGGAATATTGTGTGCAGGTTTGCTCACCATACCTTAAAAAGGACATTGCTGCCTTGGAAAAGGTTCAACGTAGGGCTACAAAAATGATTCCTGGTCTTAGAGGAATGTCTTATGAGGAGAGGTTAGCTGAACTGAACCGGTTCAGCCTTAAGCAAACAAGATTAAAGGGGGACATGATCCAGGTATATAAGATTCTAACAGGTCTGGATGCTGTTCAGACGAATGGCTACTTCAGTATTAGTATGTATACTCGTGGCCATATGTGGGAATTAGCGGGAGTACATTTTAAACTGAATTTGAGAAAAAACTTCTTTACACAGTGTAGCATGGAATAGTCTTCCTGCTAGTGTAGCGCAAGCTAAAACCATGGGTTCCTTTAAATCAGTGCTAGGAAAGATTTTAACAACAATAATTAGTCAAGTTCTCCCAAAACGAGCTTGTTGGGCCGAATGGCCTCCTCTCATTTGTAAATTTCTTATGTTGATCAGAATACGGACAGGACAGGGCAGGGTAGGACCGTACAGGACAGAGCAAAGGAACAATTCTGGGAATGCACTCAGCAGGTGTTTACAAAATGTGCAATTAAAGCACCATAAAATAAAATACAAAACACCCTTTGAGTAATACAATATGTTAGGGCAGTGGTATTCACCCGTATTATTATGCCTCTTCAATTAACGCTTCTTGGGGGGGATTTAAGCAAGGAGACCTGTTAAACAGCCTGTCTATCCAGCACAGACACCACAGGGAAAGAAAAATCTAATGGTCACAGTCATGATGGGAGATTGACCACCACACATAGCTCAACCCACTCCAATGTTACCTTAGTAATTTAACCTTTGTCCTGTGTTAGTTTTCTGTTCCTATCTCTCATGTTAGACAGGTCGGTGCTATAAAATACCCTCAACACAATGATTTATCATCCAATTTGTTTTTTACCTTATCTTGGTTACCTTGTTAAGGTTCCTAATCCATGAAATGATTGGTTTTAATATTTTAGGTGTGGCTTTCTGGACCTTTCTTTTGACAGCATTCCTCTAGTTTTCAATAAAAAATAATGGTAAAATAAAACTCAGGAGAATTATATAAATAAACTGAATTGGTCTTATCTTGGTCTTACATGTCAGGGAACCATGTATGGTTGAACTAGGACGTGTAGAGGGTGGAATATGTGGCAAGTCCATGTGTGCACAATCCCAGGTAGAGTGCAATTTATAAAGCATATATTGCTTGCAGATGTGCGTGCACACCTTTTCATAAATCTGACATTTCCTTTTCCATTTTCATCTTTTGAGCACACCTACACATTTAGTATGAGTTCTAAGCAAAGTTTTATCAATGAGACACCTGGAACAGTTAGCAGTTTACAAAGATGTTCAAGAGCGTAACCCTGTAGGGCTTGATATAGCAGTAATAGTTTAAAATCTATGCTGAACTTCACGGGTGGCCAGTAAAGAGAGGTCTGCACCAGACTTATATGAGCAAAGTGTCCAGACTTTGCAAGAGGATGAGCTGCCGCATTTTGAACCGTGCCACAGAACACCTCCCCAGGGAGGCATCCAGGAGTCCCTCCAGAATGACCGAGCTCCTCACCCTATCTTTAAGGGAGAGCCCAGCCACCCTGCGGAGGATACGCCGTTCATCAGGACCACTACCTTCCCATTCCACTAGATACTGTAGGTGACCCATACATCTTCTGGAATACAGCAAGGTGCGTATCCGAGACGAGGGGACCTCTCCAGAACCCAAGGGAGGAGTCTCCACAGGCGGATCGGAGGTAGAACGCAGGGTGCTGTATTTGACAGGCTTCAGGAGGGAAATGTGAAATGTAGGACAGATTCTGTACATTTGTGGTAATTGCAGTTTCACCGTCACTAGTCCCACCCTCCGCAGGATACGAAAGGGACTGATATAACGTGCGGTGAGCTCACAGCACCCTGGAATTCTGAGGTTTTTTGTGGACAGCCGACCCTGTTGTCCTGCTCGATAGGGGTCGTTGATGTTTGTCGGCTTGCACTTAAGTCCGATCAGCTTGAGTGCGGAGAGCTTGTTGGATCTGACGCCAGGCTTGCTTGCTCTCATGAAACCAGGTTTCCACTTCAGGCACCGTCCCCACCGGAGCATCCCACAGGAACAAAGGAGGCTGGAACCCCAAAACACACTGAAAGGGAGTCAGGTTTGTTAGGGGACTCACCTGGGAGTTAAGAGAATACTCTGCCCATACAAGATGAGACGACCAACTGGTGGGATCAGTCCAGCAAAGCAGTCAGAGAGCCTTTGAGATCTCCCTATTCATGCATTTGGCAAGACCATTCGATTGAGGGTGGTAAGCTGAGGTAAGACAGGGTTATTTGTAGCTTATTGCAGAATTCCCTGAAGACTCGGGACGTGAACTGGGCTCCTAGGTCAGACACGATGTCTTCGGGGATGCCTGTGAATCGAAAAAGCTTTTGGATGAGGATCAAGAGAGAGTTCGGCAGCAGAAGGGAGCTTGGGGAGGGCGACCAGGCGGCACATTTTTGAAAACCTGTCCACAATAGTGAGGACCACGGTCTTACCGGAGGACCGAGGGAGGTCCATGATAAAATCCAATTGCTATGTGAGACCAGGGTCTCAAGGGATCCGGCAGAGGTTGTAGAAGTCCCGCAGGACTTAAGTTGGCTGATTTGCACCTGGCACATTCTGGACAACTTTCAACAAATGCTCCAACCTGCTGACATCAACCAGTCCACCAGTACCGGCGGGATACTAGACATTGTGTAGGGGAAATCCCCAGATGACTGGTACCAGGCTATGAGTGGATCCAGCGTAACAACTCGGGTCGATGAGGACGGGAGACATACCTTAACCCAGGTGGACATCCCGGCGGCGGACGTCGGTTCTCATTCTCCATTCTGATGGTTTCTTCCAAACCCCAGCTGATGGCAGAAACAAAACAGGATGGGATGAGAATGGGGTAGGCGCTGTCCCCACTCTCTGGGGGATCGAACTGCCTGGAAAAAGCGTCAGGCTTTAAGTTTTTCTTAGGTAACTTACTCGGAAGGTAAAGCGCACAAACCACTATGCCTATCAAGCCTGGCGGGATGAGAGTCGCTTTGCTGATTGGAGGTATTCCAGGTTCTCATGATCTGTTAACACCACGAAGGGGTGTCGGGCTCCCTCTAACCAGTGCCGCCACTCCTCCAAAGCTAACTTGATGGCGAGCAGTTCATGATCACTCACATCATAGTTCCACTCTGCCGCTGTTAATTTGTGAGAGTAGTAGGCACAGGGGTGTCGGCGTCCAGTTTCAGGATGTCTCTGAATCTAGACGGCACCCACTCCACTTTCGTCTACTTCTACCTCGAAAGGGAGGTCGGGCTGTGGTTGTGTCAGGACTGGGGGAGCGCAGAAGGCTCGCTTCAGGCAAATGCTCGATCAGCATCTGGATTCCAATGGAGACGGGTAGGTCGTCCGTGTGTGAGGGAGGTGAGGGCTGCTACAATCTGGCTGTAATTTCTAATAAACTTAAGGTAGAAATTGGCGAAGCCGAGGAAACATTGTAGCTGTAACAGTCCTGGGTTGTGGCCACTCCTGTATGGCTATAATCTTCTGGTCATCCACGGCCACTTCTCCCGGTTGAATGACATAACCTAGGAACTTCACCTTTGTCTGATGGAATTCGCATTTCTCTCCTTTGGCGTAGAGATGATGGTCCCGTAGCCTTTGCAACACCTTGCTCATGTGTTGTACGTGAGCCAGCTTAGAAGGTTAGTAAATCAAGAAATCATCAATGTATACGACTAGAAACTTATGTAGCATGTTATGGAATACTTGGTTCATGAAGGACTGGAATATGGAGGGGCTGTTAGCTAGCCCGTATGGCATGACACTATACTCGTATTGACCCCGACTTGCGATAAATGAGACCTTCCATTCATCCCCTTTCCAAATCCTTACTAGGTTATAAACACTGCGTAGATCAAGCTTGGTAAATATAACCACCTCCCTTAGCTGTTCCAAGGTGGACGGGATTAAGGGAAGGGGTTCTCTTCTCTTAACCGTAATGGTTAGAGTCCACCACTGGTTAGAGTCCCCCGTATTTCTTCTTAATAAAGAAGAACCTGGCCGTTACGGGAGAGGTAGAGGGCAAGATTATTCCATGTTTGAGACCTTCTCGAATGTATGCCTCCAAGGACTCCTCCTCCTGTAGGGAGTCAGGGTATAACTTGCCGCAAGGCAGGGTAACTGTCCAGCAAATCAATGGAACACTTGCAGTCCCGATGTGGGGGAAGGCTGAAGGCTCTCTCTTTCTGGAAGACGTCCCTGTAGTCCTGGTTTTCATCGGGAATGTTGTTAAGATTCTCTGGCTTAGAACTCTCCACTCCTGTAGCCTTACAGGGAAGAGACATGCAAACACCATTCTGAACAGGCTAGGATCTCCCCCGTCTGTCAGTCCAGACGAGGGCTATGTCTTCTTAACCAAGGGAGACTGAGGATCAGCAGGTCTTTAGCCCAGGGTAGAACGAAGATCTCCACTGTCTCCATATGCAAGGCTCCTATTCGCATCATGAAAGGGTGAGTACAATGGCGAATTGTTCCTTCAACCATTGATTCTCCTGTCACCCCTTGCACCATGATGGGATAAGCTAATCTTCGAAGGAGAAGATTTAGCTGGTGAGCTAACCTAGCCTCAATGAAGTTACTCGCTGCCCCGCTATCAAGGAGTGCCTTCACCATACACTGTTTCCCTTCCTCTCCCAAGAGCACAGGTATTGTGAACTGAGATACATTTACATTTACAGCATTTGGCAGACGCTCTTAGCCAGAGCGACTTACATAAGTGCTTTAAGACTTCACAATGA
>JAODUD010000117.1:12431392-12447797 GCA_026784285.1 Stomatorhinus walkeri
GGGCAGGGCGGGCGGGACCCGGACCCTACGCCTGTGCCCTCTCCCCTTACGGGACACAGACAGGCAGGGGAGTCTGCAGCGTGGGCCAGGCCGAGCTCGGGGCAGGCCCATCAGGGATATCCCCGAGGGGTCCCACTTGAGCTCCCCCTCCACTGAGGAGGAGGCGAGGATGTGATTGGGGACCTCGGGGCTTAAGGTCGGGCTGGAGACACTGGGGCATGGGTGCTAGGCACTGGGACAGGGGCACGTGTACGGGGCATTGGGACTGGGACAAGAGTCACTGCGACACAGGCACAGGGCACCGGGACACGGACACGAGGCATTGGGGCCGGGGCAGGAGTCTCTAGGGCGGCCACAGGGGCCGGGGCAGGAGTCTCTAGGGCGGCCGTGGCAGTGGGTGTTGGCACCGTCGAGCGGGGAGGCTGGGCCTCACCCTTTTGCCAGGGGGGCATGGACTCGGCGGGAATGGCTGCCGGGGATGCCGTCGGGGCGACAGCGAGCGTCGGCACTGTCGAGCGGGGAGGCGCAGCCTCACCTTTCCACCTGGGGTGCCTTGACTCGACAGGCGTCAACGCAGGGGCAGGAGGAGTCACGGGTGCGGCCGGGGCAGCAGGAGTCACTGGTGCGGCCGTGGTGGCGGGCGTTGGCTCAGCCGGCGAGGCGGGCATCGGCTCAGCAGGAGAGGCGGGCGAAACGGGCGTCGGCTCAGCAGGCGAGGCGGGCGAAGCGGGCGTCCGCTCAGCAGGCGAGGCGGGCTAAGCGGGCGCACCAGCCGGAAATGCGGGCGTCGGCTTGTCAGCGCCACAGGCAGATAACTCAGCCGGTGAGCTGGGAGGTATTTCCTCACCCTTCTGTCTGCGGGGTGCTGGGTCAGGACTGTGGGGGGGTGTCGACTCGGCAGGCGTGCTCGCAGGCAACTCACTAGGTGAGCGGGGAGGTGCTTCCTCACCCTTTCGTCTTTTCTTCTTCTTCCGGGTCGCTGGCGGCTCGGGAGGCAGCGCCGTTTCCCAAATCAGGGCTTTTCCCCCTTCTGGGCATTCTCGGGAAAGGAGGTCAGCGAACCCGATGGCAACGATAGCCTCCGTCTTCGGGTCGTCGTCAGGAAACACCAAGGGACGGAGGTAGGTGCGCCCGACCGGGAAGGAGAACACCACCCCCCGCTCTTCCGGTTCGTCCAGTATGCGCCCCGGACCCTCCGTCATCCATTCTTCCAAGTCGCGGAGGGTGTCATCCGCCTCCTGAAGCGGACACCCTCCGTCGGACTGTTCGACCCCGAGAATCAGGTCCCGACTCCGGCAGGCGAGTAGCATTGCGTACGGGTCCTCCTGGACCTCTGGTGTTTCCAGCCAGCTTACCGCCTCCCGGAGCAAGCAGGCTCGCCAACTCCTGTCTTGTTGGGGTGACGTGTCTTTAGGGAGATCGGTCATTCTGTCACGTTCTGCGTGGGAGCAGCGTGCCCGGATGCGAGCAGCGTCGGGTAAACAAGGCAACAGAGCAGGAAATCCAGGGAAACGGGGTTTATTCTTTAGAAGACACGAGGAAAATCCACAAGACATCACAATGACCGATCTGACACTTAGTACAGGGACGCGGACTAAATACTGAAACTGACAAGAACGAAATCAAAAACAGATGATCACAATGAACGACAGCTGGGATCCATTAGGGGAGAGACACGAGGTATCAGGGGGCGTGGCACATGAGACTTTACCGGGCAGGGTATGACACTATTAATATACTTAATGATTTTGGTTAAATTGCACTCATTTTTTCAAGCTGAAGACATATTGTATCTGAAAGATTTTTTTGCCAGGTGTTAGGAAAATGCAGTACAAAAGCTTATTAAAGCACAAAGACTTTAATATCAGAAGAATGTATGCTTTATATCTGAAAGAGATGTCATTGTATTTAAATTAGTCTTCTAAGATGATGAAATATGTAATTATTACTGGAGATTCTCATTGAAGCTGATTTGTTTCTTTATTACATGCTGTACTGCGCATGTTTTTTGTAACCCTGAACGCAGATTATTTAAATGATATCAATTATTTATATGCAGAGTAATGAATACCATTATTATGGAAATATATTATAATATTCAATGACATAAAGACTTTGCATACATAGCAGAATATCCTGTATGCTTTGTATTAATCATTAAAATAGGACCAGCTTTGCTGAGGGCAGTATGCTTGCTTGGTAGGTAGTACCCTTACCTTGCATCATTGTCTTTTTTCTGTATGAGCTCAGAGTGTGATATTCCCCCTCTCATGTGTAGATTTACTTTTTAATTTTTTGCTCTTTAAATTGGCATTTGTGTGAGTCCCTTGTGATGCACAGCCATCCCACCTTGAGTGCCCTCCTGTCTTGTTCTCTGTGCTGCCTGGCATAGGTACCAGGCCTCTAAACCATGTTATGCATAAACATTCAATTTGAAAAAGTGTTATTCTAAGCCAAATGTAGTATCCTCAACACTTCCTGCATATCTCTAAACATTACTGTTGTACGTTGTGTTACGCCTGATTGAGTGATGTCTGATTGCATTTACGTCCAAAGTCCATAGTAAACAATATACACTGAGTAAGAGATTCCTGAAAGCGGACATAGTGGGCAGGTATATCGCTTAGTGTGACAGGTATAGCCATATAATGCAGCACTCTTCATATCTAACTTGTAATACAGTATGTGAACAGTAAAGTACATGTATTGGACAGCTACTGTACAATAAGCAGACATGACACAAATACAGTACCTGTACTGTGCTATTTCTTTACATACTGTACTGTACTTAATGTTTTGCCTCTTACCTATAACTATTGAGATATGCCCAAATTGACTTGTGTTTGGTGGTCCTGGTCCCAAATGCGAACGCAAGTCAATGCAAGTCAAAGTGAATTTTATTGTCATCTAACGGTATACCAGAATTCAGAGAGAAGGTCCGGATCCACAGGGTACACATACATGTAGAGCAAATTAGACAAATCAGTCAGGACAGCACAATATATGGGCAATAGGCAATATGCCAGTACAAATAACTACCATAAATACACAGAGACACAGTTTAAATTGTATTACACTCAGATTAAACCTAAAGGGGAAAGCTCTGTATGCAGATAATTCCTGCCTCCATAATCCAGTGGCATTTTATATTTACTGGGGATGTCCAACGCTGAATTTTTAAGAAAAGGCATATTAGAGACTGATCTTTGTTATATTAGCTTATATCTAGTTGTTTTGCTTTGTCTCGAAAAAGAAAGAGGTGGGACATGTAATTGTGCTACTGCACTGAAAGGATCCTTCCAGAAGATCATACAGCAGGGGAGAATGGTGATGGGCTAATTATCTTCAGTCTTCTTAGATGTGTCACATTTCTCAAAGCGTCTAAGGAATTCAAAGCACATTATAAAAAATAATGAAAAAAGCTATAAGAAATGGCTTTAATGAGGATGTGCACCAAATACATCCTCTGGTCATTACTTCTCGTCTCATGAACAGTAATTATCCACCCTTTGGTATGAATGCAGCCCTGACAAGCCCAGGGAACAGTTCTGTCTGACTTGCTAGGAAAAATTATATACAAGTGAATTTTGTTAGAGGCTAATCAAATACTATGAATGGAAAAGGTACATCTGTTATGTAAAATCTTCATTTATTATTTAATAAGAGAAAGACATTTGTTTTGACACAGCTGTCTTGGAAATGTCATCCTCGCTGTATCAAGGAGCATATGTCCTGTTTCACAGCCTTTTCAGATCCATAATTTAAACGTTTAACCTGGTGATTCTCACAAACTGGCCACCCTTATGCCAAACCATTTTACTTCAATCGATGTTCATTTTGCACAGTACTGTATAATGTATTTTTATCAATGAGATTTCAACAGAATGATTTCTGATATGTTGTTGGTAAAATGTAGTGAATAATATGATCATACTAAATTTTATATTGGTGGTTCTACTTTGTTTTATAAAGAGGAGACCTGGAATGAAAACTATGAGTTCTCCTCGTAGAACAATTTCAGACCTATTTCTTTACATTACGACTTTACTGTCATTATTTTTATATTCAAAACAATTATAGGCGAAAGGTATCATTTTAGGTAACTGTTTTTAAAATGGTCATGTGATACAAATAAAATTTACTATTATTACTGTTATTAGAATACTCATTCATAGCCTCCACATATGCTAGGCTACCCATAAGAATTAGATGAAGAGCAGGAAATGTGACTTGTGCTAAAGCAGCTTTCCAGGGCTGCTTAACCAAAGCAGAGCTCAGAGAATTAGGGCAGCTTGGCCATCAGACTAAGCTCTTTGGATATTATGGTTAGCAGAACCTCTGAGGAGATGGTTCTTCGGGGTGCCAGCAGGCATTCAACACACTAAAGACCACGCAGATGTGCAGTTCTGTGGATTAGGACTCTGTACCTGTAATCACCAGCTGAAATCCTGTGGTCGGTGGAGGATGTCATCATTGGGCCCTTGAGAAAGACCTTTAACCCCAACTGCTCCAGGCACTGGGTAACCTTGATTCCTGAATTGTATGTCACTTTGGATAAAAGCATCTGCTAAATAAATGATATACCATACTGTGAAGCATCTTGTAGCCTTCAGTCGTGCGGAATAATTACTTATGCATACAGTGTACTGTACTGTGTGGGGTAAAGTTGCAGGTTGAGACAGGCTAAACCAGCCTTTGTTTCAGCAGAGTGTTTTGATACTGTTAGTTATTTGGAGGGCCTGTTCTTATAGTACTTCATTGGTTTCTTGTTTTCGCATTTGCTAAGCCTCCTGGAATTTTAAATCGTGCAGAACATCCTGTAGATATCTCTCTGCAGTATCAGGCAAGACTTTTGTTTTGACTTAAAGTGTCAACGTGGGTGGGATGAGGGGGGGGTCAGATGTTCTTCACAACAAAACCGGGAAGAAGGAAAGCTCTGAAGTTCCCACCTGGAGGGACATATGGCGAGCCTTGAGCGGCGCGAATCTGAAGCTAACGAATCGGAGGATGACAAGCATGAAGTCATCAGGATGTTATGGATGAGTGTCTTGGGATGAATAATTCATTCCTGACACTGTTAGCAGCACAACCAAATTTCCATCATCTTATGTCTAGCATTGCCAGTATTCAATTAGTACGTCAGGGTTGCGGCATGGAAACTCTGGTGTCCCGCACCCCGATGTAAATAATGAGAGGGGAGCAGCAGGTGAAACAGCAGGCAGGTCTGACATCAAAGGGCTGTATTAACACCAAACTGCACAGGCCCCGCTCTCAAATTAAAGACTCTCTCAACAGCAGCTCACTCACCCACTGTGAAGAGAAGTGTTCAGGTGAAGCAAGGGCTTTATGTCTAAGCAAAGGGTGCCAGACCTTTCCTTGCATAGCGAATCAACTGACTTTTAACAAATATGATATAATATGATAACAAATATATATATGTGTGTGTGTGAATATAAGATATACAGTGGGTACGGAAAGTATTCAGACCCCCTTCAATTTTTCACTCATTGTTATATTGCAGTCATTTGCTAAAATCATTTAAATTATTTTTTTTCCTCATTAATGTACACACAGCACCCCATATTCACAGACAAAAAAAAAGAATTTTTGAAATTGTTGCAGATTTATTAAAAAAGATAAAACTGAAATATCACAAGGTCTTAAGTATTCAGACCCTTTGCTGTGACACTCATATATTTAACTTAGGTGCCTTCCATTTCTTCAAATACTGTATGGACTGGCACGGTTATATCAGAAAGCAGAGAGTGACACACTAATCCCTCAGCCCAGGCACATGAATAAAACAGATGATTTTCTTATTCATGGTAGACACCATTTCTACCAGAGCCTGTTAGTCCGTGTGGATACAATGCTGGTCTCATGCCAGAGGCTGTGGGGTCTCGGGGGACAGACAGGGAAAGGTGACCAACAACTGAAGCAGTGTTTATCATTGCTGATAAAATGAAAGCAAGGCCCACAGTAGAGCTGGTTTTAGGCTTTTTGGAATTATTAAAATGCAGCTGACCTGAGGCGCTTACTGTCCTGCATGCTGAGATTTGGGGGGTGAAGAGAGGATTGAATGCAGTGGATGTATGTGCGTTTGTGTATGTATATTGATTTTGTGTGTGTTCAGAAAGGTGAAACAGGATCCAGCTTTGGTTCTGAAATGAGGATGTGAAAGATCTGCAGGAACTTTGCTGAGGATAGACAACCGGCAACCCCCCCACCCCTTATGGGATAAATTATGAAGGTAATATTCCCTCAATAGCATTAGGTGCAGGATTATAGCCAACAGTGAAATCTGGTTTCCTATTTAACTGCTTTAAGAGGCAGTATGTGGCATCATTTTGAGTGCATCAAGGGTAACATAAAAATTATATGCTTCATGAAAGGAAAAGCCGGCTTTATTGCTACTTGGCTTTTATTGAAATTATCATGCGCATAACGCAGAAGCCAATCTGGCTGCTGTACTACATCCTTTATTTGCACATTTGTGTCTTGCAGCAGCATTCAGTATACAACTACTGATTAAATATTCGCAGTTCGCTGGTAATGAACATCACCGCGATTTAATACTATTTCGGTGGCAGCCAGTTTGGAATACAGAACATTTACAACAAATCAAAATTATCATTACTATAAAACTGCCAAAAATCTCTGTTCCATGAGTAGAGTAGAGCTGAATCTGTAATGCCAAAGAATCTGCCATTAATTAACAGAAATTGATCAAATTTGCTGTATAATTTTGATGTTTTTATATATTTAACATCTTCCTTACTCAAATAAAAATCACTCCAATTTTGTTTGTGAATTGTGTGCAGGGTTCCTATGCCAGCAGGGAAATATCTGAAAAAAGCTTATATTAATGTATATATTTTTCAGATATCTAATGTTAAACACGCAATGAAACTGGTTACAGAAAAAAACAAAGGAAAAAAATGGCAAGAAGCTTGAAATTGACGAGCACCACAACTGAGCACAAGTGAACATGTACACCAGGTCATCATAAGACTAAATCCAGATTACATATGGTATCTGCATCATTTTAAAGAAATGGGATGCATCCATTCTGTGTTGCTTATCCAGACCCCCCCTCAATGGGCCCCGTCTGCCTTCTCGCTGTCTCACATTCAGAAGGAAAGGCAGGGAGCAGATATGAAAGCATGTGGATAGTTCATGTGATTTGCACTTACTGGGCATTTTGCTGCAGTATTAGGAGCTGCTGAAAAGTACCCCAAAAAGTTATCTCAGGTTTAGTGAGAGACGGGCTGAGAGGAATCGCTGTGGAGATAAAGTTTCTCAGGACATCCCTGCTGAGACAAGGAGTCCCCCTCGTACCAACATAAGAAGCAGACCTCTGTTGTGTCAAAAGTGCTGTAAGGAACAGCCCCGCAACTTTTTCATATGGCAAAGTTTCTCGTCGAGCTGCTGGGATGCGCTCTGCCAGACAAAGGCAGAGATCCGAGGTTTGAGGTATGTTGGCTTTCTTTCCAAGTGCATATCATCATTCCCTGGAGCACGGTACTGACAAGCACCTGTTTGCTCTTTACAGTGCGGCTGTGCGTGGGCTTTCTGTGGCAGCTACTGCCCTTACTCATAGTTAATCATTCAGTTTGATGTGGAGGCTCAGACATGCTACTTCATCCCTGCAACCCATGTCTGCAGCCGAAAGTGATTTGTAAGCTTTCTTTTCCCACTGCAAACAGTTCCTCAATTTACATTTAGGACATCAGTAGTGAAAAAGCAGAAAAGTTGTTTATTGTGTTAAGTTGATATACTTGAATTAGCTGATAGGCTAATGTGCTCTTGTTTCTTGCCATGCATCAGGTATGTAATGATTTCATCTGAACCTCCGTGGTTCAATGAACATGTGGATCAATGTGTCATATCTTTTTAGTAACAGGAAATATTCTCAAAGCTTTACTGCGTGTTTCAAGTTTCATTCCCAGGGTTACACTGAAGACTTCTATTAATAAACAAAATGTTGCAAAGTGCTTATTGACTATGCTGGTAACACAAAAGGTTTAATCACATTAAAACATATATAAAGTTTTCTTTCAGTTTAAATTGTTAATTTTAATATTTTAATAATTCTAAATATTTTGAAGATATTTAATAATTCTAAATATTTTGATGATAACTGTCATTGATACCATCCACCCATTTTTCAACTGCTTGTGTTGATTTGTTAGGTGAAGAGCCCTTTCAATACTGGTCAACTCACTAGTTCTACAGTTTCCATCTTTGTTTACATCATATTGGATATAGACATGGAATGATCTGTAGGAAAATCCCCATCTTTCTACCAATAATGCCTTTTTAAAACTAAATAATAAATACACACACTGGAGTTTTGCTGTTTAGTGTCAGTCAGAATACAGGACAAGCTGACCTTGATTTAGTTTTATAAATCCTCTCATCAGAAAATTGGTTACCAGATAAGCTGTCATGCCATTATGGCATTATCTGAGGGGGGGGGGGGGGGGGGTTAAATGAGGTATCATCCAGCGGATGTCTGACATGAGACACCTCCTTTTTGTCAAAGTAACCAGTAGGCCCAAGAGCCCTGTAGGCCCAACATGCCACCTTGCCGGTCCAGATAAGACAAGCATTGCATGAGCAGTTTCCAATAGGTCTTGTAAGATTCACTCGTACCCTGAGTGTGCATGCTAACAACATTACTGCAGCTGAAATGCTGAATTTTTTTCTCAGCAGGAGTGTTGTGATGCCAGCATAAATGCCAGGAAGAACAGAAGCAGATGGGTATGCTATAGGCATTTGAAGGAAATGCAGATGATATAGAACAGAGCAATATATTTGCTAGATAGACTCCTGTTACAATTTTTCTATTTTATTTCCATTGCATTTGGCACAGTTGACAACCTTCTTTTCTTTTGTGCAGTTCATTGGATAACTGCAGAAAGAACTTCTGGTATGAAATGTACTTGTTTGTAAAATTGCGTGTAAAGAAAATGTGCCTTTATTTTCAGGATATTAAACAAAACTCATGTGGCCACCTGTTTGAGTCTGCCCCCACAGCATAGTTTCATCTTGTAGTGTTAAATAGATGTAACCAACAGGCAATGAAAACCTACCTCCGTTAAAAAAGGTTTGATTATATCAGTTAATAACTTCTAAATGATGTCACATTTTAAATGCATCTTTTACCATACATAGTTGTTATATTTATAGCAAAACAAGTAATGAAACCTGCTGCAGCTGACCCAGGTCAGATTATTAGGCTTATATTGGGTCAGCTTAGGAGTCCAGGCATCTTCCCAGGAACCATGGTATCATATAAACGGTTAGTCATGGTTTTTACTTCCTTTCATTTAATGTGGCCTCAACCAGAGGGGCTATAAAGGGGAAGTTAGGATGATTCCATATGAGCCTGAGTAACAGGAGTCATATAAAATTTGGAACATTATTGGATTGGGCTGGATTGGGGGTCCAATATGATATACTTTCATAGGGATTAAAATGTCTACCAGTGTCTCTGAAATGACTTTTATAATTTTATGTTGTCATTTTGTCATTGCTTTTGTCATTGTTTTTGGTTTCACCCCTCGAGCCTCAAGCCTTTGGCCTTCTGTCATGGCAGACTGCTGTCTTGATACCCTATGTTTACCTTTTTCATTCTGAAATTGAGTTACTACATCTACTCATCCACTCATCCATCTTCTAACTGCTTTTGGAGCAGACACAATTCTGTGTTACTCTAGTGGGCTTCAACTAACTGTCCAAATTATTGTCCTGCCAACGTATATCTGCAATCGGTAGCTTTACAGACATTTTTCCAAACTTTCGAGAATCTGAAATCTGTAGATTGGTGTTTACTTAAGAATGGATGACCTCCATTCTAATAAGGTAGAGTAGTCATGCACCACATAGGGAAGGAAAGACAGTACCCTTAATGTGAAGCTAAATTCAGTCGCATCTGTGAGCTTTGGAAATCCCCATCAGTTATATTAGGCCAAGCAATGACATTGTAACTCCAGTCTGTATAAAGTCATTTGGCACTTTGAAGAACTGTAAAATAAAGCATTCTTCCAGTGAGGATGACAAATACGTCCACCTGTATCTGTTTCTTAAATTTATCTTATGCACCCTTCTTTGTTCCAATACTGTGTTAAAAACATATTTTTTATCTACTTAGTATTGTTTCTTGTTTCTTCTTGAAGTCACTTCAGTTGGTGAAAAGTGAAGTTTACAACAACAACAAAAAAAATATCCAACTGGTGGGACAAAGAGTCCAAAGAAGAAATCAGAGTGAGTTACATATTTGTAAAAACTGTAAAAATCAGCACTGCCATACAGACTGAAGCACTTCTCAAGGTAAAATATAGCTCTACTTCATATTAGGTGTTTGATTTTAATATATTGCTAGATGTTTATATTTTTGTCCAGCCCCTGTAAGTATTGTAAAGACAGGAAGACTAGGTGTAACAGAAACACATTTGACAGATGTTTGCATTGGCTGGGAAAATTGTTGACATCACAAACAAATATACATAGCATACAATCTAACATCAGCATTTTTATGCTTACTTCTCTGACAGGCATAGTTTTGTGCAGTATATTGAGAAGTGGTGCTTTATTCTTCACATGCTTGTCTTTGTTAATAGGATAACAGGATAAGCATGCTGCTTTCGTATTTGGGATGAATACACCATTCAAATTCTGACACACTGCTGCAGTACTGTACTGTTTTATCAGCCAGGCTGGTTATTCTTTCTTTCATTTCTTTGGTCAGGTATTGACATTTATTTCCTTCTACTTATAGGGGTCCATTAGCCAGTAAATCACACTGTCTATAAATCATTTATAAACAGGCTGAGTGCCATTCTGTCCTCAGTACATCTTTCTAAGAGACATTGTGATTCAATGTCTGCTGCCAGCAAAAACTACATTATGAATTATCACAGCGTATCCATGTCACGCTTAGCAGGAGAGACAGACACGGATCCAGGTACAGTATGTGGGGTGAATGCAGGTTTAATGGGTTAAGCAGACAGGTAATGCTGAGCAGGGAAGGGGAGCAGACCAGGGGTGCCCTGGGAGCGGGCGCTGTTCCAGGACCGGGGCAGAGGGATTGAGCGCAGATAGAGAGGCAGGCGAGAATCTTGGTCGAGGTCCGTAGGCGAGGGTCGTTTCCGGGGGGGTCCGTCTGACAAGTAGGCACAAGATGGGAACACAAAGGGAAGGGGAGACACGCACAGCCAGGCTCGGCGGGACAGGCAGGTCAGGTACTGTACGGGATCTGGGCTAGAGAGGTAAGGGTAGCACACAAGGCAGACGGAAATGGTACAGGAGATAAGGGAGACAAAAGACAGTATAATGCTCGGTATGGCTTCTATTGATCAGCGCAATACTTTGCACAGTGGAGACTGGCCGGTTCTCTTTTATCAGGTGGTCAATTAGAGGCCAGTTGTCTACAGCTGTCTGCTCCCACCCCTGTGGGCGTGACAGTCCATACATACAGTACAGTTTTTCATGAAAGCATTCCAGATATCATAGTAAATTTGTGAAAATGGTGTATATTACTGTCATTTTCTCTACTGTATGAAAGGACTTAATTTTTTAGGACTCTTAGTATTCTTTGATTGCAAGAATCCATCCATCCATCCCTCTTCCAACCACCTGCCTTGGTCTGGAGTAGACAAAATTTGACAATAGACCCCACTTACTGGAGCACAGCACTTCTAAATCAAATGTACTCATTGTTTCAGAAAAATGTGTAATAAATGTGTAATCAATTCACCCTCATCAGGCAGAACAGTCTAAACAGATTCTGCCTTCAAGGCAAAATATGGCCTTACTGTGGGTGGCAGTGCAGCCTCTCATCTCCAGGGTTGGAGGTTCTGATCCCACCTCCGCACAATGTGTGTGGGATTAGTTTGTTCTCTCCATGTTGCACAGCTTTCCTCCTGCAATCTGAAGACCTAGTTAGGTTAAATTGTGTCTTTAAATTGCCAAACGAGTATTTGTGTGAATGCCATAAGATGGCCTGGCATCCTGTCCAGTTTATACCCTGTACACTGGCATCCCGTCCAGTGTGTACCTTGTACCCTGGCATCCCGTCCAGTGTGTACTCTGTACCCTGGCATCCCGTCCAGTGTGTACCCTGTACCCTAGCATCCTGTCCAGTGTGTACCTTGTACCCTGGCATCCCATCCAGTGTGTACCCTGTACCCTGGCAACCTGTCCAGTGTGCACCCTGTACCCTGGCAACCTGTCCAGTGTGCACCCTGTACCCTGACAACCTGTCCAGTGTGCACCCTGTACCCTGGCAACCTGTCCAGTGTGTACCCTGTACCCTGGCATTGTTCTTTGTACTACCTGCTATAGATTCCAATTCCCTAAAGTGACCCTGTCCAGAGCAAGATATTAGAAGAATGAATTTCCTTGCAGCCTAGCAGATGAAAAACACTAATAGCTCTGTTATCAGTGCTGCATTTTTTATATATGCCTCCTTCAAAGTTTTATGGTCAGCAGCTTTCCTTGCACAGCAGGATCTCCGGTCTCCCCAACGTAGCTGTAGGACTAAGCTCCAGATGCAGGGATGCCACAGCTCATCACTGCATGACATGGTGTTCATGCATTTAAGTGACTATAAATCCATCATATACTCATTTTTGATTGGTGGATGATGTTTGGGGAGGAGAAATGTGTCCTCTTTCCTGTTTTGTTTCACACAGTTAGTCTAAATTCCCTGTTGGTATTGAAGACCATCAACAAAAAAATTGTTCATGCCTCCAAGGCACGATTTTCTTGTGATTTTATACGCGACTCTGAGTTAATTGAGTGAGACTAAATATGATACTAGTGTTTCCCAGCATTGCTGTGGGGACTGTATACCAATGCTTGACTGATTTTTCCCATGCTCCATAAATGAAGCCAAGGGATTTACAAAGTCAGAGGAAATTAATTCTTTTGTCTTACATTCAGCAGATGAGTTTCTACTGGAAGTGCAAAAAACCAACAAGGGTACAGAAATGATACCCCTACGACAAACACTGAAACCTTTTTTGAGCTCAGATCTGCCACAATGTTAGCGTTCCAAATGTCATGTGAGGTATAAGCATTATTTTCTCTTGGATGCTTCTGCTGCAAATTAGCAGTATTCAATGGCTTGGGACAGGTTTTTTTCTTATTGCCTGAGGAGAAAAATATTATTGTACTTGTCAAATACATTTGCATGAAACTGACTCCAAAAGACAAGTTGAGGACTCAACAAAGAAAACTGAAAGGATTCATCTGTATGGTTGCCTGTAGACAATTCATTACAAGCCTCTCAATGGACGGATAATGAATGTGGCCATTCAAAGATCATGTGATTAAAACCTGTTTACAAAAAATAACAATTTTCATCTTTTGCAAAATCAGTAAAAAATACATAACGATAATTAAATGTACAAAATGATAATGATGAAATGATCTTCTATTTATTGTTACGATGCGGGATTGTCAGGCAGGCAAGCAGGCACGGGAGTCATGGATGAGGGCAGGAAACAAGGTTTATTCCGGACAGACACGGGTCACGACAGTACGTCCAAGCAATGTTAATGACTGACCTGGGGAGACTGACTTAGACGCAGACTAAACACGAAAGACAAGCAGGAACTGATAGACAACAGGTGATTACAATCAAGAATTGATATGAGGTAATGAGGGGGGGCGAGGCTCGGACGGGCAGATCATGACACTTATACAGTATTGTGGGGGCACCAAGCATATCCCAGGCAGCACAGGGCACCATGGAAGCTTCTCAGACACACTCTATGACTGATTTTTAAAAGTCAAGTCACCTACCTACATGTCTTTGACCTACACAACATGGAGAGAACAAGCAAATTCCACACATCCATCTGCCATCCAAAATGGAGGTTTGGGGCAGCAGTATCTCTCATAATCCCACCACAATTGCTGGTCTTATTATCTCATATTATTTTTTTTAAATTACTGTATTTATTGCATTGCATATTATTTCATTTTCAGGTAATACTACCTTTGAATACTTTTGCAAGCCACTGTATTCATACCCCTGGCAAATTTTGACTTATAGTTACTTTTATTCAATCAGCAAGTAATTTTTTGACGGGAAATGACATAGGTGTCTCCCAAAAGATAATACGGCGATGTTCAAGAGGCATTATTGTGAAAAAAACATTTCTCAGCTTTTATTTACATTTGAGCAAAAAGTGTCCAATCAACTCAGATTCCTTGACATACTTTTCGTCTGCCTTGAATTTCACTCTAAGCAACTTGTTGTTAATGTTCTGTGCAGAAAAAACAGCACCAAAGCCGAATACAAGTGTTAGTTATACATACTCATCCCTGAATGATCTGAGGAGAAACCTATCACTGTCTGCTTTTTTTATCTATTGCCGTTTCCTTTCAGTCAACACGATAGATTTCCCTTAATGAATGGCTGGGCGTGAAAAGAAATTTAGATCAGATGACAGCAAAAATGGCACTATTTCATGTAGGGGCTGCCAGCCTTTGAATGTCTGCGGCCACAGCAGGAATCATCACCACGGCGAATTCTGACATTTTGATCAAAATGCTATTTTTGTATGTTACTTTTTCTTGTAAAACTAAAGATTTTGCCACAGATAAGTCTTGCCACGGACACATTTGTCCTTGTAGAGACAGGTTGATGATCTGTGGTGCTGGCAGATTGATCAGCGATTTACCCATTAACATGTTTTTTTTTTTCTGAATATAACGTATCATCATGTGGGGGTCATAAAACAATGAAAATATGTCGTTTGCATTTGCAACTAACCCCTCTGCAAATCACTTAGCAGAATACTGCACATGGGCCAGGGGCGTGAAGCCCTAGCTAGCTAGTTAGCATAGATCTGCAGTAGATTGCAACAAACTAAAACTATAAAAGACATAACATGATATAGTAAAACAATTAATAACTGGTAATGCCTGTTAGCACTAATTTAAGTACAACGTGCCAATTGACAACTTACATGTCTATATAACGTTTATAAAGCAGTGGTGTGCGAGCAGAGGTACGTTAGCCAAATGGCAGCAGGCAGAATGCGGCGCGTTACACTGCAGTTAAACTTAATTACTGTATTATTTGCAGGCATTTTTAACACCAACACTGCTGGCCGTTAAGTCTTAGTAAAACTGAAATGACTCTTTCTGCAGTAAAATAAGGTAACACTGTGTCAGGGTCCACGCGCATACATCCCTGCCCAAAATGTTTCTTCCCCGATTGGCAAGCAGGTGTTGCTGACCATTCTGTTCCCTTCTCCGTATTCCTGCTAATCCCTAATGTATTTTCCATGTTTCCCAGCCCACTGCATAATGCGGTGGGTTGCACATGTAGTGCAGACTGTTAACCCTATGGTCAGGGGTTCAAGACTGGCAGATACCAGCCTTATCTGTTATTTACATGTATTGGTTTTTTGTTTCCCCTGTGTTTATTACTTTCTATTTGTTTGTCTGTCATTGGTTTGCCCTTCTTGTGTTCTGACGTGGCTTTTGTTTTGTGCCTTATCATTCCGTGTTAATTTGCTTTGCATTCTAGTACTAATGTCTGATTTGTCTCTTAGTTTTGATGTCTGAAAAGCTCTCTAGTTCTGTTAATTAGCCCCACTTGTTGCTCCTTGTCCTGTGGTTTCATTGATTGGTTGTTTGGGTATGGTTCTCACTTGTCCTGTTTCATTTCTTGTTAGTCTTCTGCATATTTAATTACCTGCTCCTGCTCTCTTCTCCAGTCAGTCATTGCTGCTAACTCCCTCTCCTTGAGTGAGCCCTTTGGCCATAGTAATTTCCTTGTGTTCCATTCTGGGATTGGTGATTGAAACCAATCTCTTTTTCAGAGTGGCCAGTATATTCTTTTAAGACAAGGAAAGATAATTAATATAGTACATTTTTATACTGTTAATTCAAGTGTTATAATAAGGTCTCATAATAAAGGGCTTTACCTTTGGCATGTAACCCACCCGTGGTGTATGACAGGGCTTATCTATCATCTATCCTCTTGTCCACATCTTTCACCATCGCAACTTTCTCCACCTTCCTCCACCTTCCTCCTGATGTTGTCTTTTTCTAACACAGTGTCAGGTTCTGTATTTATCTCAGCTTCAGTGTTAATTTTAATCTTCATTAGTTTAATTTCTTTGCTCTTCTGTTTTTTGATGTTGAGACTCTTCAAAATACCGGTACTTGTCAAGATGTTTGAAAGAAGTACGAGAACAGAAGTTCATGTAATTCTAAAGTAAACATGCTATAGTCATGGGAGCCCACTCATATTGTAATGACAATAAGGTCCTGTACTGGTCACTGTGGACTTACAATAATAGTAATACATTTTATTTATAACGCACTTTTCATAATAAAATCTCAAAGTGCTACATTAAAAACAGCAAGCCTAAAAACA
>JAODUD010000117.1:12447908-12460222 GCA_026784285.1 Stomatorhinus walkeri
ATCAAGGCTAGATAAGATTTTAACAACTCTAAGTTATTAAGTTCTTCCCAAGCGAGCTTGATGGGCCGAATGGCCTCATCTCGTTTGTATAGTTCTTATGTTCTTATGTTCTTATTGACTCAGTTCTGTATTTATTTTCGCCTGGGGTGTTACACAGTATTAGCACCCAGAATTTTCACACGAAAGGCCTCAACCCTGCTGCACAGGTGCAAACATGGCAGTGTGCATTGAACATATGTCAAAATGCATCAGCTGCTGGATTGAAACATTGCTAAACACTGCAACATTAGCAAAACCTGAATTATTCAGATATTGTTCATCGAGGAGGACAACACTATAGCTCAGTGGCATCACACCTCCAGAGCGGTGGGTGTGGGATTCTTGCCCAGGCTCTGTATGTTTGAAATTTGCATGTATTTGTATGAGTGCTGCTGCCATAGATCCTTTGCTTGAATATGTGATGTCATTGTCCAAAGTACCCATTGATGAAAATGATGCGGCAGTCATTTTATTGGGAAACAAGTAACAATCGCAGCAAGAACAGCCCAAATCTAAGCTGCTTTTATATACCTTTGGTTCATAAAAATCAAGGCAAAGAAACCAAAGAACTACTGAAAAGGCAATGGAAAACTTAGCTAAGAACTTGAATGACGGTGCTGTCAGGAAGTGGTACGTTATGTGTTCTGAGCATTTCCTTATAGTCAGAGATGGGCATTATTTCAATAAAATGTATTTAAAATACGTATTTACTTTTGAGTGTTTTGTAATTTGTATTTTGCTGGATGGATGTAATTTGTAACAATGTATTGTATTTTATTTATTTATAATACTTAAAATATCATTTATCCTTCATCAGCAGACTTAGACTATATTTAAAAGTCTATCACCATCACTGACAGTAATCTAAGGAAAGAAGCTGCTTTGGTGTAAATTGCCTTAACAAAGTATATTGCTCAATCAATATCAGTATAGGGCAGAAAAATAGAGCAATCAGCAAACTACATTACTCCAGTGGTGTGCTTGAACTTGTGAATTAACTTACTAACCTGCTACAGCTAGTAGCATTCTAATTAGTTTCAGCAGGCATATGCTCAGGCAGTGGCATCTTGTGGTTTGTCATATATGGAAGCCTTCATTAGTGATGTCAGGCTAGCTGCGTTTGTTCCCAAGGACTAAATTAAATTTGTGTCAGCTAAATGTATCGGTTCTTTGTAAAAGGGAGAACCGACTGGTGAACTTGATGTTGCATATTACAGTATATGTGTCATAGCCACTGGCCATGTTTTTTAATATTCAGTATATATCTGTAAAAGTTTGTGCATGTTCAGCACCCCACTGTAAGATGAAGTGGGAAAGTCATGTATTATAAATAATAGCATTATTGTACCTCACTGTGTGTGTATTTAGACTTTATAGTTAACTGTGGTTATTTCCTTCAAAAGTTATGAAGAAATGGCTCAGCCCCTTTTGCCTGAACAAAATATGGCTTTTATGGTCCTGAGCACTTGCTATAAATTTTGTTCATATGAAACTTTAACATTGAAAAGAAGCATCACACTTTCCGCATCTGAGCAATGCACATCTTCGACATTCCCTGGTAAAATGGCTGTTATGTATTGTGACGTAGTTCGCATGTAGCTTAATGCAGCCTATCGGTTATTGTGTGAGCACCTTTTCTATTCTTTAGAATTGCAGCAGTCCAAATGTCCAGGCATTGCTTTGCTTTCACTATAGTATATTGCATACCTCCTAATAGTCCTCCTGTGTTATTAAGGGAGTAAAACCTTTAAAGTAACAAATTGTATAATGCATTTAGCATCTGAGCACAATACACTCATGCATATGAAGTTTATTTGACGCATAGCTTGTTTACACGAACAGCCTTATCCTTGAAACATGCATAACTTATAGTTGCGACTGAATAAATGTAACATACAGATAGGGGCAAGAGGCTGAGTTACTGTTTGGCTAATGTTTAAAATGGTAGATACATGATTTAGGTGTATTGAATGTGGTGTGATTGTTGGTGCTAGATGTGGTGGTACCAATGTCTTCATAATAGCCAGCTTCCTGGGTTTTTCACACACAACAATGTTTACAGTTTTATTTCCCTGCTATAGTGCAACAAAGAAAAAAAAAGCATCTACTCAATGGTAGTTCTTTGGGAGAAAAGACCTTGTGAATGAGGGAGGTCAGAAGAGAATGACCAGAGCTAGCATGTCTGTAGGCCTCAAGCACAAAAATAACCACTCAACACAGCAATGGTGTTCAGAGTAGTTTCTCTGAATGTGTCTCATCTGCCTTTATGTGGTTAGGGATAAATGTTGGTCCTATCTGTTGCCAGCTAGGTGTTGCTCATGGAGTTGCCACTCAGTATGTAGTGCTTATAGTTATTCATTCACCGTCCTTTACAGCACTCAATTATGCATTTAGCCAGATGAATTTAATAGGCTTAACAGGCTGTTAGATTGAGGAAGTGTAAGAGGTGAAATTTGTATTCACTGTTGTGTAAAAATAAATTCCCCTCTCTTCCTCCACAGTCCAAAAACCAGACTCATATTGGGTTGAAGCATGTTTCTAAACATAGGGTATGTAAAGTCAATCTTTCTATTTCCTGTTCTCTATTTCCCCCAGGAATCTGCTTAAAACAACAGATCAGCTTACTTTTTCTGTTCATAACATAACAAATAAATGTGTGTGTGGTGTCCGGTGTTTATTTTTCTATCTGAGAGTACTTTGAGACCTTTGCAAATGAGAGCCTGAGTAACAAGCAAACACAACTGTTTGTTGTTTAATGCAGCTGTCGAGGCAAATCTCACCTGAGGATATGGAGTCTGACGTGGTTTTTGAGTCAAATCGAGACAGTGCTGGGTGACGGTCAGCAGCTCCTGTTTCACTGATGAATAGCATTGGTGTCACAATAAACACAACACTGGCACATTCACCCCAATGTCCCAGAAAATGTCACTGATAAAATCTTGTTGCGATAGACCCTTTAGAAAGAATTGGGGGAGCTTAGGTGCTACAGAGGAACCCTGAAAGCTTATATATTTACCTTGCCTGATACTTTTCCCATGAAAATCATGACTTTTTGCATTGATAAATGAAGTGTTACTTAACTTAAGACATGAAGGTGCAAAGAATTTTAAGACAAACGTGAGTGTGAATTCTAGCTGTGTTTCAGTCCTTACCTGGACATTGTGCCCTTAATCGTTATATATAGGTAAGGTCTAAGAAAGCATGTTTATTATGTTTTTCATGCAGAAGGCCATGCATATGAAATAGAAGCAAAGGAACATCCATGTTTTTACTGCCATCAAGTATCACAAAAAAGATCATTACTAGCCCCTATTGCTATCCTGTCAATTTTAATACAACAATTCTGCCCCATGCAGAGTTAATGTGCCAATGATCTGCAGGGCAAGCAGTTAAAATAGTTAAACACCGATGAATGCAGAATCATGCCACAGAAATATTCACTCTAGTTACACCTTTGGGCTGCAGCATTCCAGAAAAGGGGCCATAGTAGAACATTTAGGACAAGAAACATTATTTTTAACCTCAGACTCATATAGGTAAATTTGAGTAAACAGAGGATTGCATATTTATTGGTTCCATTTTTCAAATTACAAAAGCAAATGTTTACACGTGTTTTGTAAAAGATGTCATCGCATTTCCTGGTTTCAATGCTTAAGAATTGTAAGAATAATTAAAGAATAATAGTGACTTAAATGTGTCAGGCAGAGATTTGCAGAGTTCAGTTTCATTTATTTGTTTAGGACTATGTCTGAACTTAATTAGTTTAATGTGAAATACAGCTAGGGGTTTTTTTACAGTATAGGTTTGTGGGTTAGATCATATTGTTCTAATGAAGTATGTTGCATTAAAAAATGGCACACCGCAAGTTTCCTTGACAATATCTGTAGTTCGTTCTCTGTAGTATTTTTTTTTGTTTTAGACTGCACTGTTGAACCTTCCAAACAGCTTTGGATGTCATAATCATAATAAATTCATTATAAATTGTTTTCATAATCACCCAAGGATGGTCAATAATGAAACTTCTGTATCGCCTTTCAGTAGGCCTATTAGTCTGATCTCTTCAGTTCATTCCAAGTTATCTATATTTAGATCACTAAACAGTCATGAGTAATGCAAGAATAAAAATGAACGAACTTTGGGGTTTTAAAGAAATGGAACAGCAGTGAAAAGAAAATACTTGTCCTTAGACGGAGGCATAATTATAAAACCTTCTTCTGAAAATAAATATTTAAGAGCGTTCTCTTCTTATTAGAGAAGTTTGGACTGATTTACATAAAAATCAAATTGGATACAAGTCTGAGATTAAACTGTAATTTGGTGAGATATTAATTTTTTTATATACTGTGTGTGGATTATGTTTATATTACATTGTGGGGACCAAATGCCCCCCACAGTGTTATAAAAAAAACCTGTTATTCTGATGTTATGGGGACAATTTGCCTGGTCCCCATAATGACCTGTGAATGCAATAAATAAAATGCCAAATGTCTCGTATTTTGTTTAGTTACTTATGGCTAAGGTTAGGGCTGGGTAGGGGTTATGGTCATCTTGTTGGCTTTAGGGTTTTATCCATAGAAATGAATGTAGAGTCCCCACAAAGATATAATTACAAACCTGGGTGTGTGTGTGTTTGTATAGGTGACAAATGTCAAGGCTGGGGAAATATCCTTCTTACTTGCCATGTTATTGATTGATTTGATCCCTAAGGTAACAGTGTAAGGGAGCGTTTGTATGCACAACCATGTACAGCAGCAGTGGGCTTTTCCCTTTCAGAATCTGACAGCATCATGCTTGTAGGGTAATGTGACTTCCTTTTGTTTTCTTCAGAAAAGTAAAGGAACGTGGAAATATGTAACATAACAAGGAACAACATTTGCCTTGCAAAGAAAATTATCATTTTTCATTTTTTCATTATTTTCTTTCATTTAAATTTTTGACAATTAAAAGTGCATATTTAATCATCTATTATACATATATACCACATAATGCTTAGCTTATTAAATTAGGCACATACTGTAATATAATTTTTTTTGTTTCCTAATGTGCTACCAAGTTTTATAGTACCTGCTATATGTACCTGCTAGATGTCAATCATATTAGTAATAACTCACTGAATGACAATAGCTAATTACATTGACATAGCAGTATAGTCATTTCCCACTCTTTAATGCAGTTTTTATAGGAGTCATAACTAGTTCATAAGTAAAAAATTGCATGCATTGTTTATTGCTGTGTTTTGTATTTTCCGTGATATTTAAGACCCCCAAATGACATCCTATAGCAAACTGTGATTGCCTTTGATGTTAAGTACTGCCATTGTGTGGGTTTTCAAAGTGTTTGTATTGCATGAGTTGTGGCATTATTGTCTTGCACACTAAGATGTGATTTTCTATGAAGGGTGTTTGCAGGTGATTTAAAATGAAAAATTTATAAAATCTCCAGGGTACAAAAATTCCCAGTATGAGCAGTCATTCGAGACACCGCAGATTTACGCAGATATTAAAATGTGCAAGTGGTTTTGGGTCCAACCTTTATTTACACGCACACAGTTAGGATCAGAATCGAACCCATATCCCTGGAGAATACATGTATGCTAAGTAGTTTTTCCCTCTGTAAATCACTACAGCTGTGACCCAGTGCTTAACCAAATAAATAATGTAACATGTTGAGCAATCAGCTGATCTCCTTTCACAAATGAGAGGAAAAATATTTTGAAATACAAAATCACACCTGGACCCTGGAATACCTGGCTAGCTGAGTAAATGCAGACTGTCTTTTCCATGCTGTAATTTATTTTCATATCTGACTTCTTAATTGAGTGCTGAAATTAAGGGTTCGTGGGCCAACAGTATGATTTGCATGACATGAACCTGCACAGAACCAGCATTTATTTTGAAAACTGGAGCTGATTATAATTAGATATATTTAGCCCAAACAAGTTTTTAAATGGAAAATAGAATACTGGTATCAATCGTTTTCTAGTTGAAGATGCTAGGTATAGTGGTCGCTTTTTACTTATTACATGCAAAATAATTGGCGCTTCAGCTGTCAAGACCCAATATAATAACATAAACGGTTCATTTAACTTATTAATATCAACTGTTGTATTTTTTTGGGAAGCATACAGTGACTTTGATTAATATTATAGCTCAGATTTTGTATAACTGGAACATCTGATATGTGCTTTTCTTGTTTACTATTTAATTTTTTGGTAATGAAAGGGTTAAGGATAAATGAATAGTGCTTGGAAATGCACTCTAGTTTTATGTTTTTGGAGTAGTTGTCATGATCTGACTGTCCGAGCCTCGTGTGTGCCACGCCCCCCTCATTACCCGTGTTCCATCCGGAGTGTAACCAGCTGTTGTCTATCTGTACCTGAGTATTCTGCGTATTTAGTCCGCGTCTGAGTCTGTCTCCCCAGACCCGTCATTTTGTATTCCGTGCCCAGTTCGTTATACCCCTCTGTTCTGTCCAGAATAAAACTCTGTTTTACGACTTCTCTGCCTCCTGCCTGCTTCCTGATCGCCCGACCGGCAGCGAACGTAACAGTAATACATTTGCGATATAATTTCCTTGCTGTCTTATAATTTACTGTTCATCAGGTTATCACTTATGTTCTGCTGAAATATCAATCATTATTAAAATTTACAAGAGTGTTAATTAAATATTGCTTTTTATAGGAAAAACAGGATTGCAGAAACTGCTACAGTGACCTGGAATAGCCAGGACCTAATACTATGGGAGCCATACATAATTATTATTATTCTTACATACAAAACATTTAGCAGGTTTTTGCAACAGGCTTGTAACGACAGACAGCTGCAATGGGTGGATCCATTATTTACTCAGTGTGTATGGTTGACTTCTTTGGCTGCCTTGCGGTCCCTTGGGAATCTCTGGGTGTGGGAAAAGACGTTTTGTTCTGCGCAGGGGAAACTGGCGAGGTGTAAAGAGGAAGGAAGACATCACTGCACAAACTGCACCACAGCACAAAATATCTCCATGGAAGTGCTGACTGTGTTTGTGGTTACATCAACTGGCAATATCCTCTCTGACAGGGGAAGTGTCCACTGCCTTAACTGATTTAACAGCGGGATGGATAGACACACTATGCAGTGTCTGTTTTCTTAAAGAGCTCCACCAGTCCTTAGTGGCCGGTATCTTAGACCCGGTTTTCTTTATTCTTTTTTTTTTTTGCAAGTATTCAGTAAACCGGTGGCTTCTGTTTCTTTTCGGACTGTCTGGATTTCTACCTGCCGCCCCCACAGCCAAGCTGTTTCTGGGTAAAGTGCAAACACAGAACCACTGGTAACACAGCAGAGACACACAGCTTCCTTATTTATGTTGTGGCCTGTCTAAGAATAAATCGATTGTGAGTTGAATGTTTTTTGGTTTCTTGTATACTAGTAAAATTTTTCTAATCAACCCACACTTTTCAGTTCAAGACCACAACTAATCAATGAGCTATTACTTTTACCGCTGTGTCTTGCAAGACTGATCCCTTAAGAAGAAAACAAAGTTAAAGCTTGACCGCGTTGTTAGTGTCAATGTAAATTGGTGCGCTGTTAGCTATTAGCCTTGCTGCACTTTGAGAGTAATGGCCAAGCTGACTGGGGACTGAATTTTCCAGCTGGCAGGGAGCTTAAACTAATTATCCCACTCCAATAATGAAACCTACAGATATAAAGGTTGTCCATCCATCATGAAACCATAAAAGACTGGTGGTTTTCTCACAGTCACAGTGGCTTTGGTTTATTTGATTTTTATGTTGTGTGTATTATGGATATTACACTGGAATACTGTCGTCCCATCCTGCCTCTGCACCTCAGAAACTCAGCACATGTCATTCAGCTAGTATCACATGATTCTGTGAGCTTAATCCATGGTCTGATAATCATAATTGGGTGGGAGGGGGAGATGGCACCTTTACAGATTTATCCTTCTTTGACCTCTAATGACCAAAAGCTTCTTAATGTAAAGATAGAGAAAAATAAAAAATCCTTTTTGAAACAGTCGACAGGAACAAGCTGCATTTTCAATTGACTCTGAATTTAATTAAATAAATGCGTTAATGGAATGCATTGGTTATATCATGTCCGTCATGGATATCGGTCTCTAAATCATTTAATAATGAATGGTACAGTCATTTTCAGTATAGATTTTGGAACAAAAGTTGCTTGTCAGCAGATTTGCTGGTGCTGTTCTATTTCACCTCCTGAAGTGTCACATTACGTAAGGTCACCGATCCATTTCACAGGACTGATATTCATCAGGCAGTAAACAGATTAGGCAGGCAGCACATCATGCTGCAGACAAACCACTGAGCTGTGGTAACACCATGAGTGTCACCTTTCAATGTTTGCATCTCACTAAGGGTGTTTTCTAGACTGCAAACCTCTACTGTTTTCATTTATAATAAAATATACAAATTATTCATCCATGCATACATCCATACATCTTCTGTAACTGCATATAACCTCAAGTCTCTTGCAGGGCACAATCTCTCTCTCTCTCTCTCACACACACACGCACACACATGACACAATCACAAGTTTTTCACTGTGGGTGTATATTTTCCTCTCATTTCTTCTTATATTTTAATTTCCTTTAATGGGTAGAATGAAATATATCATGTTGTTAATTATACAATGTCCCTAGGAATCAAAGGCTCTTTAGCTTAAATATAAAGTGGACGTTTTTCCATTATGCCACCACTGGCAATGTCAGTAAAGCTGATTTGATTGTGGCCATCCTGAGTGAATTCTCAGAGCAGGCCTCATTCGTGAGCCGGTGGTGCACACCAGCCTCCGAGCAAATCTCTCATAGGATGGGTCCTTCCAGAGTGGAGCAACAGCTACTGCGGGGTGTGTCTGTCTTGATTAATTTGGACTGATGTGTCGCTGAGCATTTAGGTCAAGGGACAATTTGGGAGGTTTCACAGTTTAGGGCATCCATGTGGACCTTATCACGCTTGGTCTACTGTCCTCAGCTGATTTGCAGCATTGTGAAAGGCGCTGCCTGGGACATCTGTGCGCATTAAACATTCACATAAAATTTTAAAATAGATACAAATATGTGAAGTCAAATTTAACATGCAGTGTGCCCATATTTTAAAATCAGTGGCGTTCTATTTGGTAATGATGTTTGAGAATATTAATAGTAATTCTGTCATAAAGTATTTAAAATAATTCCTTAGTATCATAGTCATAACTTCTTTGTTTTTAGCAATCCGTCTATACTAATAATTCCCATATTATACTTTTCATCTGCTTATTACAAATTGTTATTGTTGGACAACCAAGATCTAACTATTACATACTATACATTTTACTAAATCCACATCCTTATTTTTAGTCTTTCTTGAAAATAACTGGATGTATTCATCTACATTTCAGTTTAAACAGAAAGATTCAGCTAATCTTAAATGTTAACCAAGAGAAACATATTTTATTAAGTAACATATAGTCCTTGATCTAAAATCATTTGACATATGTGGCTAAATTGTTTGTTTTATGCAACCAGACATGTTAACCTGTGGTAAAAAGATCACAATATCTAAGCAATAAGGTTCACAACAAATACATATTGTAAGTTGTGCGAATCAAAAATGGAGTTTTGAACCGCTTTGCAGAATAATACGTATGAGTCATGATGAGGCTGGAACAGATGTGAGGCATTCCGTAAGCAGCATTGCATAACGCAGGCCTGTCTCTTAATGGCTGTGTCCCCCAAACCCCACAAATGAAAAAGACAATATTCCCCCAAACACAGCATGAATTGGTAACTGGAAAATCTCTCAACGTAATGTGAGCCATAATGCGTTTATTTATTCATTTTGGAAAAAAGGGGAGGTTTGAGTTGAAAGTCCTTTAGCAGAGCAGCCTGTAAGAAACTTTCCAGGCACCCAAAAGATAAAGCAAGAAGAGAGACACAGCTGAAAGCTTTCATAATGATCAATTTCTTGCCTTATATTGAACCCCAGTTACAATAACATTACACCTGTCATACAATAACATTATACAACTGCATCAAGCCTGAAGGCTGGACCTGAATTTAGTTATGGTAATAAATTATAAAGATGCACTGATTTTCACCAAAACTAGACATTTGAATCTTTACTTGACTTAATTTTATATTCCAAATATTGTTCACATGTATGCATGCATTATGAATTCAGCCATGTAACTGGCTTTATAATGTTAATAAAGGCCCATACATAACAACCTTCATATCTCATTGTTGAGTACTTTCCAAACCCTCTTCTGTCATAAACACTTATCCAATGCAGGATCACAGTGAACATGGAGTCTATCCCAGGAAGCACCAGGAAAAAGGCAAAAGGCACAAGAGAGGATGCTGGGCCATCATAGGGCACATATGATACAGATGTGATTATGTCAAAGTGGGGGAATAAATATTTCGTCGAGGCTGGGTAATGCTGGCTGACTATTGCTATGTAAAATATGCTCTTACATTCTTGGAAGGTTTTCCACAACACACTTTGTAAAAGGGTCATAAGGCAGCAGAAGGACTGAGGAAAAGAGAGTAACAGCAGATGGGCTGAAGCACACAGAATCACCCCAGAAGGACCAAGATGCACAGAGACATGACAGAAGGCCTGAGGCACAAAGAGCAACAACTTAAGGACTAAGGTTCACAGAGTAATGGCAAAAGGCCAGAGATACACAGAGTCATGACATAAGGACTAAGGCAGAGAGGCAGAGAGTCATGAGACAAGGATTGGGGAAGATAGACTTACTACAGAAGGATTGGGGCACACAGGGTCATGACATCAGGAGGGGAGTGATGGGAGATGAGTGGAATGATGATCCAGTGTGAATGTGTGTGTGTGTGATTGGTCCAGGTGCATATTACATTCTGGGGACCAAATTTCCCCACAGTTTGATATAAATCTGTTATTTTGACATTGTGGGGACCATTTTGCCCATAGAAATGAATGGACAGTCCCCACAAAGATATAATTACAAAGGTGTGTGTGTGTGTGTGTGTGTGTGTTTGTGTGTATACACACACACATCTACATACTGTCACAATATCACTGTGTTATCCTGCAATAAACACAGGGGGTTCTTAAAATAGCTAATTTCCTAAAGATTTCCTCCAGTAGGAGTTTCCTCTATAGAAATAAGTAGAATCCCATTTTTAACTCCATACATCAAGAATTTCCTCCATAGAAAATTGTGTTGCTTTCATAGAGAATTCAATTTGCCAAAAGGTTCCTCCAGCGAAAGTTTTCTCAAAAAGGAACTTGCCTCATGAGCAGCTTCCTCCATAAGGCGTGTGGGAGCTCAGCCCACTCCAAGCTGGACTTCTCAGATGCTCTACCCATAGTCATTCAGTGTTTCATTAGTCATTGCCTTCTCAGCAAGCAGCAGGTGGCTGAATCATTGATGTGACAACATTCAGGTCTTCTACCCGAATCAGAACAGTGGTGAAGTGCCTGTTGTGTAACTGTAGGCGATTGGGATTGTGCTAGTCCCGGTAACTGAAGTGCACTGCATTGTGTAACCCTTTGCAGTAGGGCTTTCCCTTAGCTTGGGGGTGGTGAGGGGGTGACAGTCAGGTTCGCTGTTTTTCCTAGAGAAATGTGTCTATGAAATATGTACCATACGCAGAGGGTCAGGGTTGACCTCATTTGGTGAAGTGCTTCTGGATGACTAATTTTTGTCTTCTTACATGAAAGTCCTTTCCTGATTCTGTCAGGTGGAAGAAATCTAAACAGTGCAATATGTACACACACTGTTGCATTTTAATAGCCACTTTGTTTGCAATAGTCCTAGATAAGACACAATGTATTCAGATAATAAATTATACATGCCTTGCCAACCATGATGACAACCATACTGAAAAATTTAAAAGAATTTCAATATCTCAGACTATGGACTATAAACATTTTTATGTCAAATATCAATCTGCATTGAAAGCCATTATATAATATGGGGAATTAAACATTCTGTCATTTGGCTATAAAGACAAGTAAAGGACCAATGATGTAATAGAATCCTTCTTTGTTAAAAATGTGTAGTTTTGTTTTACTCCAGATGACCATCTATTTTTTACAGTTAAGTGTTTAAGTGCCATAATGTTATTTCCATGCCTTGTTTTGTTCAGTGAGGATCCTGGTGAACACAGGTGAGTCAGGAACTCCTGCTCTGAGGGGTGAGTTTAATGTCATGCCTGTCACGGATTGCGGGTTAGCAGCGTGCCAGGATGTGCGCAGCGTCGGGCAAACAAGGAGATAGCAGGCAGGAATA
>JAODUD010000117.1:12461286-12472160 GCA_026784285.1 Stomatorhinus walkeri
CCCCACCACCACCACCACGCATCCACCTCCGCCTTTCCAGCAGGGTAGCAGATACACATATTCATGCCAATGCATAATCCCACGCACAGGCGCACAGGGACATGCACGTGGATGCACACAGCCACTGAAACACTGCCTGTATAACGAAGTAACCAAGCCAACAAAAAAAAAACAGCCATCTCCACCTGCTGTCAGTATTCACAGCATTATGGGACTATCCTACTGCTGCACGGCGTTTGTAAGCAAGTAAGGGGTACAGCAGCAGTGAATCATTGGCCAATGTAGAATGTTCACACTGCCAGTTTTAGGCAATGCATGACTGCCTGCTTCTCATTGTTTGTTCTCGTGAAAAAAACAACACTGTTAAACAGATAGCATTGAAAAATTACACAAAATTATAGAAATTAAATTATCACAAAAGAGGATACAACAGAAGTACGTATAAAGAATAGAAAAACACATCAACACAACAAACAGAAAAAAGAAAAAGTAATGCTACATAAACTTTAGTTAATTTTGTATGCTATATTAAATAAATATGTTTTAAGATGCTTTCATAAGTGGGCAGTAAATCTAGAGCTCTGAAATAGTCTGGGAGGGAGTCACAGTTTGGGTTAATAGAAACAACATGACAAGCATGAAGACATTTTAAAAAGAAATAAAGGAGGATCTTAAAACCCAGGGAATGAGACCGTATGCCTGGGCTTAGTGTCACCATACATACTGCCTAAATAGTAGAAATACAGAGAAGTCATTTTCTGTTTTCTATATTGTCTTGTACTAGCAAAATACCAGTAACCTGCAAGTTTGTGTAAATCCATTATTTTTACTAAAATTTAACTACAGTAAAACCAAGCTTAATATAAATTAGATAAAATGTCTAATTATCTATGCAATTTACCAGTCCAGGTAATATTTTTGTTTGCAATGAACATTTCAGCATTGATTGGTGATTTTTCTTCTCTCTGAATGTATGGACAGCTGTACGGGGATTAAGTAAAGCCAGATAGACCTCAAATGGATACTAACTACACCAGCTGTCATCCTGCTAAATTGACTTTTACTGCTGACTCTTACATTTAAATGAATTGAACTATTTTTTCCAGTGGCCTGCATAGATTAATGGATCACCCTGGTGTCTGCAGGTGACAGAACAGAAATGGAATATAAGGTATTGCTGAGTTTCCAGCAAACATTCTGCATTGGTAGTTATTTTGCCTACTGGTATATTTGTACACGGATTTGGTGAAGAGAAAATCTCAAACAAGTGAGTTCGTATTATTTGAAACACAGTACAAAAATAGAAATAGATGCAAAAATGAAAATATAATGATCTATAATAACACATTGTTTTATAGAATATCTTGAAATGTTCATAGTAGTTTTGAACATATTCTGAAGTACACTCTTTTAAATATAATTTTATGTAGAAGAAGGAAACACTGAAATTTTATAAATGACATCATAACAAACTATGTAACATACTCCTAAAATAGTGTTGAAAATCTAAAAGAAAATGAAAAAGACAGTAAATGGATTATGTATGTGAAGCAAATTCATGATTGCCTGAACTACCAACATCTTCTCATGTTACATTGTTCAAATCAATTCATAAAATGCATAGAAACTCATGATTAAAACAATTTAATTATTGAACCCTCCCTTGTTACACCAAGGTGTGAAAGAACCCCATGTGCTGCGAAATTATAGATGAAATAATGCAAACTAAAAGGACTTGAAATTGTATGGGAAATCAACATGCAGTCGTATTGTATTTACACGCAGATCTTCAGTTGCTAAAATGACCTCTTGGCCTTTCCTTAAGATTGATGTATTAGAAACATCAAGAAAGAGCAGGTGCTGGCCTTGTTGTATTTCTTTTATTCCCAGAACCTCTTTGCGTGTGCATTTATAAAAACAACCAGAGGGGGCTGGAATGACCCCCCTACCCCAACATTACATTAAAAGCTTTCACAGATGTACATTTTTGTGACACAGCTATGGATAATAGGGAGAGACTATCCTGCATTCCTCACTTATCTGTCACTTCGCAAGTTATTGTCTTGATTTATTTGAACACCAGGTATCATTTACAGGTTATTTTCTGTACTTGTGGAACTTTTCTGTATTAGGGTTAATATTTCATCTTCTGTGCCATGATATTTGGCATAATTAACTTGTGACATTTTCCCTACATGCCAGTGGGAAATAATGTGAGGGATTTTGATTTTGTGCAGATCATTATTTAATCAGCAGCAATAATACTATATGAGCTGACCATAATGCCACAGCTTTTTTGCAGTGTTGGCATTTATTTGGCGCCCAGGGAGTTAATTTCTGATGGCACTTGAGTCCAAGTGTAGAATTATATTACATCTCTGACACCTGTCGATAGTGACCTTAATCTGTTGGTTGGAGTTCATCAAGCTTCATCAAAATTTTCTGCAAGATGCTTGTGTGAAGTAGTCTGAAATTTAATTAATCCACAAAGTCAATTCTGCACTATTTCTTTGCTTTTTGTTTATTTAAATTATACACTACACCACAGCTTTCACATGTATAATTATCTCTCAGATCCTGTTCCTCATCCAAATCTGCATAACACACACCATACTATGTGTACTATGACAAGTTGGGGATGTCTCATAACTGCTACTCATTGACCATCTTCTCAATTAGCTTGATGCTAAATGGACCATAAAATATATTCAGCTCAATAACTCTGCAATAACTGCATGTCGGCTTCAGTTGGCAGGAACAATGCAACGTGAAGTCAGTCATGCAGGTCTTATAACTGGCAGTGTCTTGTAAGGGCGTCTCTTTGTTTTTGTTTTGACTAGAATTTCACTGAGCCATTGCTTTGATCTGGAAGGATTCTGCATGGATTTCACACTACAGTGCTTGGATATCTTTGTGGAACATCCAGGGATTGTTTTAACGCCATGACTTGATTCATACAAGGACACAAGATGCTGGTAGTTGGAGCACAGTGAGGAATTTCCCTTTGAAACCATTCTAGTCCTGTAGTTAAATGGATTGTGTTAATGCAGCTGTTTAGGTTACATAAACAGGTTGGTGAAATATGCAGAGTAGCTCCTTTCTGACACTGCAGCTGAATGGAGCACTGAGTATCCGCAGCTGAAATGTTTCGAAATAGCTGTATTCTCCAAGGGTGCTTTGAATGCCGCAAAAAATGCTTTGGAGTCAGTGGGGATCTGTTATATATAAACTGTGCTTACAGAGTGGACACAGTGCCTAAGCACAGGAGGAGGAGCAGGAGAAGAATAGATGAATCGGCACACAGTTTTTAACTCCCTCTGGGGATGGCTGGGAGTGCGAAAGTCATACATCTTCAGGACTGCCTGGTATTCATCTCATCATTACACTAATGGTGTACACACTACATTTTTTTGAAAAATCTGTGAGTTAATTAGAATCAAACACATTTCAAACACACCAGTTTTTTATATATGAATTTAAATAAGATCACTTAAATTCTGAGAACAATTTCATTGACCTAAAAAGGGATGTCCTTTTACATGCCATGAATGACTTAAGATACCATCTTTAATAACATTTCTATAGCCCTTGCAAGGGAATCGAGTTCTTTGTGCACACTACATTAAAGAAAATTCATATAAAATATCATGCACTGGAATTCAGGAACAGAGCGCATATTTGCATGTTCTAGAAATTCTTGAAAAGCATGGCATTATAGTAACATTATGGATTATCATTCAAAGTGTAACATTTCTCCCATTCACCTATTTTGACCAAGAATAAATATTTCATTGAATGACAGTAGCACAGTTTGTGCTAATTGTGTAAAACTGCTAATGGTTAAATGTGTTTTTCAGGGAGGCAGAGGAGCGTTATTCTGAACTTTTGTTTTAAATGCTTGTGAAGCATTTAAGGGTGAAGTTTACCTTGAAGAGAGTTTTGTTGGCATAGTCTTAACACTTTGGGGGAGTTGCATTTAACCCACTCCCTTCGAAGGCTTGTGGGAATCTCACATCACTCATAAACTCAAAGCACTTAGCAGCCCATTTACAGCATCCCCTGCCATCTGTTTCCAGCAGGGGAACAACTTGTGTAAACATGGTAGGCACATTTCTAGTCTGACAAAAAGGATAACTTCACTTTGTTATTGTTTTATTTGGTGTGGTCTGTCCTAGCGTTGGCATTGTATGCTTGATTGTAAAAACACAGCGAAGGTTACAGTAACGGAACATTATTATTATACATGAATGTTGTATATGTGCCCATTAAGTGTTTATGTGTGACTATCCATTCATCTATCCACCCACCCACCCATCTTCTAACCACTTAACCTCTACAAGGTCACAGAGATGGATAGCTAAAATCTAGAAATATTTTAAAAAGATGTTGATAGCTATATTTTAACTATTTAATTTGTATTTTTACATTTATTTACAGAAACACAAATAATATTTTCTTATACATTTAAGAACTTGGACATGAATCTTTTCTTTTAATTTTGATACAGTTGCAAAAGTAATTCTTTATATAATCATTTTTTTTGTCTCACAATATTGACTAAAAGGATAAAGTTGCTTGCCAAATCCAACTGATGTAATATAAACAAGGGCTTCCCACATTCCTGTGGAAGACTCCTGTCTACATTTCCCATAATGCCATGGGAGAAACAAGAAGATTATTAAAGTACCATGTAGATTCAGCCCCATTCTTCACAATCCAAACACAATGCTCTGAGCTGAACTTATGCTATCAACAAGGTTGAGTATATTTTTCAAAACTGTTATTTTCTTGTAGCCACATATTCTGTCCATTTATATGTGCATTTCAAGAACGTTCCTTTTATTGGGCTCACAGTAAACAAGTAACACCATGTTCTTAGTGGCTGGGTCAGAGGAATCTGGTGTCAGCATTAAATCCTTTCCATATGAGTGCCTCAAGTCGTGTTTACCCATTTCTTTGAGATTGGAGCACTGAGTAGAGATGCTCTGCAACCTCCCACCTCAGAACAAGAACATTTTCAGAACAGGTTAGCTATAAACAAGGCCAATATGGCAACAAAATGAAAAACAATGCACTTGCAATTAGAATAAATTTAAGAGTTTACTGGAAATTGAGAGTCTTTCATGAAATTAATACATATAAATCAGTAGCGCAAAGTTCAGTTTTAAGTGAAGCTAAATTGCACTGCCAGTGTATTTATTGGCTTTTCTCCAAAAGGCATTCATTTTGAAAGTAGCTTAGTGGCCTGCAGTTGGAATGACAAATTTGGGAGAATTCTCAATTGCTTTGCACATTTTGTAAATCATATTTTACATTCTCAAGACTATAAAGGCAATTTTAAAAACAGTACATTCATACAGCATAACATTAAGGTTTAGCTGCTTGTAACTTACCCACAGAACAACAATTAATTCATGTCTCAAAAGCAAGTAAATTCCACCAATGGATTAGTCAGTGACACCAAAGTGAAAAATACCATCAGCGTCGTTTTAACTATGAGTCAAATGCTTAAATATATTGTCAGTATGTCAGTGTACATTTGCTCCTGAGCTCTACAATTCTGAATGATAGTCAGGTCCCACTTCCTCAGTCTCACTGACCGATCATTCTTCTTTAGCAAATTGACACTTATTCATGTCAAAGACACCAGATTCAACATTACAAGGCTATACCTTACAGTACGTAAAGTTCACTGGCATAAGAAAGCATGTATAGCTTCCACAGATTGGGAGACACAGTAAAGTTGCAAATAAAATAGTCACACAGCACTGTATAATACAAAAACAGCAAACTGGTGATACAATAACAGCAAAAGGGCAACAAAATCATGTATTGTGGGAACCAAAAACACAACAATGCTTTTTCACTGCAATTCATGGAATGTATTTTTAAATCATTTTGAAAGCTTGGTTAACTGTTTGGCTTGTGGCAGCTTACACGATGATCACATACATATATGATGAATGAATGATGACAATAGTACAAAACCATTTGTGTATATGCACTAAAACATTTGGAAATTGATGAAGCAATGAGAAATGATGTTCTGCTGTACAGAACTGACATTTTGGTGTGGTAATTACACTTGTTGTTTTCCACATGGTAGCTGTCATTTGAGATATGCTGCAAAGCAATTGAGAAAAATTCTAAAAAATGGGAAGTGAGTATTACTGTAAGCACTGCAGTAACACAGTTTTCTTATCACTAGGACTATACACACCAAACCTAGGCATTAAACCGAGATTTGATCACTGTTACCAAGAAATGTATAGCGCTGAGCCAGCTTATGGATTTGTGGCTCGAGTGGATTATTAGCATGGATGATTTTACGATTTCTGCATAGCTTGTACTTTGTTTGTTCGATGGCTTGTATTGATGCACTAGATGAAATCAATCACAAGCAGAGCAAAAACAAGCCGGAGAGCTGAAGGTGAGTTAGAAGTGATGTCATGGTGGCATGCTAATCTGGCAGTCAGTACCTGCCAGCAGCTCAGTGATGTGTAAGGAGATAAGGAAGGCAAAATTAGCACCTTTTCTGCATGCCTCCAGTGTCCAGCTCTGCAGTTACATTGTCTCTAAATCCAAATTTTATGCTCCAATGGGCAGTATTTGTTTCCTAATACCCTGACAAATTAGCACTCCTGCTACATTAACTCTAACAGTAAGGCAGGGAAATGTCAGTGCTGTCAGGGTCTGAAACACCATTGCTGTCTACTAGCATTGAGTAAAGAGCATTTTAGCAGATTTAGTGCTATAGTAACTGATAGACATCAAAATATTTTAAAAAGAAATCCATAAATTGCAATGATAGCACTGTTGTGTTTCAGTGCATGATTTTGTTGTTCTTGTGTTGCCATTTTGCTGTTTTCATGTCATACAGTTCTGGGTGACGTTTTTTGTTTGCTATTGTACTGTGTCTTGAGATCTGAAGACATTACATGTGCATGAGAGTGCTTTCGCTTGCCAGTGAACTTTACATGCTCCAATGTAGAACCTTGCAATGTTGAAACTGGTGTCTGACATAAAGTATATTTGCTAATGAAAAATGACCATTCAGTGACGATGAGAAAGTGTGAACCGACTAATATCCAGAATAGTGGAGCTCAGAATCATCCTTACCTGACATTTTAACAATATATCTAAGCATTTTGACTCTCATGGAAAAAACGATGCTGATCGTATTTTGGTGGCACTGATTATCATCATCATTTGCTTTTGAGACATGAGAATTGTTTTTGTGACAGGCCTTTGCAGCTAAACTACAGCGTTGTGCTATTGAGAAATATTCTTATAGTTATAAGAATGTTAAGTATGTCTCATGAAATGTACCAAAGCAATCGATAAAAACTATAAGTTAACATTTTCTAGATTGTTATATTTTTAGATATCGCCTTAATGTAAATAATGTGCTAATGTGTGTCAAAGGTGGAGTAAACACAGTTTGAGGACCCCCCCTTCCCCTTTTTTTACTGTTTCTCTACAACCCCCATTATCCACCCATTACCTTCAAGGAGATGTATCTAATCTGCAGAGTTATAAGTCAAGGCTGCTGGCAGTCCAAGGCACAAAAATCAGGACAACTGATGAACATTTCATTAAAATTAAGCAACAATAACAAAATTAAGCTATCCTGAGAAAGGTTGCTTTTTACCTATATTCTGGACTCTGGAAAGAGAGTCTTTAACCTAAGGATGTTTGGGCTGTGATAACATGATATGGGAAAAGTGATCAAAGTTCTTTTGTCTTAATGTTTTCATGATTTCCTAATGAAACAGACGCTACATCAGAGCTATGTTGTGGGAGTCTGTGTTTCAATTCTGACCTTCAAGTCTTAGCTACAGATAAGAGTTGTATAGCACATGTTTTGTATTCAGTATGCCTTCCAAGGCTTACTTATTTTACTGGAACCAAAGTCCCTCCTGAAAACTGATTCGAAGGGTCAAAGTGATTAATGTGCCAGAAAAGAGGAACACAGGTCAAATAGCAACAGGCATAAAGGGGAAAAACAGATGACACATTGAAGCATTACTTAATTGTTGTAGTCAGATGTTTCATTTTTTGCATTCTTATTTTTAGCTACAGGAATTACAAGAGGCTGACTATATTTATTATACTGATAGTCTTTGGAAAAAAATTGTGAAGAACCCTTGACATGATAAAAGATATTATTGTATTTCAAGGTTGCTTGAACAATCCTACACTTAAATCAGCATAAGGATTATTAATTAAAGTGCATCACTCATGTTCTCTGCTTTCTTTAATGAGTCAGAAAAATTGTGACCACAAGGGTGGGGAGAATGGAAAAACCAAGTAGCTGTTATTGCTCTACTGATCATCACTCAGTTACAGTTCAACTCTCTTTGTGCTCTCTAAATGCACATCTTGCCATACATGTAAGGTGCCTTTCATTCTGTGAAATCAATGTATGCAAACATAAATTTTAAGTTCCAAAGAAAAAAATACAAATGAGATTCTCAGCAGTACACAAATTGATTTGTCAGCAGTTGTGTTCTTGTTCTGCAGTCGAATATTAATTTCTTGCCGACTTCACTCGCTCAGCCGGTGAACTGGACGTAATTAAAGGCAAGCATTGAGATTTGTTCTGCTGTGGGTCTATGATCACAAGAGCGAGGGTGATTGTGAAATCACCACCCCCTTCCTTACAGGAAGCCTAATTTTTTCCTGCTTATTCTCACAGATAAAGCCAACATTCTTACGTATATCAACAAAGGGCATGGCCACACCTGACCATCCCTGCCTCTAACTGCCACCGTCACTGGGCTGTCATTGCAGGGCAAGATAAATAGCATTTCACAAAGCTGTCGCGACCCAGCCCATGATTTCGAGCTCAGATCCATCTGGACCCACCCTGTTCTGTATATTTTATTATGATTTTTTTTTCATCTAGACGATGTGCCAGGTCTGTCTCATCTCCCCATCTGTGCCCCTTTGTGTCAGCTATGCTGCGAGGCTGTAGCAGCGCTGCTGGGAGCCGGGCTGACCGTCTGTTGGGTTGGACGGGCCCAGCGTGTCGTGAGATGTGAAACCCACTTGGCTGAATGACTGCTCAGTGTTACATAAAGGAGACCTTACATAATAAAGTGCATTTGGTGCAATCTGGCCTTTCTTTAACATCCAGCAGAGGCCTGTGAATAGGAGATCTGAGAGCAAGAATAGAATCTGCTCTCGCGTATGAATGTACGTCCTCGGTCATGAAAGAGTCAAAGAAAAAGGACAAAAAAATAGATTCCATTATTAATGCAGCACACAATTTGATCTGAGCAACAGTTTTTTGTTTTGATTGACAATGTTACTGTAGCAGCTCTACAAAAAGACTGAATGCAGCTATTAAACTGTGAAGTGCTGGTCACACTGGAAAAAGAGGAGGAAGGAAAGAAACAGTATTACTGCACTGGCAGTTCACCTACAAAAGTTAATATCTCCGTCCATCCGTTCCTTCATCCATCCATCCATCCATCCAGTCATCCAATTTCCATACCCATTAGTCCTAGGTAGGGTCACTGGGGCAAGGCAGGAAATAACCCAGGACAAGGTGCCAGCCCATTGTGGAAGGGTGGATATCTTGCATCAGAAAATCTTCACGCCAGGAGTTTTTTTGTAGTTTTTGTTGTACTTTTCATTGTTGCCTAAAAAGTTTATATTACAGACGATCCATTTGAAACTCTTCTTTATTATATTATATTTGAAACCTTCTTCATTATATTACATACATAAAGGTATGAAAGTTAGACAAACACAAATGTTATATGATCCCCACAGCATGTGACTGATGCAAGCTCTAGCTTGACTTAGATTATACCCACATAAACAAATAATGCTGATACCATAACAGTCTGCTCTACAGGTGGCTGGCCGTCCTTGTTGTGACATGTGTGACACGTCCTCCATTGTACTGGGATTTTCCCAAGGGTGGCAGGGAGGGGAGCCAGGGAGGAACCAAAGGGCCAGTGAGGGCGTCGCCCTCAATTTCCTCCACTTCCTAGACCCTCCCCTGTTTCCCAGCTGCTGCTGTCACTAATTGCATCTGCGTCACTCCTGCACCAGCGCAGGGAGCATGTTGTCTCGCATGCAGATTCTGCCGGTCCTAAAACAAGGCAGTTTTAATGATGGCTATGTTGGCGCTAACATCTTGTGACTTGCCATGTGAGGACAATATGTCCTATTGGATTTCAAATAACGCTGGATTTCATTGTCTTAGGAATACTTTACATTTTTATGGCAACTAGTCTTCCTGTTCAAGTAGCAGGCTAAAACCCTGGGTTCCTTTTAAATCAAAGCTATATAAGATTTTAACAACTCTGAGCTATTAGTTAAGTTCTCCCCAAACGAGCTTGTTGGGCTGAATGGCGTACTCTTGGTTGTAAATTGCTTATGTTCTTACCTCAGATCTCCAGGCTTTGGGGGTTTGAAATCTGTCTTCGTTCAGCCTGAAAGTTGCTTGAGAGTTCCGGTTTTTTAATTATTCTGTAAAAATGATGCAAGAATGTATCACAACGCACCCACGGAAAGCGCTTTGGGCTGACTCTGTTGTAAAAGGTGCTATATAAAAAATAAACTCAGTTGAATTGAACTGAACTGAACTGAAAGTTGCACAGGTGTCTTGCAGGTTCCTCCCAAAGTACAAAAACATGCTGTATGGCCACTTGGTGTCTCTAACTTGCCCAGAGTGTGTGTGACCTGTGACGGGCTGATGTCCCATTCAGGATGGACTCCTACCCTTTTTTGCCTAGAATGGGCTCCAGGAAACCCTGTCTGGGATAAGTGGTTGGAAGATGAAGGCTGGTCAGTGCAAAGCCCCAGTTGACTTATGCTGTTGCAGATCAATACCGTTTACTGCAGACTGAAGGTTAAAT
>JAODUD010000117.1:12492745-12511306 GCA_026784285.1 Stomatorhinus walkeri
GTCAGATATAGCTGTCCTTTATCCTGACTTCCTTTTCCCATGCTTCCCTTCTTTGCAGCTTTGAATATTTGCATCATAATGCAAATGAGCAACCAAAATATGTATCAAGACACTTTTTCCAACTCAAAAGCTGGCTAGTCATTTGCCAATGGAATTTTGTTCAGTCATTAATAGCACATAGTGTTTATCACTGGAATATATGCTGCCATTTACTCAATTATAGTAATGCTTTCAAAACATACCTACATACATTTTTGGATCACAATCTTGAACTATTTTTTTTTTTTTATTTCAATCTTGCCAGTGATTTTTTTTTGCCCTGTGAAAGGTGTACTACACAGTCCCTGTAAAAGAGCAGTGTTGTCCTGTACTAGAACATCCACCTTTTCAAGTTGATATGATCTAGAAGTAGCTAATGTGTTGATGGTCGATGGATGCCATAGTGACACTTATGCCGCCCCCACCCCGTTCCGCAGCCTTGTTTCTGGCCTCCTATGAGAGCGAGGGACCAGAGAACAACATGGAGAAGGACAGCTGGAAGTCTCTTAGGTGTGTATCAGGGTCAAACCCATTCATCAGTTTAGCACATAACCCTCCAAATTTAATCAGTAAGCTTTATTTATGCAGATAGCATTGTATATTGGCAAAATTTATAAATGTCTCTTTGCAGCTGCTATTTAGAGCAGCCTAATCAATAATTTGCTTGTGTTGTATCAACAGTGTAAAATTAATCCTTAAGTTAATGTACAGAATTTATTTGAATGCTAGTTACCCTCTACATATTATAAAATTTTCATATTTATATTAAGCAATGCCTTTATTTTGCTGCATAGGTTAATTACAATGGTAAAGTCACGTGATTATTTCTCAAAAAAGAGATTTGCTTAGTATTTACTTTTTCCAAATTGTATGCCCCTTAACTGACATAAAATGTACCAGAAATGCATGTTTTAAATATGTAATTATTTATTTTCCCAACTTAGATGTAAATTAATCAGTTGATAATGATATTGCAAAGTCTGTAGCCTATATAATATGCATTTAAATGTATGTTGAATCTGCATTCCCTTTAATGGTTTGTTCCTTTTTTGCAGGTCTGCTCTACTAGGTAGAGTATAAATGCTGAAAGAACATTTATTATGTCCTGTTACACCAGAACAGTGTGAAGTATCTTAAATTGCAGAGCCTGCAATTGACCTTTGACCGTATCGAGAAGGACTGAAGTACTTAACGGTAACATTATAGACTGTCAAGATTTTTCTGCTGCTCAGACTGAAGATTTCAGGACATTTTTTTTCATCATTTGAAAAATATATTAATGAAATGATTAAGAAATGCCCATTAAACGACATGTAAGGGATTCTCTTTCATGCATGGCCAACAGCTACAGGCTTCAAGTTTTTGAAATGCATCTTTGAAGAAGTTCGAGTTAGCTGCTGGTTGGCTTACTCTAGATTACAGCATTGTGTGTACTGTGTATACAGTACTGTGTATTGGCAAGATCTGAAATATTAATTAAGCTAACGGTTATAGTTTTGTTAATATACTTTTTTTATTTGTAAAAATGAGTACAGTGTTATCTAACCCAATGTGCTTTTTTTGGGTGAAGTTTTGAACGTACGTTAAATGCACTGAGTACATTTAACAGTTTATTGTTATTCTTTGCGAAACCATGTAAACTCCTTATAGCTAGAATTATGCTCCCACTTTTCCAACCCTACTTGACCTCATTTCACCAGTATTTATGCAGAATGCATCACAAAATCCAGGGACTGGATGCATTTTTGCCCAAGATCCATGTATCTAATATTCACTATTATTCAGGCTCTTGCCTGTAGAGAGAAGAATCTCATTGGAGCACAGCTGGCTTCAAGCACTTGAGATTATCCACTTTTGAAGAAGAGGCTTTTCTCCCACAGATTACCAGAATAACGCAAGTGGCTATATAATCCTGGTCAGGTGGCAGCAAGAGTTTGCAGTGAATTAGCAGAGCAGCTTTTTGTATGCATAAATTTTGAATATAGAAGATGTGATTCAGTATTTTCTTGTCTCTTCACCCTGACTGATTTATATTAATAGGGTGGGACTTGTTTTTAATAATTTCTTGGCTTTTTTGTTTGTGTAAGACTAGATATTTACAGGTTTTTGTGTTTTGCTTCTATTTAATTTTTATTAGGTGATTTGTCAGGCTTCACTTTCCGTAGTTGTATGTTGCAAAGATCTTATTAAATGTGTTTAGAAAATTGACAAAGTGACAATTTTCAGGGTACTTGGAGTGATATGCACTGGCTTATGTCCTTTGTCAAATACAAAACCAATTGTGTGTTGGTATCCTGTGTAAATATTTTATGTTTACATTATCCAATTTCCATGATTTCTTTATAATGGGAAATTTAGTACATTAAAAAAAACAAGGAAGACCATTAATAAAATGTTTTAGAATTTGCCTAAGTGTCCTTTCCCTTTTCAATTGATGTGAATGATGCAGTTAAAGCTAAAAATAGAAATCACCTTTACATTCAAAAGTGAACCCATCAAAATACATTCATAGAAGGTTCACATGAAGTGTTATTTAAAACAGGAATATACATTCGGTATTCAGTTTTAAAGAATAGAATCTAGTTAAAACAATATTACTATTTGGCTAGTTCTGTTACTTCAGTTGATGATTTACTTTGTTGATTCTATACATTTCCCCAGGTATTGTCATTCTGAGCTTTTGGTTACATGGCAGGACCTTAAGTAATTACATTGCTATATGATTATCAATTAAGTATGCTAGCTATATATTTTTACATAGAGTATAGAGTCGTGCAAGACCGAACTGACACTTCCTAAATGACATAAGGGAAAACTTTTTGATTAGCTGAAGGCTTCCAGATGGAATATAAGGGAATTTTAGGTAAGGGGACAATGAGCTCCAGACCTCTGTCCCCCCCCTTAGCCTTGACTGATGATATGGTTCTATATACAAACACATAGACATGGCATTAAAAAAATCAATTACCTCACTAATACATATAATTAAATGCCCAAAACACTCTATAAACTTCCACTTCATTTTGTGCAGTGAGAACATTAAAATTCTACATCTTGGTTAACATAATGAATGGGAGCTTCATATGAAATGGAAGTTGAGGTTCTGTGATACGATTATTTGCCGCCATCTGCTGGCGAGTTTGGAAAGTAATTCTACATTAAACAAAGTAATTTATCCACTCATCCCTTCAGGGTGCAGGCTTCGCTGTTCAGGTTGCAGGACACAGAGGATAAGGGCAACCTTTGTTCCCTGAGCTGTCCAGCATCTCAACTCTCAACATTGGTGGTTTGGCATCAAACTAATAGAACTTTATTAGAACATATAACAATGTCTTTTATGTGTGCATGTCCTTTTATTCCATATTTATTGTTAAAAATGGCATTTCGTTGTGCTACTTCACGTGCCTTTTAATTGCCCCTTGGAGATAAAGTGATTTGAATTTAATTTGAATTGAATCCATGCATCCATCCAACTTTATACTCTGTGCTACCTTGTCCTTATCACAGATACATAGATGGGAGTGTTACATACACACATTTATATTCTGTGGACTATTTAGAGACATCAATTAGCTTCACCGCGTGTCTTTGGACTATGGGAGGAAACCCTTCAACAACACTGATCCATCCGTACAAACCACAGAAAATCCTTTTCTGTTAAGGTCTTTATACAGTCCTCAAAGAAAGTATTGGGACGGTTACTTAGTTTTGTAATAATGTGCACATTTATTGGCTTAAAAACAAAAGTCTATTGACAAGCAATTTTTAACATACAACATGGAAAATATTAGATCTGATTATTATGAAACTTCTTGAAGTCACATCAAAAGATTAAAATTAACTAATTTGAGGCACAGATGTTTCGTGTGTGCGTGTGTGTAAACAAATGAAGTAATGATTTTTGTTATAAAATCAACAAAATTTCAACATTTTGACTTGAATTACGCGATCCCTCCATTCTCTCTTTTTAATTAAAAACCAATTTTTATACATTGCCTTTTAGTTCTGATTGTTGACAGTTTTTTATTTTATTTTAGTCCACGTTGGTTGTATTGTATTGTGACTATTTATAGGGTTGTTTTATTTATGTTTTGTTTCTGCTAATTTTCTACAGCACTTTGGAAAACTTTGGTTGTTTAAACGTGCTTTAGAAATAAAATTGACATTACATTACAAGCGTCCCAAGGCTTTCTGTGAGCACTTTTCTCTAACCACTTATTATCCTATACAGGGACTCTGGGGATCTGAAGGCTATATATGGGCGCAAGATGGGCGCCGATCCCTGGCTTGGCGCACTCACACCATTCACGTGCAGATGCACACTTACGGGCGCTTTGGTAACTTCGTTGTACTTAGGCATGTAGGGGAAACCGTAGTTCTCGGATGGAAACATAGAAACTCTAGACACGGAGCTCCAAAGGTGTGAGGCAGAAGTACTAAGTACCGTAAGCTTTGTATATGAAACTATATCTATACATTTTGCAATTACGATCCCAGAGTTAGTAGAATATTTGGTAGTACTTTGCCTGACGGGGCACAAATACTTAGTATAAACTAAGTTACTACTGAAGTACAAATCATGAACTAATATAGTCGCTACTTAATATAGGCTACGTCAGATTCATTAATGATGAACAAACATGAGATCAGTATTTCATTTTTGTTATTCACATACTTGTTCCTTCAGTAGTTCACAAATGTTTACAGAATTAACAGATATAGTAACAAATATAGTAACAGCTTGAGACAAAACATGCGTTAAAATTCATCAATGATGAATTAACATCAGATCGGTATGTAAATAAGACTTGTTAGTTTGTGGTAAATTAATACATAAGTCATAAAGAGTAATACTATATTTGTACCCCGTTAAGTAAAGTGTTACCGAACATTTAAAATATGTTTTTTACTAATATTTTTACACATTTAGTTAATTTTAAAAATTAAATTTAATTAAACACAGGCACATTTTTGTTATCTCTCTTCTTGTTGCTATGCTCGATTTTAAAACCAGATCTGCTGAGGACTTGGTTTAATCTCTGGTATTAATACTTTAATTTATCATAGCTACATTTTCTTGCGATTTGTTCTGGAAAGATTGTCTAACAGGTATAACTGCTCTAATAGGTACCAATACACAGTAAGACTACCCTTATAAAGGATTTATGCATGGTTTATTAATCAGGTTATTAATCTGGTCGTGTCACTTTGTAAATCATTTATAGACAATTATGAACAAGTTATAACACCACTTATAAGTCGCAAAAGGGAGCATTAGGTGGTACCTTCTGTTTGGCCCTGTGTTGCTGTTTCCTGTGGGAAACCCAGCTTCTTTTCACAGTCTAAGTATACGGCGTTTAGGTGAACTTTTGACATTAAACTGCTCTTAATGTGTAAATGGTTCTGTGTCTGCTTCACGGTAAACTCATGTTTGTCTTGATCTGGACTGGATAACGTGGTAAATGGCTGGATAAATGCACTGGAAATATAGAATGGGGCTGTTAATTTCTCCATCCATCTTCCAAGCACTTGTCATGGTTAGGGTGACAGGGGACCTGAAGTCTGTCCAAGCTGGGGATCTCCCCCATAATAGGGCTGCAGGCGGAAACCAGCATGACACAGGGAGGAAATGTGAACTCCGCACACACAGCGGCGTTAGCATTTAAACCCCCCAGCCCTGGAAGTATGAGGCAACAGTGCTACCCACTGAGTGACCCTCCTTTCTCTTACTCACTTGTTTGCTTGTGTGTGACCTCATCACTAAGGAAACACATTTAAGGGGTTGCGTTCAATATGAAACTGTCAGTGGAAAGCAAGATTAGTAAAAGACAGAACAAAAACAAAGCAATATTTTTTCCTTTATTATGTAGCTGTCAGCAAGTACCTGACGTGCAGAAGCCAGTGGAAGATCTAGGACAATCGGACTTTTAAATACGTACATCACTGCAGCACACGGCCGCCTTCACACGATATATTCCCTTCACTGAATTAATAGCCATTTTAAAATGATTACATAAAAACAATATTTCAGACTTGGTTACCTTCCAGTATGGAACAATTTCTCCTATCAGATCCTTGCCTGTACGCCTTGGGGAAAATAAAAGATGATGCAACCATGAAAGGAGCTCACGTCTTTTTCTTGAGGTGTAAACACGTCTTTCAGGAACGTGGTAACTACTCCAATGTCAGAGTGGTGTGTTCCACTAACCCCGCTGAGTGGCAACCTGACCTTAGTACCTGATCCATCACTGCAGTGCAGTGCCAGAATATTGTGTGACACAGAACAAATTCCTTGGTAAGCACACAACTATTATATCTATTTCATTATGGCCCTGGCTTGAAATGAAAACATACACTGACTATAGAGACCAGAACTGACATCTATTCACCTTTGTCCTGCTGCACCTATGCAAACCTGATAAATCTGCTGTTTGAGAACCATTATTTGTTCTCAACCCGAGCAATAAACCTGTCTACATATGCTCATCCTGTCCAGCTGTGTGTCAGTGTATCTGTTTTTTGTGGGGCCCACAGGGTATATAGGCTCGTATTTCTTTATTTTATTTCACTATTGACCTATCTTCTCGTAAACTTTACTTCATTAGCCTATTAGAGTTCAACGAGTAATGCTGAATGGTTAAAGTTCATAAACACCTTAACCAAAGTGTGAGATTTTTGTACTAATTTTAATAATGCATTATCTTTTGATTTTATTTGCCCTATATGTGTATTTTCACATGAAATTATATACATATAAAAACAGTATTTAATTTCCCTTTTTATTTACTTTATTTTAAGGGGCCAGGTAAGGTTAAACAAATCTTAACTGGATCATTTAGAAAATAACTGACGTTACAACTGAAACTAAGCATTTTCCAGAACTCCCACACCTTTAAGCCTTACCCTTCAGAGAACGCTACAAAGCGATTAAATCACACGGACCAACACATTCCTGCCCCCACACATCAACCTAGGGAAACAGTTCAGAAATTATCTCATACTTGCTCCTTTTCAATTCAGGATTGTACTTTAAACAAACTTCATAAATGCTGATTTCTGTTTGGAGATTTCTGTCATCAAATAAATACCTCCCTGGGTGAGAGATGGAATTTGTAACCTAATCATAGCCCAGATGTTTCAACAGAATAGTCCGGATACCTTCGAGTTCAATCATTAAACAGAACGTAGAAAGGAATTCTGCATGGAGGGCTGTTCTGAAAAATATGTTCCCGGGACTCAGATTTGTTTGAAATATTACGGAGGGTGGACAAAAATGAAATACTTTGAGAATTATTTGAAAGATAAATCCATAAAAAGTCAGGCAAAGATTTACATTGTATTTTCGTCTTTCAGAAGAAAGATTATGTGCAGTGCATATATAAAACAATTTAAGATCCTTATCTGTAAATACTATGCATCAAATTCTTTTTTCTGGTGATGCAACAAATAATACAACTAAATCCATGTATGCATCTATCCATCTTCCAATTACTTACTCTGGTCATGGTTGCAGGTATAACGAGATTATTTCATGAAATAGTAAAGGCTGGAGACAAAACGAATAATACCTTTTTTGGAATGAAAATCTCTGTGTTAACATAAAGGACTCAATTTGTTGTGTACACAGTGACATACTTCACTCGTCTCTGAAACCTGTTCCTGATTTGTTGTTGCTTCTCCCATATATTGATGTCACACATTTATTGGTGATGATGTTACTGTCTTGAATTGACTTTAATTTGGTCATATTTAGTATATTTACTTTGGTTAAGCAGTTATGGGAAATGTATTGATGGTTGAATGGATGCATGATTTGTACAGATGAGGTGTTTCCTTCTTAAGAACTTAGGCCAAATACATTTAAAGCTACTAAATCCATCATTAGCTGCCAGTGCATTTAGGACTAAATAAATTTCCACAACATTTTATTTGGTAAAAGATGGCATATGTAGCTTTATTGTTTGCTTGAATGGTTCATAAGAAAGGTTTGTTCTCAAACAGGGGAGTCCTCACATAGAGGCGAGTGTATACATCAGTAGTAATGAGTGCCATTCACAGCTTGACAGGTCATGTGATGTGTTCCTCTCTGCATCGTCCCCACCCTTTCTTCCACACTCCCTGCCAATCAGCAACCACGTCTTAAAAATAGCCGCTCATCGGAGAAAAAAAAAATAAAACAATACACAGAATATAAATAAAACATCATTAAACATTAAATTCCATATACAAATATAATGTCATTAAGCTTATTGTGCAAGAATACCATTTTCTCTTAATGCTATATATTTACAGACTTTACAGAGTGGTATTGGGGAAGCTCCATTCATAGCATTCTCTGACATACTGCAGTGGTTGCCAAAGCAAACAAAAGTGATGTTCATTTCCATGCATGGAAGAAAAAAATAGCAGTACAAAATACTAATTATATAAGAACTTTTCCACTAACACAGTTACTACAGATACTAAAAATGTCTCATATTGGTATAGCACCCATACAATACATTACAACGCAGTTACAATCTAAATTTATTTAAAGCACTGAGAGTAGTAATAGTTTTCTTGGAAACCTAAGAAAAGTGAATCGCTGTACATTTAAATCGATACATTTTTTCTGAGATGAAGCTCTGATTGCTCACATGAGACTTCATCATTCAGATACATCCCCACAAATGAACACTCTCAAAAGTTAAACTTTGTATTAAATGCGCAGGTAAATTCTCTACTGGCAGCATTCTATGAAAATAGCAACATTCTGAAAATGGGTTTGCATTTAGAATGATCCCAAGCTTCATTTTAAATGGTTTAAACAATAAGCTGAACTGCTTCTAGAATCACATAAGTGTTCCATTATATCTCTTAACACCAGTGACAGGGACTGAACTAACTCCCTTTTCCACCTAAATTTTGCTCATAGTAATCTCAAGTCATTGAAATTTTGACATGGCAAGATTTGTGTTATGAAGATCTCTTTGCACTTTGAAACTACTATAGAGCTGAGAGATTAATTTTGTTAAAAAAATGGAAAAATAACTTAATTTGATTGACAGATATAAGTATTTGTAGACATCATAGTATTTATGTACAACATTTACCATACATGGTATTTATGCAGAGTGTATGTTTGTACGTAAATGTAGTACAAGCTACAATATAATTACTTGTCACTTACAGAAAAAAGCACAATAGCAAGTTGGTATGTTTACAGATAAGATTGATCAGGTAGCTAGAGCAACCATGCCAACGGACACATGATGTCATTTTGCAGCTGTGTGAAACAGAATTATACCTGTCGACAGCCTGTGTGCCTACCCCACAGGCAGTTATCAACGGGTCTGAGCGCTTCTAAGAAGTGGTCATTCAAACACCGACAGCAGTTTGAGACTTTGTAGCTGTGAAGTTCAGGTTTTTGATTCGTAAAGCAAGCCCAAGTCCAGCTTCAATTCAAAGGTTGTTTTCAAAAGACTCAATGTGAATAAAAATAAAATGCGTCTAAAGCATTTATTGCAAATAATGAGATAACGAAACAAAACTTCTTCTACAGCTCAGCCAAATGCATCAAGATGCTTATCAAAATCCATTGTTCTAATTAATTCTATTAATTATGTATTAAATTAACTATATATGTATAAAAGAAAAAAATACTGATTAATATTTCATACAATAAGAATCTGTGTTGAAATCTTTGCTCACTGTTTTAGCATAGCTCCCTAGATGATAGAGATGAAAATAAAAATCCCTTTTTACATGAGTTAAACCCTAGTACAATTACAAAGTTCCCCTTAATAGAAAATTCTTAGTATCTAAACTGAAAGAAAGTAAACTTTTGCCTTCAATTTGAAAGCTGAAAAATTTTCTGTAAAAAGCAGCATAAAAGTTAAGTTCAGGCTAACGATTAGATGACACATGGCTAATGAATCCAATAACCTCTTATCTTTATAATCACTTGCATCTGTATTTCTATGTACAGAGACAGAAAATTCAAGAACATGGGAAATTCGGATGCCTGTACACCTTTTAAAGCCTTTTTTGACCTTATTAATGCATGAAAGTGTGTTTGACCACTGGTTGAATATGAGCTTCAAAGCATTCATAGATATAATTATATATATATATATACTGTTGTGTAAAAGCATGGTACTGTGTTACTTCATTTAATAATTGCTAATATGTGTATATTTGAGAATGTTAACTGCAAACAGTAATAATCCTTTATCAAATAGTAATGAGAACCATTAGTGATTTTCCAAAAGGCACTTTAAATATTTTGACTTTGGAATCCATATATAATAGGTATCTCGATACAGTGATCATATGAAATTTTAAACATCATCAATTTTAATATAGGCTGAACCTTCAAATTAAAATGCACTGATGTATGGTGAGAACAGAGCTGTACATTAGGTCAAAGAGTGTAGTACTGGGGTTGGGAAAAAAACCGGGTAGACAATTATGCAGCATAATCATGACATAAAAATACAGAATAAACCCACAGTTCAACACATTGTATGCTTTATACTTTTGTATAAAGCATGTAATTTTTTACTCAGCTGTTATATGAGACTGTAGCATTCTATTGCATGATCTGCAATCCTGAATGCATACAAATCATATAAAGTCCTTTGCTGCAAGTGATTCAATCTTTGACCTCTTGGTTGAAAAGGGAAATTACCCAATGGTTGTTCATCCTCCTTTGTTACAAAGATAGACAGTGTTTTGTCATAAAGTTAGAATTTTAATTTTTATTTCTGAGGCATATTAAAGCAAAACCTCCTTTGGTAGAGGCAGAAAAGAGATTACATATCTTACAAAAATATATTATTTTAGGTTATGTTTCTTTAAAGCTTCCACAACAGAAAGATAAAGTCTCCAAAAATTTGTTAAATGATGCAGGAACCAATTCTTAATTAGCTATATATCAGGGTTTAGTTTCTCTTTCAGTGCAAAATGCAATTTCGACATCATCTGCAGACGCATGAGTCCACGGTCATATTGGGGTAAACTTTGAGCACTACATTCTTGTCCTGGTCGAAGAAGAGGATGCTGAGAGGTGACATCCTTTCGGGCACACAGCAGGGTTCCGGAATGCCGGGCACCACACCCACCGCCCGCACAATGCTCTGGATGGTAGCGTGGTTGGAGGGCTTCAGGGACTGAACAGAGAGAGAGAGAGAGAGAGAGAGGGGGAGAGAGAGAGAGAGAGAGAGAGAGAGAGAAAGACGTCAGATGGCTCTGTGATCAACCTGCTACAATGGCAATGGCACCTCTCAATGACTCTGTATCCAAAGACCCACAATATCCTAAGCTGTATTTACTTGACTATCAATCAGCTGATAAGCAGGCACTTGCATTCATTACAACTGACTCAACAGCCAAATATGTGTTTACTCCAGTAATTCAACTCCAGTCTGTAGCTCAAAGGTATAGCATACCAAGCCCCTTCTGAAATTTTAACTGGCCAGCTTCACAAACCCAGTGCCATATATACTGTGTGTCCTACTGCCTAGTCATCATAAATCTCAAACGTCCAAGCCAATAGCTAGTTTGGATTCATTTTATTTTCTTCTTTGTTGTGTTCACTCAGAAAAATTGTGCTGGCACCTGTATAATACTGAGAACTCTCAGAGTTAAACTGCAAGCACAGACAATCAGCTTCTTTATCTTCAATTCTTCTTTTGTCAGTTTATTGCTACTAGCATTGAAGATCCACAGGAAATACCAGCATTCAATAATGCAGTGTTTTTGGTGTGCCACGACAAACCAGTGTGCTTCAGCATACTGGCTGGAAATCGCTGCCTTATGGAAAGTGTGTAATCCAGTACAACGTACATCAATGTACTCGAGTAAGTTTTGCAGAAGAAAACTTATTTTACACCTTGATTCTATGGGAGGTGGACATAAAAAATTTGCTGCGTTTCAGCTGGCTTGAGAATGTGTGTGAAATGCACAGAATAATTCAATTTATATTCATTATTATGTGATACTTTCGAAAAATTACACAACCTCTCATAAATTATTAACACTAATAAACAGGAGACTATAAGATACCCAACAGCTAGCCAATAGCTTCAAATACAAGAACAGATATTTATAAATAACGTGAGTATGATTATTTTTAAAGAAACATGGACAATATAAAATTATAAAAATTCAAAATATTTTTTTAATAGTATTAGACTGGCAGCTCAGCAATGTAGCTGTTATTGTTACACTCTCCAGAATGACCACGTAGCAACAATGATTCTCTCGCTGGAGACTCACATAAATACATTAGACAAGGTTCTGGCACAGAACCTTCAGAGGAATGTCTTCTTAGCAATACTGTCATTTTTAAAATTAAAACTATGTCCTGTAAGACATTAATCACTTGGCAAAGCGTATGTTTTACATTTAGTAATCAAAACCAAGTTTCCTAAATTACATAGGAAAAAAACAGTAAAACATGATGTTTTCTTGCAGTTCTTAAAATAAACAGTGTAAGATTGTTTACTATTTTGTACAAGCTTTTCCCCTTCAGAACAGCTTGCATAATTCACAAAACATCAACATAAAAGGTTACAAACAAATTGATTGAGAGAGATGTCCAGATCTGACACCAGGTAAACAAAATTGAATTTGACCTTTAACCTAGTTAAGCGGAATTTAAGTATAAGTACACTTAATTTCCCTTGAAATATCCAGATAAATGATAGAGGTGACATTCATGTCTATCTTTCTGTTTTCACGAGTGTCTATAAATGAAATCAGTATAGTAAATGGCAATAACTCAGGTTACATATTAACCTCCCAGGTCACTGAGGGGAAGCAGTACTTTTCTAATCCACTCATTTCCATTCATTTTCTTATTATATTCATTTTTGAGCATAAACCAGGAATGAACTTACCTTTGGCATCGGAAACTGGCAAGATCCTGAGCAGTAGTAAGCGTCAAAGGATTTCGGGGAGATAATCCATTCACTCCACCCTATGTCAGCGAAGTCCACCTTCAGGTATCGGCGGGCACAGTTGCGAGGCTCGCTCCATTGCTTCTTGTGTGCCCGCTGTATAGTCTGATCATCAAATTGCAGCAATGGCACCTTGTGGCGGTGGTTCTTTCGGGGCTTCTTTTTTGGCTGTTTCGCCGGTCTGTTGTCTATGGGGTTGTACGGATCCGTCTCATCCCAGCGCGGCACTTCGTACGGATACTCGTTCCCCGGGAGCTCGTTGTTCTGGAGTGGGAGGAGGATGTCAGCCGAGCGCCTGGACCGATGTGGCATTGTGCTGGCACTCAGGTGTATTCCTAGCCGGTGAAGGCCTGGGCGTATGGGGTCTTTGTGCCCCCCCTGCAGGGTGGACACCACATTTTCTGGACCAGAGATGTCGGAGTCATTGGCATATACCAGGATGTAAGGGGGAGGGCCGAGCAGAAGCTCATTCCACAGCTTGTGCCCATCTAATGGGACTTTGATGCCAATGAGGAGTTCGTTGTGATGTTTCGCCTTCTTTGTAAAGGATGTTATATCTTTCCATTGCCAGGACGTCACGTCTCTGTGGGCTGCGGCGACCCTGATACGAACATGGCCCAGAGTCCTGGTGTCATTATTCAAAGAAGCGCAACTCCAGATCCCCAGCTGAATGTGGGATTGCTTAGAACTGCGTTGACTGCAACTTTGGGGCCTTGTACATCTGGAGGAGTTATTCTGCAAACCACCAATGAAGTAGTGTAACGTGGCAGAAATGATGTCCTCTGATTTGGTTAACGAAGTGAGATTAAAGATCTGCATCTGGATGCTGTTAACTGTACCTAAATGCAGAAGTAACAAATTCCACTTACAAACTAGTGCACAGCAATTGCATTTTGACTAACAATTAATAACTAAAAATGCACTTGTGAATTAGTGTTAAAAAATTACTACATACTTTGTTATTTCATTGGCGATATGAAAATATTTTCAAAGACCAGAAAAAATATAAATTTGCTTAAATTAATTTACGTGACGTGGAATTTCTAAAATATACCAGTAGGAGGAACCCAAGACCTGGAGGAAATTCTAGCTGAGGTTTCAAACTAAATTCCAGCAAAATGTTCCTTATTCTGATTTCAAGAGGGACAGTTTTATTTTATCAGACCACTTTATCTCCGTTAGAAACCCTTAAAGTTTTAACGGTCTTCGATAAACATAAAAAAATATACTGGTGAGTTCGCTGTCCAAAAATCCATGTAAGACTTTCTGCTATAACTTTAAACTGATTAATTTAAACTGGAATTTCCACCAGCTAAACGTGCACAAAGAATACAAAACACATGGGACGTAAATATTTTACAGTTCAACATATAAATAGCTTAAACAATATTTCAAAAATTACATTTAAGAGTGTCCAAAATAGCAATATGATTTAAATATCATGCAAGTCTTAAGGAAATTTGTTTAAACATTTAAAGGAAATATGCGTTGCATCTTTAAATTTCACAGTAAAACTTTAGTCTTTCTTTTCACAAATCCACTATCATCCAACAGATTACAGTAGCTGTCCCAACAGGTGTCTTTGTGTTGCATGACAACCCAGAAACTGCAGTAAATTAGAAGCAGTTATAGACTATATTATAGACTGTATATAACAGTAATTATAATCACAAAAAAACAATGATTGCTACATACCCCAGTGTCCTTTGAAGCTGCGAACCGTATTTCCATCCCTGAAATGAAATCCAGCACTGTTGTATTTCTCATACAGCATCTGCATATGCTCTGATACCGTCTCTTGTAAGACAAGATCGCCCTCGTCTTTAGCGAAGCCATCATCATCCCTGCTCTCTTCAAACTGTCCCTTTTCCTCCTTTCTTTTCTGTCCAGAGAGATGTTCGTCCAACATAAAGCGATATCCACTGCAGATATAGATCCATCCCAAAAAAAAGACAAGTAAATGTTGACAAGGTGCCATGTTAAATCCCAGTACCGATCTGAACGTAGTGGAATCAGTCAGACTTCCACGCAAACTTTTAGTTCTTATCTCTCAAATAATAATGACACCTGGGAAGGCTGGTATTGCAGTGTATTTAGTCCCTATCTTCCTCACTTTACTCTCAGCCGTTTCACTTCGGGAAGGAAGTTCACTTGGTTTTGTATGTGCGAGAAGGGCTGATCTCCGCATCGCCAGCCAATGGCAGTCCTTCTCAGCTTACCGGGGTAAAAACCACGTTGCACACGGTAACATGTGGACGCTGTACTCTGTTCCACAGCGCACTTATGGTAAATATTTAATAACGGCACCGAAACCTTCTCCGCTGCGCCGACCTCTCTGGGACTACAGTTCTACACAAACATATAGATTCAGCTGTGCTTTCAGAACCATGTGCTCTTCAAAAAGCCATGTCAACGCATGTTGTTGAGGTGTTTGATTTTTGTTTACCGCTGAAATCCTTCAAACAATCCGAAATGGAGAGAGAGAGAGAATCAAATGCCGTCCACATACCGATCGAGTTTAATTATCTTCCAATTTAGCAGCGTTACATGTTTAATATTTTGTCAATGCTAATCTGCTCAGCAGCCAAGCTTCATCAAAACATCATCTATCTTCCATCCGCTTATCCTCGTCGAGGGATCATCAAAACACGGTATCTTTTAGTTCCCAAAGACAGGTTAGTGATATCATGTTGGCAACATGCACATGCACCAAAAATGTATTGTGAAAAAATAATTTGCTAGGGGGGCTTTGTGGGTCAGGATTTAGAAGATTGCTGGTTCAAGTTCTGAGGTCAGGCTGTCTAATGCCACCATTGGTCCCCTGACCAAGGCCCTTAACCCCAGTTGCTCCAGGGACTGGCTGACCCCACTGTCTCATCTACACCATTTTCATAAGGTGGCCTCCTGGGATGCTTTTCCAGCTGTCCTGAAGGAGGTCCCACATATGCTGAGCACTAATTAGCTGCTTCTCCATCACTCTCTGGTCATGTGATGAGACACTATCACTCCCCTTTAGAGGCAGCTTGGCACGTCCAAACTTTTCACTGGTACTGTGTAAACATAAAGCAGCTTTTATATTTGTTAATATATTCAATTTATTTTGTCACAATGGTTTCTGAAAAATGTACATTAAATACCTACTTTTTGTTATTCTTATGTTCACTTCAGTGGAGATAACTGAAGATAAAAGAATTATGATTTGAATTTTTAGATGTTACGTTTCAGTATGTGCAGTAATTAAGGAGGATATTCAGAGAAATAAAGGATTTATGTTTTAAATTAATAAGATATTTTTTGATGTAAGGTACTAAGTATATGTTTGATATTGGCTTCCATTTTTCAGTTTCCTATACACATTTTGTCAGGCTGCTGTTAAAAATGTGATTTTTCCTTACTTTCCCATTTAATGACATATTGCAAAGAAGCTAGTCCTTACACAATGCAAATATTGATTACATTTGTACTAAATTTAATCCATATTCTGCTCCAATGCAAAATTACTACACAAGCAACATCTTGGATAAATGATACATAAATGGTACCAGTAACTGTACAGAGTAGATTAATGGGAACTAGCATTTGAATATCATATCATAAACAAAGAATCTCAGGAAATGACTCTGTCAAAATTACCCTTTGGTTTTATTATATATCTTGTTATTTATTGTATATTTATTATATATTATATATTATCCACCTTATACTACTTTTGCCATTATATACCTCCTACTAGGTCTTTTAAATACCAAGTGTATATTGTAGCTTCACGTTTATATGTATACATATTCCTTTAAGATTAGTATCTCTGTCTGTCTGTCAAAACCACAAAAAATTAATTTTTTGGTCTGTCTGAAAAAGTCAAGTAAAGTATATGAAGGACCGCAAAGACTGCTTATGCATATACACATATGTTTTGTGTCAGATGTAGTCAATATGTGTTTGAAGCTATTGTGTAAAGCATGAAGAGGAGCACATTTCATTAAAGACTGTTATTGATGTAATTATTTCAGCTTTTAACGTGCATAATATATTTAGGGAATCTTAGCACATTTAGCTTTTCCACTGTAGAGTTTTGAGTTAGAGGGCTGCATCAACATTTGACAATGGGGCTAATAAACATAGAAATGTGTTTTAGCAGTTGTGTACAAGCGAAGGCAGCCTCATTTAAGAGCAAAGTTTGCTTAAGTATATTCAGATTTAATTAATCATGTTGCCATCTTCCTCCGCTTTGATATGAACATCTGTTGTTTCATTTGTGGGTACGAGAGTAGATTTTGTTCCTCTCACAGAGCACAGTTCATTCATGTGTGTAATAGGAAATTGCTGCCATAGACCACATGAGTGTATTATGGCTCAAAAAGCGACCAAAGAAAAACAATTTCTAATGTGGGTGAGAAGCTCTTTTTTCTCCTGCTTGTGTAGAACTTCCTTGTGAACAAACGGTTATGTTGAAATAGACTGGATCCAACTGATGTTGGCATTTCAGACACTTGAGTTAACAAATATTGATATAATGGAACTAGATCAATAAAATGATCATATGGAAATGCTTTGAGAAACTATACAATTTATCTGCTAAGCATTCAGATTTAACCAGGCTATACTCTCAGCATATCCGAGTTAAGTAGATTCAACATCAGTTGTTTGCCAAAAGAGTGAGAGAGACTAATTGGACTGGTGTGCTGATGAGCGCTTTGTGCCTGTAATGAAAATGATCTGCGTAGATTGTTTTCAGTTATACAGGACTGCAAAAAGCCATCGAGGGACTGATATGTAAATAATCCTGCGCTTTGAAGTGAATATGCTTGACAGCTGTGTCTATGGCTGAGCGTCCTCCTCCTTCTGAGACTAGCAGCAATCTTCCAGGTCGCTGAGAAATTTCTGCCCTCTCAGGAAAGTGACAGCAAGTGGAGTTATTGTTAGACAAGCTAAAGAAAAGACTAGACTTAACAAGTAAGACTGTAGAAAGGCTAGTACTGAACCATGCATCTAAATTTTAGGAAATCTCCTTGGAAAATACTCTGCTGCATATGCAACCATAGAGATGGCACTTCTCGTCTAATGGCTTCCCAGTGGCATGTCCCTTATTGTCAAGCTTGGGGCCGTCCATCTTGCTGGTTGTTGTCCTCGTCCTCTTTCGTTGTTCATCTTTTGCAAGCGTCATGGTCTTTAAGAAAAAAAAAAACAAAGTAGGATTGTGCTTCATGTGTTTTCTTAAAACTCTTTGTAAGTGAGTTTGAAGGCATTAATACTCTAGTCCAGTCATTTTCTGAACTTTCAAATCTGTAAAGATTTTCTGAAGAAATACAGCTAAATAGTGTAGTTTTTAAATATCATGTCATTCGGCTTTTCATCTATCCATCCATTTTCCGTACCTGCTTGTGCTATTCAGTGTCATAGCAAGTGTCTGGAACCTATGGGGACAAGGCAGGGAACAACCCAGGATGGGGCACCAGCCAATCACAGGGCACAAGGCAGGGAACAACCCAGGATGGGGTACCAAACCATCACAGGGCACAAGGCAGGGAACAACCCAGGATGGGGCACCAGCCAATCACAGGGCACAAGGCAGGGAACAACC
>JAODUD010000117.1:12513513-12530420 GCA_026784285.1 Stomatorhinus walkeri
AACAAGATTGTCTCGCTTATGGCCTACTTATTCAATGTGCCAACACAAATTATCATGATATTTGGAAATTCTTTATTCTTCTGTTTGTAGACTTTGTGATGTTTTGAAATAGACCAAAAATTAATTGTGGGCAGCCCAATTATATTGCAGCAGTAGGCAAAATGAATGGGCACTCAGCACTCAGGTATGATTAAAGCAGGAGTTGCCATCTTTCTCGCATGTGCTACAAGTTGACCTTCCCCATCTGGTGTTTAATGGGCAATCATGTGCTTACCGCAGGCTGCGCAAACCCACCTCATCAGAAAGGTTTTATGTGCTTTTTATAGATCCTGGTGTGTAAATGTACAGAAGAAACACGGTGGATGGAAGTATCTCAAGGTCATATAAATGCATATGATGGATTTCTTGTTGTCTGAAATGGCATTTTTCTCTCTGTGCTGCTAAAGGTTGGTATCTCTGAAAGGGAGACAGAACACTGCTGCTGCTTATGACGTAAAGGTACAAAGATATATTTGTAAGCGTGTGAGATTTAAGATGTGAAAATTATTTGTGTCATTAAGGAATGAGTGGGATACTTGTGAAATTTCTCTAGGAAACATGCTTGTCAGGTATATAACAAATGTGTACTTAGTTTTAAACATGATGTAAATCTTTTAAAAAGCACCGTCATGTGTAACACTAACTAGACCTCCAACCCACATTGCTACAACCATCCAAAAGGGTTAGTGCAGTAGACTAAGTTTCTCACACGGGGAAATAATCTACCGCATAGTATAACCTCTAATGCTCAATGAGCTCCATAATCCATATGTGACTATCAAACACAGGTGTAAATTCTGGGGGGGGCATGAGGGCCTGTTGAAGTAATGCTTTTTAAACATTTCAGTGAAATTGTTATTCAGAGCCGTCACATCCCTTGCGCATATCACCCATTTACAGGGAATGAATGATGAATGATGTTATGAGCTGATCCATTATATTTTTGTGGCCGGGAATATCGGATGGTTGTGGGGAGAGAGTCGGTCCAAACTGTAAATTCATAACAGGTTATGAATCAGAAGAAAGGCACAAAGTACACAATATAAGGATGTTATATATGAGTTACATTTTGAGTTCATTCATAAATAAATGTATGGCTAAATAGGAACATAGCACTTGCAATGTAATTTATGAATAATTTTCCTTGCACTTAATTACTACGCATGTATATAGTAAAATATAAAAACATAGCAAATTTCAACATTATATTTAAAAATGTTTTCTTTCTACAGGAAATCAATGGGTAAATTAATGAGTAAATACAGTATCACACATCTTGATTTGTTCTTTAATACTGTTGATATTTACTTTTTCAACTTTTTAATCATTTTGCTTTCTTGAGCTCACACATTGTTACGTTTTAGGGTGACACATTTTTCCCTGTCAAGAGCCAATGCAATTAATTATTCTGACCTGACTCCTAAAATTTCTGTGTACAAATGTGCATAGAATTTGGTTAAAGAGAAATGAACCAGCCTTGGTCAGGAAATGTTGAAGGATTCATATTGCTGAAAATTGGGATTAAGATGCCATTCCAACAGCTGTCAAATACGCTGCATTAAAATCATGCAGAGGATTGATAAACAGAAAAATCATGTTTTGTATACTTTTGCGCACTATGTTTAGGCTGAGATGAAGTCAAATTATTTTCAAGACAAAAGAGAAAAACATTTTGTACAGTAAACAGTGTAAACCTTATTTAGGATTAGGCCTACTAGTATTTTAAGTGCCCATTTAAAGCCAATTAGCATTTTTTTGGCTAACCGCTTTTAAGTTGTTGTAAGCCACAAACGACCAGAAGAGAATAACTCAGCTGTGAGGTATTTGTTAAAAGGAAAAAAATAAAAATATAAATTAATATATTTTTGTCATTTAAAGTTAAAAGGTTATGACTTGGATTTCTTAGAATTTCTTAGAATAAAATATAATTTGTCATAGTTAAGATAAAAAGATGTGTGCCCAAATTAGCTTACTGAATTATATAAAACTAGCACACAGAAGGCATAATATTCTTCTGTATGAGAATATTGTTTGCTTACCCTAGACAGGGTTGTTTTGACCAGGTGCCCATACAAGGTAGCATAGGGCACAACAGAAATACACCCTGGATGGAATGCTGGTCTATCACAGGGGACATGCCCTTATGCCCATAATCACATACTATAGGCTGTTTAGTTACTTAGATATATTACAATGTACTTTATGACTATGGACATCCAAACTCTGCACAATGGTCAATGGTGGGATTTGAACCCTGAAAACTGGAGATGTTACCCTGCTGCTTTTGACTATCTTCCCTCTGTCTGAGTAATTATTCATTACAATATCTCTAAAAGGTTATTAAATCATTTTCTGTTAGAATTATTTTGATTGTACAAGCAGTGATGTCTGATTTGCCACCTAATGTGCTTACTATTCAGTATATTATAGTTATATTACTGTTCATTACATTTTTAATACAATGCACTCCACCCGTCTACTAAGTATTAATTGTTGTCAGGGTGTATCCTAGGCAGTATAAGATTTGGCTCCACAAACTTCTGGACATAGTTACAGATCTTTACACATTTAGAAGCCAAGCTGTTTGTCTTTGGACTGCAGGAGGAAAGCAGGGTACTCAGAGGAGACCCAGGTGGCTCCGAACGAGTATGCAAATACTGCTGATACAGAACAGGGGTGGGATTCAAACCCTCAGCCCTGGAGATGTGAGGCAACAGTGCTGGCCACTGAGTCACCATAATGCATTTTATTAAATGTGTGTGTCCTTCAAGTCTCACAACTCATAATTGATCACATATCCAAGACTTATTTTCCCAATAAGCAAAAAAAAAATGGAATTTGAAAAAGTATGGCCACCATGTGTGAATATCTGCACGCAACATTGAATTTTTTTAGCGTCCCTGCAATCATGGACAACAATTTGCTGTTTATTTAAGATAAGATATCATACAACCCCCCATATGAGCGGAGCTTCAGGGGACCCGCTAATCTACATCAGGGGCTGAAATAATTTCTTTTCATATTAGAGTTAATAAAGCAAGTCAGTAAAGCAAATATTTTTACAGCAGGCTAAAGGAGCCATAGACACAGGTGCCTTGCAGGAGCCACGCATGGGGACCATGTGATTATGGCCAAAAGAAGCAACCTGTATTTTTCTTGAGAAGAAATCCTTCAAGTCACATTCTTCATGCAATCACAAGAACACAGCCTCACACAACCTGAAGAAATCTCTTGCATTCAAATTCTTAGTGTAGTCAGCATCCTGTTCTACTTTCTTAAAGGAAACTCATTTGCAGATTTGGAATTTGGAAACGACTAGCTTTTCTTTAAGATTTAAAAAAAAAAAGTTTTTATTTTATTTTTCTATTCTACTAAAATATTCCTAAAATATTTTTCTGCCAGTGGTGTCTCCCACAAAATGCAGTAGTTTTGGAGAGAGTTGGGTGCGACTGTAAGTACTGTAAATACAATCACAGACATAAAGGAGTTGAAGAATCGATTTATGAGGACCGACCATACAGCTGCTGTATACTTTTTCTTATCTGAAGGAGAACACAAATAATTACTTTTGGCTTGATATAATGGTCATTCCAGCATTCAGCATTTTTTATTCAACTTAATAAGATAAAGGTGTTTGTTTTTTAAATGAATGTGCAACAAAGGTCTGCTCACAAAAAGGGGAAGGAATGGTGCTATTCAGTGTCTTTACTCAATGAAAGTTCTTCAGTTAACTTACATCAAGTTAATTGAGTGGTTTACATTTTCTAAAATATTCCTCTTATCCATCCATCCATCCATCCATCCATCTTTGCATGTAGCTGACTATTCATCCATCTTGGGGAGGTGGAGCCTATTCCAGTCAGTACAGGACACAAAGCTGGGGTATAACCTGAATGGGATGTCCATGTATCAAAGGGCAGGTACGCACACAGACACAGGCACGCACACAGACACATACATGAACACACACACAAGCACGCACACAGACACAGACATGCACACAGGCACGCACACAGACACAGACATGCACACAGACATGCACACAGACACAGACATGCACACAGGCACACACACAGACACAGACATGCACACAGGCACACACACAGACACAGACATGCACACAGGCACACACACAGACACAGACATGCACACAGGCACACACATAGACACGGACATGTACACAGGCAGAGACACACACGCACAGATGATTCATAGGGACACTGAGGGCCCTCCAATGCACCTTGCCCGACTTGGTAAAATTTATGTCCATTTATTATGTCCAAATCTATATGAATAATATCAACAGAGAATTTCATAAGCACAGTTTTTATTTTCACTTTACTGTGAAAAACAGAATACACAAACAAAGCTGATTTGTTATTGCAATGTACTATGTAATCAACCCAGCTCGAGGGGGTCAAGGCAATTACCAGCTTTACCTGTCCTGTCCCTACATCTCCGCATGCACACACACACACACACACACACACACACACACAATGACAACCTTAACCCCCACCCAGCCCTAACCATAAGGTAAACAAATGGGTATTCATCACATTGTGAGGACATTTGGTCCCCACAAGGCAAGGTATACTTGGACCACACACACACACACACACACAAACAAAATCATACACTTGAATCATACAACTGAGAGATGCCACATAATCTAACCCTTAGCATATGAGGCAATACGCCAATCTTCTATCCATGGTGCCACTGGGAAGTCCTCATATTCTTAAAACTATTAAGGTCTCCCTGTTTCACAGAGATTTCCACCAGGTTTCCTCCCAAAAAAATATTACATTTATTTCCTGTCTATATACTATATTTTTGTAAAAACTGAAGGATCCACCTGGAGTTTGAACTGGTGATTTTTTACTTACTAATAAAGGTGAGACAGCTTGCACATCTTGCACATCAGAGTTCAAAGGAGGAGATTTCTTTATATTTCTTAAAACAGATGCTATCACTTTCACAGCTGGGCAAGGGCTGAGCCAGCCACAATACATAAAAAGACCAAGAAAAACAGCATTCATGTGGGCTTTATGTTTACTAAGTCTACTCTTGCGACCCCGTGCCACACAGTGGTTAATAGGTATCTTGGTACACAGCTCTACTGTCACACGTTCATCTTAATAATAATTTCAAAAGAAATGGTCACATCCTTTGTAGAGATATGCCTAAAACTGCAGACATCAGCCATCCTTAAGTCACTTTTGACAACAGGTTCTCTTGTTTCTTCAAACCATAAAAAGACTTCCTGTTGCTATTCAGTGGTTAAGAAATAGAAGAACGTCAACATCCAGGGCTCACAAAGCTCTTTGTACTGCCCAAGATTTAGAACTGAGATGTGCTGTATCTTTTAAAGTGAGTTACTTACATAAACAGGAAATGCATTTTACAGTGGTGTCCTCTATAAGGAGATTATCCATATTCTATAGCCACTGACCCAATTAGCCTGAAAAATATAGGGCAAAAAGCAAGGGAACACCCTGAATGAGTATCACTCACGCGCACACTCACACACACACACACACATGTTGGGTAAACATATCTTTATGGGGACCACTCATTCATTTCTATGGAAAAAATGCGAGGGCTAACTATGACAACCTTAACCCCCACCCAGCCCTAACCATAACCATGAGTAACCAAGCAAAGTACAAGAGTTTTTACATTTTTCGTTTTTTCAGTGCATTCACAGATATTTATTAAATTGACTTTTCCCTTATGGGAACCAGGAAACTTTTCTATAAGGGGAAACAAATTCATCACGTTGTGGAGACATTGTGTCCCCATAAGGCAAGGTATACCCGCTCACACATACACAGACACACGTTTGTAATTATATGTTTGTGAGGACTCTCATTTCTTTGGGGAAAACTGTAATCACAACATGATGACCTTGACCCCTCCCAGCCCTAACCTTAATCAGAATTAACCAAACAAAATATGCGACTTCTGGCATTTTTAGGTTTTTGCTTGCATTCACAGATCTTTCTGGGGACCTGAAAAATGGTCCCTAAAACGTCAAAATAATAGGTTTTTTTACATTGTGGGGAAAACACACATAACTAAATATTATGGGAAATTCAGAGATCAATTCACTTAACCGCGTGTTTTTTGGACTGTGGGAGGAGACCTGCATGCACATGTAAAACATGTAGAACATGTAAAACACCACCCACACTGGAAGTGCAAGGTTACAGTGCTCCTTATTCAGCTGTGGCCCCTCCCGATATGTAGGTTAGGCAGGTCTGATGGAAATAGTGGGTATCACAACACTTCTCAAGTAAATGAAGGATTGTGGAGGAAAGGACCCCCCGCAAGAGGGAAAATATATTTTTTACTGCAAGGTTTTCTATACACTTATCTTTGAGTGAGCTCTCGGTGTCAGGGAGCCTGCGGGTATCATTGGATGTCAGCTGGCCTGTGTTTATATTGGGTGAACTGTTCTTTGGGAGGTATCCTGACCCATCAGTAATAAGTGTAAGACGTTTGGGCAATGAAAACATGGCCTGGTTGAAAGGAATGTTTGAGGGCCTTTTGTGGCACCCCAGACCTGGTTCCTTTCTGGCTTTTCCTTGATGAAAAAGGGAGCTCGCTTGTTTGTCTTGGAAGTCACTTCACAAAGCAAAGCTTGTGTAGGAGATGCAGCAGTGGGAAACCAGATGTGTTGAGGTGTGCTGCTTGTTTGGGATCTACCAGTCTTACACATCCTCTGGATATCTGATACACAATTTGCTGACAGGAATGGCGTATGTATACATAGTAGAATCAACAGAGTAACCTACATCAGAGGACATGTGAGTTCCACAGGAGACTATGAGCCTAAGATCTTACTAAAACTGTAACTAGCTAAATTCATAAAAATGTCATTGAACACAATCTAAATGAATGAAAAATGGATGAAAATAGAATAAAAAAGGGTTTTCCATAATTTCCAAACACTATTCTCCATCAAGCCCATTTGTACACAAATCAATACATAACTGCACTTATGGAAGAAGACATTTTATTACATATTTCTATACTGAGTCATTCTGCAGCCAGGAGCCCTCAGATGTTTTCACTGAATGTGTTAAGCATTTATTCAACACTCTTACTGTATACCTTTGGGAATGTACACAGATGGAGCTCAGTAGACCTATGAATGGATCTTGTTAAATGTTAACTTGTTTGATACAAATTTGTATGTATGACCATTTATCTAAAAAAAGTATAATGATAGATTAATAGAAGCAGTGTTTGTTTCTAGTGGGATTTTTAGGGCAAAGCATTCACAGAGCATCAGGTATGGTGGGAGTAGTTCACAGAAAAGAACTTCCAAACAAAAGGACTTAGGGTGGACAATCAATGCCTTCCTATATGCAATTCCATTTAATCTATTTCCATTTTGACTGCACCTGAATACACTCTATCAATACGCAGTATTTATACAGCAAATAGGAGGTGTAATGAACTGTGATGCAAAACCTTTCAGAACATTCCATAACTATTGTCCACCAACTGTATACGCGTACACTGAAAAGATCTACTATTACCTTAAATGTAACCAGTAAAGACATTTAAATTGTTATTGTTGCTAAATTAAAAACTGGAGTACAATGGGCCGCAGGTTTTGTATGTTTAAATGAGTTGATGGTAGGTTCACATACTTGGAGGGGGGGAGTACAGTATATTCCACACTGGCACAAGGTTTACTAACTATAATGAAGTGCTGCTTGCTGTAGTCCATAGTTAAACCAAACCTCTGGGAATTGGCTGCATTTGTTTTAACACTATAAGCTTTCCCCACTTGCACCTAAGCGAACAAATATAAATGAAAAAACATGGCACGTGATGTAACATTTATGTTTTTGTAAGATCATTGTCTACTTTTTCAATATTATTCTTAACTGTGCGGGCATTTTATGCAAATATATTTAAAAGAATAAGAAAACAGTGAATGATTGTACATTTTTATATGGGTTTTGCATCTGCAGCTTTATTTATAAACAGTGCTATGGTGTTTATATATGGAAATAAATAAATGGAGGCCAGGTGTTTGGTGACCCTACGTCCAAACACCAATAAGAGAGTCACACCCTGAGGTTAACCATGAGGGCCAGACGACCGCGGGCAGCGGAGTGGAAGTCAGCTGCCAAGCAGAGGAATGCTTTTGGGCTTGGGTTTTTCACAGACGTGACCAGCAAAGCCAACACCAGATATTGGTGGCTACAACCCACATACTTCAAATTACAGTGAGCTTGACATCAGAAAAGGCTGGCCTCTGATTCGAGAGATCTTTTAAAACTTCAGTAAACGCTGATGTTTTCATCACGCTTTTTTTTTTTGCCAGTTTCCGGTCTGATATGCTCTGTTGTGCAGATGCGTGAAAGAATCAGGAGAAACGTGAAACAGCTGCATTCATATACATGTTCAAATGGCTATGGAACACTGTCATATTACTTTTGTATCTGAAATACCGTAAATTAGGGGGTATATCGCTGTCTTCAAATCCTGTGAGGTAGACATTTACTATACAGATAATAATGTGTATGTGACAGTCTAGGAAAAATGTAACTATTGCTTGCTCTTATATTGATTGTGATGATGGTCTGGAATAAATCTGGAAACTTTAAGTTTAGGGTAATGGCAAGACAAGCTGGAAATGAGTCAAAGACACACACATTGGATAGGGTTAAGGTGGGAGATGAAAGAAAAGGCAATGTTTGGCAGGTGTCGGATATGCACAGCTAAGGAATCAAAGGTATATATTTCCAACTCTGGAGATATTTTTTCTTCAAGCTGCTCTCCTATGCTAATTTTCTACATTCTTTTGGTTTTAAATTACTTGCGGGAAAGAAAAGTTAAGTTTAGCAGTCCACATCTGTGCAGTGGTGTACCCTAAGGGACAGAGGAACTATAGTTATAAATTTACTAGCATCTGACCAAAGCAAGTAAACCATGGATTATGGGATAAATCAAAAAATGGCAGATGCAATTTCTTGTCACATGTTAAATTAGTCACTCATTTTGGAGATACTTTAGATGCACTAAATGCAGATTTACAGCTCAAAGATTTGATGTTTTTTTAAGTATTAAGTGTCCAATAAAAACACTAATTCACATGTGTTATCTTAAATTTAAATGTCATCAGTAGATTATCTATGGTTAATGGTTACATACAAACAATTAATTGGATAAAACTGTGCTACATTTCTTGCTGCATGAAATTTGTCAGGAACGTAGCCACTTATGGTTAATGACATCACAATTCTGTAAAACTTAAACTAAAGCAAGGAATTAACCAGCCTCCAGATGTTAATATGATAATATTATATGTTATAAGTTTTACATACATGTATACCTTTAAAAGGCTGGCTCAGTGCGTAGCATGTTTGTGTCACACCACCAAGACTTGGGGCTGGAATCCTGCCTCCATGCTGTGTGGGTGAGGTGTGCACGTTGGGTGTGTGAGGTGTGCACGTTGGGTGTGTGGTACTCAGGGTTTCACTCCCACAGTTCAAAGACATGCAGTTAGGCTAAGTGGCATCTCTGGACTGCCCGTAGTTTATGACTACGTGTGAGTCTCGTGCCCTATGCTACCTAGGACAGCCTCCATCTCCTCCCACAACCTTGGTTAGGATATGTGGTTAGAAGATCAATGGATTTACCATGTTTGTGTTGGTTAAGCCATGAATGTCGCAGTTGCATTTTTTGCAAGACATATAAAAATGCATGATATGATACTTTGCTCTAGTCAGTTAAAAAAGGCAAAATAATTTATTTCTGATGAAGAACTGAATATCGTGTGCTCGGATGTTAGCTGTTCCTCCACATGATATGTCCAGCGGGAAGTATATACTCATTCAAAATAGAACTTCTTCCAAAGTCATATCTCTGAGGAAAACAGTGAAGATCAGTGATAGTGCCAGGATGGAGAACATCTAAAGCACAAAAAAGGTTTGTGATGCTATGCTTTGATATGAACCAGCACATAACAAGGCCAGAGAGATCAATTAGCAATTCAAGGCAGTCAACGTGTGCTGTGGTTAACAGAGTTCTGACAATTGCCTGCAAAAGCCTGAAGGAGGTTAATAGATACTCTAACAGCACCAATTTTTGCATTTTGTTGTCTCTTGAAACTAGGCTAAGGAGCTTACGTATGCTTCATTACTTTAGCTAAAAGGGCATGAATAATACAGAACTGTAACTGATAAAATGTTCAAGCATGACCTTTTAAGCATATGTACAACTGAACTGATTAATGAGTGATAACTCTATGCATGGCTGATACCTACACCTGAAAGAGCAGAAGTGATGTAAATAAATCTTGATTCTAGTTCTACTTTAAATATCAAAATAAGTGCATTGTGAATTTTTTTGCTGTTATTTTTCACAACTTAATATGTTAATCTGAGAAATCAATGTGTTAGTATATTAAAAAACATAATACATAAAGTAATACTGCCTCTTAAACTTTAATTTATACGCTATTATCTTAAAAGTCCTAATGCAGCTGGTAGACCATAAACTGACTTAAGATCTTGGCAAATTTCCATTAGTGGCTGAAGAGGACATTTATATTTTATATATTTGACTTTGTTTCAGGGAAAAACCACAAAACCTGAATGTATTCCAAAGGTCTTGAGGACAGAGCGCTTTAAAGAATGTCTCTGTGGGCCTCGTTTGGTTTTATTTAGTAAACCAGGAGCTATGGCCTGCTCTCTGCAGTTTGCAGTCAGATGAGGGTCTCTCCCCTAAGCCAACCAGGAAAACAATGCTGTGTTTGCAAAGCCTGCCATTATTAAAGGGGACCCACACCTGCAACACAGAGAAGACATACAAAGAGAGGACAACAGCACGTGACCCAACACGTACAAATAACAAGGCTATGAAGGTTGTCGTAAAATTTTCTGAATTCCACCCAGGTTATTCTACGTACTGTGCAATTTTACCAAAACGTTGTTTTAAAATGGACCGTATGCGCAAAATTACTGTTAATTTATCAATATGTTAGTCTTAAGTTTGCTGTACGTTAAGAAAAGGATATATAAATTCCACAAAGTAATTCTCTCCTGGAAAAAGGTGAACTATTCTACTAATAATAGACAATGAATTGCTAAATTGTTAAATTGGTCTCAGATTAAGAAGCAAAAATAAATCTTAATATTGTCGTATTTATACACAGAATAAAAATGCACTGATATACAGTATATTACGTTTATGGAATTTTTATGGCATTGTAACACTTGTTATGCTTTAGAATTGGCGTCATATTCTTTTGAAGCCTTAACTGAACATAAAATAACATTATCAGAAACATTTTCAAAACATCATGAATTGTTTTTATCATGATCGTATTTTCACATAATTAGGAAAGACCAAGTACACTTTCTAAATGCTGTTTCATCTGTCAGCTGCTTTATATTACACTTCACATGTAAAACCCATGAAAATCCCTCTATGTTTAATGTGAAACAAACTTATCTTTCCATGCGACCTTCCAACTTCCCTCCACCTTCTTTATTTCCCTCATGCCTGCCTTTCGTTTTTCTGTCAACTTTTGACACTTGCGTCCCCTGTACCCTCCTTAGTCACAGGCCCATGGCTCTCAGCTTTATCTGGAAACTTGCTCGCTCTCAGTCACCATTAGTAAAGTCAGCTACTTTCTAACTCTGTCAATCCAGCATAATCCTACTCTTGCACTCTCATTGCAGATATCTTGCTGTGGTCTTCATTGCCAACAATGGTACATATCCATGAATCTCACTGAGCCACCACCCCATTCCTGACTCTCGCAATGTCGTTTATGTTACTCAGCATATGGCACATGCTTCATATCCACTATACCCACAGGACTGTATTAAAATCATATCATGAATATCCCTCTTACAAAACGGCGCTCAAACTCATGTTTTCGGAAAAACGAGAATTTGGTTTTCCACTATAGGTGCACATATCCTGTTTCTCTAACCAAAGCAGGTGACATTGATGGGCTTCTAAAAGTTAATGAACACGAGGAGTATGGCTGCGCAACACTCCCTAGAAACTGTCCTATAAACATAAATCCTCTTATTTGCATCTTCTGTGTAGTTGGTCATTATATTCTGAATTCACTGTTCTAGATTTCTACCATGAACTGGCACTATCCTATCTTGTTGCAGTTATTGTTTAATTAACCAAGTATTAAGTATTAAATGTGGCCAAATAAAAATGCATATGAATGGAATATCGAGAGAATTATACATAACATTATACAATATTTTGCATGCAATAATTATACACAAAATTACAGTTCCAAATAACTTAGGACATGAGGACAAGGAGGAATAAAAGCATTCAAAATAAAAGCATTTAAAACTGGTAAAATGTTTGCATTCCTGTGATTAAAGAGCTTCACTATAATAACCCTCCGGAAAAATGATAGCTATGGGGTTTGTATTTCTTTTAGTGTGAATGAAAGGTTGTCTGGCAATCTCACTTCCTAAAATATCTTCAAGATCCACTATAAAGCAATGAATGCTCAGTAGCCATATTCCAGAGGCTGGAAGCAATGGCCTGACCCCACTGTAACTAACTCTACTATAATTAGCCCACTTCTTTTTTAGAAGTCTTAACATGTTTTTTTCATAATCTCCCTCAATTAATCCAATTCAAAGGGCTTGCCAGCATTGCCAGGTGGTCCGACAAAGAGGACGAGGAGGAGGCGGTGTCTCCGCGGCTCTTTACGGCACTGCACTCCGGGTGTTTATGCTGATGGCTTCCAACTGTTCTGCACGGGGTGAATAACAGCGGCCACTCATTGTTCTCGGCACAAATGGGAGAACAGACTGAGGGACATTGTTTCGGGATGAAGAAGAAAAAAAATGCAAAAATCTGGACCTTGGACAAAGGAAAGAGCTATCAAATGGCATGATAAGTGTCAGAGAAGCTGCAGAGGTGCAGCCTGCCTTCACAAAAAGAAAATAGTTGGGGAAATAGTATAGTGACATGATAAATGACGAGGGAGGTTCTCACTAAATTAACTTCCCCTGAATGTACATTAAAGGTCTTTCAGAGGCAATTACTATGTATCCTTTTTTCTTGGACATCAGGCCATTGTACTTTGTTTTCAAACCAACTGAAAACATTCAGCTTGATGTTATCTGCTTATGTTTTCTTCCTATGATAATGATTTTTTTCAGTTTCAGTCGATTAGCTATGTGATTTCTGTTGATATTGATTGACCTTTATTGGTACGTTTCCCTATCTCTTGAGCTATTCATTAGGACATTTCCCAAATTACTTAAATATGTACTTACTAAAAACTTATTCCAATGATCTTTTCATAATTTGGGTCAAAAGAAAAGCCAAAGGTTCAGGATTCTTGCAGCTGATGTATTTGGCTTGTTTATAGGAATGCTATGAGCTGCTTGGCAAATAGAAAGTGGATTTTTTTAGGTTAATTAATAGAGCTTCAAATGTTCTATATTGGTTCATAATGTGTTGATGGACAGCATGTAGTTAGAATGCAATGCAATGTAGAGACAATATTTACACTTACATATCTATTGTACAATTATATATTGTTTAAGTGATAAATCCAATCTGATTGGAGACACAAAACTTCCCTCTGACTGGATTTCCTATTTTGCAGGGATGACCCCTGATAGACTGCAGCTCTAAGCTTTAGTTATTGTCACCATTATGACATTTATGGACTGAATTAAAAAAAATTAACCCAGAAAATGCTGTCTTGATTGAAAATGCTGTCTAACAACTAGAGGGTTACACACGAGCAGACTTCCTCATGAAATGCATCCATTGTAGAATGATCATGGCTATAAGAGCAATTAAGCATTTAACCAATTAAAATGAAAATACAGTTAATATATAGATATATTAATTGAAAGATAAACAAAAAAATGCAGATAAACATTCGTAAAAGGTAATTATACGCCAACGCATGTCTTTTCTGTCGGTGGTGGCTGTGTCTTAATGGCTAGGGAAGTGCACTTTTAATTGAAAGATTGCAGATTCGAATCCCCCAACCAGCAAGGCTCTACTCCCCAGGTGCCAAATTAGTTGCCCCCTGCTATGTCACATAATCATGTATTGGTTAAATACAGAGGACTCATTTTGTTGTTCTGTGGTGTGCCAGCAATGGCAATTGATCACTAAATTATCAACTCAAACAAATGACACTGGATAATTAACATCCATGCATACATTCAACAAATATGATTTCATTTTTGAGGTCCAAAATTAAAATAGTTTTATTCTAAAACAATCAACACTGGAATAATAATTTTTGATAATATGACTACGCTATGAGTAATGAAATTAACATAAAAAAGTTACATGTCAATACATGTGTATTATGAATTGAAATTTTATATATTGCCACCTGCAACTAATACATTTTTGAATACCATGCTGAATAGTACGAAAGGAAATACATAGATTTCACTGTCCAATAAATGTGGAGAAAATCTGAACAAATGAAAGAGCTCATATGACATCTTTTATGTCCCAAGGCAGATACAGAATTTTCAGCCAGTCAAACCTCTGTTATCGGAATAGGGGAGAATCACTCCCATAAACAGAGCCTGACTATGTCTTTCCTGAAAGCATGCTTGGGCACAGCTGATCACCCGCATAAGCAGGCCAGCATATAGTATAATATCTGTTTGGCTGGTCATAAAGCGATCAGCTCCCCACCCTCACCTCTGTGCATCAGATTTCATCATATCAGGTGAGCTGCGATTAATGCAATGGTGACATGCTTTTCAGGGTTAAATAATGTCAATCAAGAATATATTCATTTATGTTGTTCCCTTATTCCAAGGCTTAAAGGAAAACATTTCTTAGACTGGTATTGACTTGACAAACCTGATCAAGTATCACTTTTCATTCATTACATGACTTCTCTCTATTATTAACCATTTGTGTATTTGAATTTACTTGCATGTGATACATGAACAATAAACCATTTCAGTTTTCACTTAGTTAAAATTATTGTAAAAGTAGCAATATTATATAAACATTTATGAGTCTTGTATTGCCTTATTCATAAAATCTGGCAATCGGGAAAAAAATGTGGCTTTTGATTTAAGCAAATAACATCACTGCATGACTAGGTAATGTGTAATTTACTGGCTCTACATGCAGATGAGGTCATCACTGCATGACCAGGTAATGTATGGTTTAATGCCTCTACATGTATATAAGGTCACCATTGCATGACTGAGTAATGTACGATTCGCTGGCTCTACATGCAGATGAGGTATTTGTTTTCAATTTAGCCAGTGATAATTATCTAGAGATTACATTTTTCAAAGGTGAACCTTAATTTAAGCACTTGTTTTTACTGTAGATATAGAAATGCTAACTGCATGAAGAAATACTTCATACAAATTTCTGCTTAATTCCTTATTAATATTTTTTAAATATTTGCTGGTAAGGTGTCTGGATGTTTTTTCTTCTGACAGGGGTCTCTTTGTGACATCTTTGCTGCTCAAAGTTTAGTAATAACAGCTGGGCATGTGTGAGTTTTTAATCTTTTATTGATGGCAAAGAGACAGCCAGTAACCACCACCTAACTGGATTATGTCAACTTCCCATTTCTCACTCAGATCAACTGGGGCCTCAACTCTCCCTCGCCAACCTGTAGGGAGAAACAGCTGGGGGTAAGACCTGGCCTCGTAATCTTGCCTTTCTTCCATTTACTTATCCTCTCCTCCATAAAGGTCTTTAAATCTTTTCTAATCCTATGAGCCAGAACTGCAGCATTTTAGCTGAGTTCTGCTATGACTTAACAATGTGACCATTCTGTCCCAAAGAGAGCAACAGCTAAAAAGAAAGGCCTCTGCTTTTTTTTCCAGATTCAGGAGTTGTGGTTGCACGGTTTGCAGGCCTGCCACACCAGATTCAACGCTGATCCAGCATCTGCGGGTGGCCTGGACATGAAAGTCCGCAGTGGGTCACAAACACGTTCCTGCTTGGAGGATGTTGAGCACCTTATCTTCTATTTCCACCTTATATGAAAGGGCATTCGCATTTACGGCGATGGCATTTGTGTTTGTTTTGAAAGCAACAACCAAAAACTAAACAAAGCGTGGATTACTCTATAGGGTGGAGTTCAGTTTCTGGCCTAAAATATTTGCATGTATTCTGATCTTTGTAAGTCAACCAAAATACCACTTAAATAAATAGAAATTATTGTAATGCACTACCCCTGCACAATACCCTGAAATCATATTTATTACATAATTTATTTTGAAATTATGTTATTCGACTAAAGTCAATGCTATCCTAGGATTTCATCTTTGGTCAAATTTTGGTTCATACACATCTTGCTGGACACTGCACAAATACATGTAGCACAAAAACATTAAAGGATTTCTTGTGTGTGGCCATAATTACCACAACCCCCTAATAACTCTAGTAATCAGATAGTATGACCAGCTTTGTTGTAATCAGCTGTGAGGTCACCTGTTGATTACACAGAATGACAGCTCCACCTAAATAGATTTCATCATGAATTGTCCTACTAATTAATTTGAGTACGTTATCATATTTTTTATGCATTTTAGGTTTATTAGGTATTTTAGTTTCTAAAATATGGTCAATGTATAAAAATTATTCATTTCTTAGTCTAAGTCTAATGGGCGATTATTGCTGTTCTGTTGATTTTGGCAGTGAACCTGAATAAATGACTTCTTTAATACTATTACTACTACTACTACTACTACTACTACTACTACTACTAATAATAATAATAATAATAATAATATAAATAATAAAAATAATAATAATAAACTGGTACATTTTGTTCAGGAAGGATTAGTAGGTGATACACTACTGGTATGTTCACCGCAATTCACACAGCAGTA
>JAODUD010000117.1:12530520-12558599 GCA_026784285.1 Stomatorhinus walkeri
AAACTGGTACATTTTGTTCAGGAAGGATTAGTAGGTGATACACTACTGGTATGTTCACCGCAATTCACACAGCAGTAAATATATGCATTAAAATGCACACTCATGGCTGGCTAAATAATATTTCTGTAATGTTTTTAAAGAAAACTAGAACAAAAATTCAGAGGTTAAAAAGTGATTTTGAAGCTGTCATTGCTTGTAATGGAAATGTTGTATGCTGAAATGAGGCATAATGTGCCAGCATTTTTTTATCAGAAGGGATCAAGGAAAAATTGTCCTCCTTTTTCATTTTTTTTTTCAAATTGAATTGTTCCTTTAAACAGCCCCTCAAACGCTGCTGCAAGAGGTTTTGCTGTATTTAAGACTTTTACCCATATCATTCCCAGAACCCTCAGCTCCCCAACACGCATGAACACGCAGGTGAGTCTTTGCCAAACACATGAAATCCAGAAACTTCTAAAGCCACCACATAATGAAATGCAGTTTTGCGATGGATCTTTGTTAGCAGAAATACCTTATAAGTATATCATCAAGCAGCTCCTTTTATTGACGTTTGACTAATCCATTCTAACAAATTAAATTAAAGACATTGCTGTAAGCTGAGGAAAACGTATCGCAGACACACATTTTGAAATCCAAACCATAGAATTGCTAATATATATTTTTTATTTGTTTCTTTAGCTTTGGTAAGGTGGTTCAGTGGGCTGCACAGCTGCTTCACACTTCACTGTGTTTAGTTGGGGGCAGGCAGAAATGTGGAAGAGGATTAGGGCCACCATGTAAATATTATTTGAATTCTGACTTTAATCTATGAATTCTGAATTTAGAAAAAAAAAGTAAGAATTCTGAGATTAAAGTCAGAATTTTGAGAAAAATAATCAGAATTCAAATAATATTTTCATGGTGACCCTAATCCTCTTCCGTACAGAAATAACTACTCTGCTCTTTCTACGTTTTCAAATTCTTAGTGGATGTGGGCCCAGCATGTGTGTGCGTTTCTCTCTTTTTCCAACAGCAGATTTTTAAAGGTAACTATCCTATAGAAAACTGCTATTTTTGGAGATGCTACTTTCCAAGCAAATGCATCCATATAACACAGTATGTCTGTTCTCACATCATCATAATATGTGTTATAATTTGTCACTGCAATACTAAATCTGTTGTTTTGTATTAAACGTAAAAGAACTTTGTCTGCTATGACATTGCAATGACAGAAAATTCTGCACAGATCTGAGACCATCTACATGCTGCCGTTAAAGTGTCCTGGTGGATTTGAGGGAAGGACCTTTGCTCTGGTTTTTGCTCTTGTTTACTTTAACCTCTACATTAACCTCTTATTTAAATAACCTCAAAACTTTCCTGCACTGAAATACATTAAAATACATGGAATACAAATTATTACAGTATGTCTTTCATCATCTGTGTGCAGTGTATATTTTTTTCAAAGGGTAGCGTCTAGCCAGCTGTAAAGTAGAACAGGAATTATTGTATATTAAATGTAATATAAATTATATATAATTAATATAAATTTCATTTTATTTCTTTTGAGCTCAAACATAAAGAACCAATTGCTACTTGTCATGCCTGGTAAAGCATCAACATTTGAGCTGTTATGAATAGTGATACTATCCATTGCCGCGGGGAAATTGGGCAGCTTTCACACATCCCACCTGGCTCCCCATGAGAGGCACAGACACACATGAATATCCAGGTGACTACAAGTTTTGGGGCACCTGGGGTCTGCCGGCACCCAGCCCCCCTGGAGCAGTCAGTGTTAAGGGCCTCGCCCAAGGGCCTGACTCCGACCATAGGATGTAAACCCACAATTCTCTGGACAAAGGTGCGGTGCCCAGCATGAGTTAAACACAGCAACAAAAATAAAAAGAAAACTTAATGCACCCTTAATGAAATAGGATTCAATAGGACTGTATTGCTAACTGTCTAATCCATATCCTTATCTGTACAGTGTGGGAAATATATAATTTATATACTCTTTACCAGATCTTTACCTGGAAATATACAGCAAGTGGAAAGTTTTTTTTCTTATGCTTCTTGAGCATATGGGAATATAGAATTAAATATAGGATGCACAATAATTCAAACAAGCACTTAAACATTGATATAGATTTTCTTATGTTTTTCATAGCTCTGATTTCAGATTTATAGACATTTCTTTAAATATACCTCCAGATCATTAACCGTTGATAAATTAATGACTTTTTACCAGGTCACATGTAGCAACAGTTAGTGGAACAAAATGTTGTATACTGTTGTATTATAGTGTATAACGATTTACTGATTTGCTGTCCAGGATAAGTGATTGGAAGATTACGGAAAAAAAATTTCAGCAAATTTCAGCAATTGAATTTTGACAGCCCAGTGCAATTTTTGGTTAGTTTCTTAATTAGTTTTTGTTTTTTTTTCTCATCAACAAGTGAAACATGGGAACTTTTGGAATGTGACCTTTTGTTGTGTCCTCTAAAAGGACACTGAACCTGGATACTTCTATGAATTTTCCTTGTCAATAAGTAAAGTGCAATTCTGTTAAACATATAGTTTTGAAAAAAAGATTCCATGCATGTAAATTTAATGCAACACAATTCTTGATAAACATAATGTTCATAATAATAATAATAATAATAATAATAATAATAATAATAATAATAATAATAATGTTAATTTTCTGCATCTACAAAACATAAACAAACAAACATTCCAGGTTAAAATGGACTGAATTTTCTTGATTTAATCATTATTGTGGTTCTTACACTATGACTAAGACATGAACAAGTTGTGGGAAACTACTAAAGAAAAAAAGGTAAGTAAATAAGCACACCTGGGCAAATCTCCATTATCTGACCTCCACTCAGGTGTAACCCCCCAACCCCCACACATTTCACACAGGTGGCTTAACATGACTAGACCCACAAAAGGATACTCATGTGTAAATCATTGTTTTTTGACTCATCAATTTACATTTTATTTTATACATTTCCCATTCAAGCATAAAAAGATTATGTAAAGTAATACCCTAATAACGGTTTTAGTCATATCTGGTCCTGTATTATGCAATTCCAAACATACATCAGCCTTGTTCAGTGGAACAGAAAACTCCCACATCCTCTAAAATCTTCCTGCCAATGTGCATTTCTCTTACATCACTCTGCCCAGTCCTTCTCATTTGTAATTTTAATCAGGGCAGCTCCATATGTGTTAAATATGCCACTCAGTCAGTCTACAGTTTACAGATCTTCATAAATTATTTCTGAGGAGCAGAAAAGCAGAAGTCCGTATGTGAATGGAAATTGCTCAGTGTTTGCAAATGTGGTATTATTTTAAGAGAAGCTAAGTAAAGACAGTAATTCAAGTGGTCGAAAACTATGTCACAAATTAAAGACCACTGAAACCCTTACTCTTAGTTTGATCATTAAGGGTTATACTGGCAAAAATAAACACTGCACAGAAAACGTCATGATTAGACCTTTGAAGAACTATATAAAGTAACACAAAAATATGGTTTGTGTTCATGATAGAGGAGGAAGTAGGATATTGCTTTTTACTATATGGGCTTTAACATAACTATTAGTCCAGGATTTATGATTTAAGATTTATTTTATATACAGTATGGAACTGAAGACACCTCTTTCATTCTGTTATTATAATTAATATTATTTAATCAATTGTTTGTGTTTTCATCCAAAGCTTTCTTAAGGTTCAGTATCAGTACAGTCTATTAAATATTTCACCTTTCGGATCTTACACATGGCCGTTGAAATGTACCTATTCGCATTTAGACAAGATTAACGGTAGTTCTTAAGTGTTTTAAATATACAAAAGAATGACCTTGTAAAATGGTTCATTTGTAGCAATGAATAACCCAAAACATAGCTTGAAAATCCTGAATATCATGCTTTCTGCATGGTTTTTATCCCACTTTAACTGCGCACACCATACAAGGTTAATTCTTTTGACCTGAAAGAAGCCTACTTGAAATTATAAGGCATTTCTGCCTTTTAACAGAAACCTTGAAATCCCCTTTGTTGGCTCTGAAAAGACAACACTAACACCGAAAGCTGACAAAGAATGTAAATAATTTTAAATGACAAGTGGCTGTTCTGTTTAAGTACTTAGTTGAATTGTGGACCTGAAAAGTATCAGGACAAGTGAATGAATGGTGAAAATTCAACTCTTAGAGTTCGTGTCTTCTCTGTTTGAAAGTAATGAACTCTTATACATGTTTGAGCATGCGATTAGCTGACTTGTTTCAAATGAACCTTGGCTTGATGGCATTCACCAGCTATTTTTCTTTGTTCCAAGCATCTATTGGTATTAATTTCCTTATTATCAAAGTATGGTTGTGTTTAGAAAACAGCAAACACCTGTCGTGTGTCTGCGAATTATGTATAAAAATTCTAAGAAATTGTAGAACTTGGTAAATAGAAAAACAGAATATGTTTCAAATTTGCCCAGTTCAGAGCAGTTACAATTTTATCAGCAGCAGAAAAAAGGAAAGACCAATTATCCCTCTTTGTTTTGATAAGTAATCTCTTCCTCTTTTCTAGACCCTCCCTTAGAAATTAGTGCAAAGTGAACCATATTAAACAGCTTCAACAGAAACATAAAATGCACAGAAACGTTTGTCAGATCCAGTCGAAATGTACACATGTATGAAGGTTTCCTGTTCTTTTAGGAAGATGTAGTAATGATAGCTTCTTTACTGTGGATTTCCCACCCCTTTCTTGAGCTTGGCATTGGAATACGTGGAAACACAGCACATAATGGGTCAAGTTACTTTATGATGGAGATCAAACATTAAGATTTAATGCTTTAAACAGTGTCCCCATTGGATGTCACTGTTTAAAGCATTACAGTTTAAGTACTTCCATTTGTTTGCTTGAGTTGTACTGACAGCCTTTGTAGGCTACTGTACACTTTTTGAACCTGCCACGGTGTTTGACAACAGTCTGACCTTTCCTTCAGATCACTAAATTTGCTAATACTAAGGGATGCTACAGTTTGCTTTTTAAAAGCCATCCTTCTCTGTCCTGCTTACGCTCAAGATACAGCACTGACAGATACACAGATGAAGGTGACCGCAGCTATCTCCAGGAAGCTCATAGTTTTAATTCAGTAATAAAAATGTGTGTGTTTCAAAATAGTAGATTAAACATTAATTTAAACAGTTAATGAACACAATCAAAATTTATCAATTTTTTTTAAAGATGTGGGTGCCAACCCTTTAGGGGGCGCTAAATGATTCACAATATTTAAAACTTTGATCCTTAGTGTTTGGCCACTTCCAAACAATTTTAGAATAAAAATATTTGACCACTGGACTTTTTTCTTCCATCTTTCACTCAAAATTAAAATGCCAAGAGAACAAGAAAGGAACATATTTGTGTTTCACTTTGCATTGTTTGCATTTGAGATAAATTTAGAAAGAATTGAAAAAATAAACAATTATGTACCTGTTTGCCTACATTAAAATACATTAGATTTACATTAATGTGTGAAACCATTTCTGATATTATATCTCCTTATCAACCACACCTACTAGTATATCATGTGATGCTGTAAAATATAAAACAGAAACTGAAACAATTCAAAGTAATCAGTAAAACAAAAAGAAATGCCAGTGGTCAGTGGTGACAAGGACCTGTGCCAACAGTTGTAGCTGCCTCATTCACTGTAAACACTTTCAATCATGGTAAAAAATATGCTTTCATCCACTGGCATATTCTGCATACTGGCCTCACTCAGAAAAACAGTAGACATGTTTGCCTTTTCTCATTTATTTACAGTTAAAAGCTCCTTCCACTTGGTCACTTTCAGTGTGCGCAATGCTTTCATCATCATCTTGCAGATAGAGTTCACAAGATAGGAGCAGACCATTGGGATTCCTGCCCATTGCTGGGAAGACACATAGGTTTGGTTTCAACATTGGTAGGGAACAAATCAGCCCTAAACTCCCCTCCCAGAAACACGCAGTGCTGCAACAATATTGGTAGGGGAATGTCCCTCATACTACTACACAAATCTATGCCTTTGGAACACAAGAACACACACAGTTATATAATATATGCAATTTAGAGATGCTAGTTCACCTGCCTGCATGTCTACATCTATCATGTCTTTGTCTTTGGTCTCTGCACTAAATGAAGAAAACATAAAGACATGCTTAACTTTACATATGACATTTGAGGAGTTACAAGCATCTGTGCACTACTGTTTGACAGACATTTGGAAGCCATTAGAGAGTAAATGGAAATATAAACTACTGCAAATTAATTGGAAGAAAATGTGTTGTGCTGTGGTAAAACTGAAGGTTAAAAAAGCAGATATCTTTGCAAAGCATATTGCATGTGCTGGCAATAAAAACTGAGAAACGCAATGACCAGTGTGCCAGGATACAAAACAGAATTCCCGTCACTCCCTGTAATTTGACAGTTGGTTTACAACCCATTATCGTAAATTCACTTAGAGGCCTTTTTAATGAACAGTTTATGATCCACAAACCTGAAGCAAGCAGCTCTGGGGCCAGTTCAAGTAAGTGCAGCTTGATGTGTCACAGGGAAAAGTATATAAATATATATATTAGAAATGTCTAACAACAATCATCATTTTCATGCAAACACAACCCCAGCAGTCTGCAGAACTCGACCCAAAAGTAACAGTTCAAATTTATGTTTTATTCAATTGACAGTTTAAACATATTCTTGCTAAATCTGTGAAACTTTGTACTAGAATAACAGAAATATAAGTATTACGTTTATACCTGTTTTTTGAATGATGTTTTATAGGCTGACAGGCATTAGGGTACCATCATGGACCCCTGCCTCCAGTGCTGAGGGTGTGAGAAGTGTGCATGTTTCCACTGGGTATTTTGATTTCCGCAGGCAGTCCAAAGACATTCAGTTAGACTGCTAGAAATATCCTTAAATTGCCTTATATATATGATGGAGTGTGTATGACATTGTAGCCTGTGATGGACTGCCATTCTATTCTAGGGGTACCCCAGCCTTTTGCCAGATCTGCCTGGGATAGGCTATAAGGCCCCTGATACATGACCAGGATATGCAGCTGGGAAGCAAATGCACGCTAGGCATTGTAGACCTTCCTAATGGTTTCCTGTTGAGCTTGCAGGTACGATTCCAAGTGCTAAATGATTCATAAAATGCCGTCTTATCTAAATTCCATTTTTTTAAAATAAAATTTTATGAATTATAATGATAGAAAATAAAATAACAGGATCAAGATACTTTTTTTCATTCTACCAAGATATTAGTTTTAAAAAATGGTTTGCTGCACTTCCTAAATTGTTACAAGTAATCTTACCATCATACTAGTCCCAATGTGTCAACATACTATATTATTATTATTCTAACTAAAGAAATTCCTCATGACACCTGCCAGAAAGGGTGTTTCTAACAGCAATAGCCACATCACTGGGAATCCATCCAAGTCAAATATTGCTTTCCCTGTATTTCATAGGGCTACTTACGGACCTTTTCTGCCGTTTCACAGTGCCTCATTAGACACACTCTAATGTTTGTGACACTGGAAAAAGATCGGCTCCCTATTTACACAAAAAAGGAGATATCAAATGCAGCTCTCAGATGAGGACTTACGACAATGGTTTGTAGGACTAGATCACAGGCTCTGGATTGTGTTATCTGTGGAACCTTTGAAGGGGTGATATGTTTTTGCCACATTAGGACCTTGAATGGTACTTCAAAGGGGATGACATAAGTCGTTGTGACCAGACTACAAAGATAAATCACCATCATGAACTTTAGAGAAATAATTTGTTTTAAGATCCCGATTAAACTTCTGTTTATCTGCTTCCAGTGGGAAAAGGTGTTCAAACATGATTCTGTTTTTGTTGGCCTGCTTGCCTACTGGGAAGTTCTCCTTCAGCTTGCCATGAAACCCATCATTTTGGTTAGGCATAGTTTCTACTATGAATAGCGTAAAAATCACATGCTTAAAATTTTCTTCAACATAGTTTCATATCAGCATGCGTTGCTGTGCTAGCATAACATATGGGAGTTTCATTATGGAAACTGGAAAAGAGATGCATGTTATGTAACACGCACATTTAGAAGTCTCTTGTTCTCTTGTGTGTTTTTTATTGAAGTATGAGCTAGCAAAAACTATGTACTCCGAAAAATGTATCAATAAAACCAAATTTTATTTTTCCATTTTCACTTGGCAAAATACAGTATTGCAGCCTTTGACCAAGCCAGTGGTGTCTGTATAGTGTAAAAAAGTAACATTTAAAATGCCACCCATTTTAAGATAAATGTACTCTCAGGTGTGTTCTCAGCTTGTTGATCCTGAATTCTGTTTGTTTGTTTATTTGTCCTATTTCATATATTCTTATCTTCCCAGCACTTTTATGGTGAGTGTCATAGTGGCAGCATGTTGAACAGTGGCCTGTATTATGAAGCAGGGTTACTGGCTTATCGGGGTAACTTGTTGGATTTAAAGGAATCTGGGCAAATGGGTAAGTGAACGAATATGTAAGTGAAGTCCATTTAAATTGTGGTACCTTAAATCCGACAACCTCGATAAGCCAGTGGTTACCATTTAGTAGTATACTGTAAACCTGGATAAGTTGATTGTACTTAAAACATTTTCGTCAAGTGATTTCCTCAAATGATTTACGTTATTGACGGTAGAAAAATACACTTACATGTTTTAAGTAATCAGCAATAGAAATGAAATTTGGAGGCTACTTAAAAGTACAATAGTCAGAACTTAATATTATAAGTCAAATACACTTAAATCCATAGTTTTATTAAAATATGAATATATTAAAATTTAAATATTTGGGATAAGAAAATCCCAATTAATTCTTTTGTCAATGACCACACAATGCAGTACTTAATAAATGTATTAATTTATTTTATTGAAACACACAACAAACAATGATGCTCTGTGTGAAATACCAGATGAAAATCCAAATTAATGGGTTTTTGGCAAAAGTTACAACATTATGTCTTTACCTTTTTCTGCAGATATTACTTTACTACAGTACCTCTCTATGATGCAGCAAATAGAACATGTGTGTTGGAATATGAAATGATTCCAATCCAAATGCAATCAGAGCACAGTTCTTTAATTGTTTGCTCTGTGAACAATTTTCAGGTTTGAGAAAAAACACTGACCATGCAGCATATACTGACCGTGCAGTAGCAGCATATACTGCAATTGCAAAAGAAAAAAACTGCATGCTTTGCATGCCACACAACAAAGCAGGCACTAAGAACATCAGCCTTAAGAACAACTATGCAGTGAAAAAATAATAGAGTTGGTAAAAAAATAATAATAGAATACTACTACTACTACTACTACTATTACTACTACTACTACTACTACTAATAATAATAATAATAATAATAATAATGTGAGTGAGTGGTGTGTGAGTGTGCCCTGCGATGGGCTGGCCCCCCCATCCAGGGTTGTTCCCTGCCCCATGCCCATTGCTTCTGGGATAGGCTCCGGACCCCCCGTGACCCATTAGGATAACTGGGTATAGGAAATGGATGGATGGATGGGTAATAATATTAACAATACTAGACACATCTAGCACAGGAAGAATCAGATACAATATGAACAACTGCAAGACTATTTGCACTAGTCAGTGCAAAGTAATTATGCAACGACACAGACATGAAGAGCTGTGCCATTAGCATAAATGTGTCTTACACTGCAAGCTCATTCTTCAGCTTCTGACATTTTGGAAATGGCTCACTTCAACCTAAATTAAGCATTACCTGCTGAATGAAGGTAAAAGTGTTTTTCAAGCACTCCGGGTACTGCAGGTGGAGTGCGTAGGTAAACCTAAACAAGAGGCACATCACTTGAGGTAAGTTGGTGAGTGCTTCCATTGCAAGACTGCCCTCTAGGATGATGCCTGCTCTTGAGGGGTTGAGTTGTAGCCATGCTGGGCTTGCAGCTCTGTTGTCCTCATAGCAGAGGATTCCCACTGGAATGACCATGGAGTTTCCCTCAGTAAGACTCTACATAGTGCAAGTAACAAGACACAAAGAGGATACTCAGGTTAACAGCAATTTGTCTACAATTAGCTGTATAGAATTTTTTAATATTGTGATTTTTGTTAATTCAATGTGGTTTTATTTTAGGTACAAGCTGTTAGAACCATTTTGTGTGTGCTCATGTATAAGTGTATAGGTCTCTTCCATGTCGTGACATGTGAAGTGTTGCAGAGTAGAGCAAGCTAAATAGAATTTAGGGTTGATCTGTATTTTGCAGGTATATTAGCAATAACCCAATACATTGCACACATTTTGTGTTTCTGCTTTGATCTTCCCAAAGTGTTTGCTACTTCAAAATCATCTAGATAAAGAATCAGTGCAACTGTGAATGCATTGAAAGAAGGCAATTTCCCTTAAAGTGCTCTCCATCGGCAAATGAACTATATCCATGTGACATTCCTTTATCTAAAATGTCGTTTTTGTTTAACAGTCTCTGTAGCATGTGTTGTTTAGGAACATATACAACTGGTTTTGTAGTTCTTTCAACAACATATTCTATCGGCATCACCATTAGAAACTTATTCCTCACTTAGACTGTCCTCTTTACAGTTCCTAGAGATTCACGTTTGCCACACAATTATCACATTATTTTCTGAAAAAGCACAGATGATCTCCACATTTGGATAATATTTAAGTACTGACTTGACATTACTGTAAAGTAATGGTTGTGACAGGTCATGTATTTGGCAAAGGTGTTGTATCCCTTCTTGTACAGCACTCTCTGGAATATGTACAGTAGTTTGCATTTTCAATAAAGCTAGATTATGTTCAAGCTGTTTTCCTAAACCACAAAGATCATTGCAGGCTTCTTCCATGACCTCTAGGTCTTCTGTGTCAGAAGTTGAAAGTTGTTGTAGTTCATCTTGACTTTCATGGGCCACTTTATCACAAAAATCATTGGTTATACTGGCAATTATCTCAGTCTTGAAATTCTTCCAGGTATTTCCTCTATGGGTTTTTCTTTTGTGTGCATTGAAAGTAGAGTATACACTGCACTGAAATTTACAGTCTTTATAAGGACAATCAACTCTGTGATATTGTGCAGATGAGCAAAGTATTCCAATTCAGTGTAGGGTTCAAGAAATTCACATGACAAACAGTGAAACTTAATTTGAGCATCTATACAGTTTGTGGTTGATCAGTGCTTCTGGTGTGAAAGTGGAATAAATGGCTATTTAGTATATTGAGAGACTTGAATGAACACATATGTTCCTGATGCAAGCAAGGAAAGGGTTCAGTTCTTGCACAAGTTCCATGTTTTAGCCCGTAATGTTTAAAAAACTGTGCTATCTTCTCGCAGATGGCAGGGCAGTGCTTGCATTTCCAAAGCATTTTAATGTGGCTTTAAACAAAACTATTAGTGCAAAAAAATGACAAATGTTAAAAGTGGGCATTTACTCTTTCAGACCTACATTGAAATAATTTGAATTCTATATTACTTTTGCAAAACTGTATGTAGGGAACACAAAGTAGAGAGCTGCTCTAAATAAAGAATGCTGCAATTATTAAATGCTCACTATTCACTTAAGACAACCTCAAATTTACATACATTCAAATGCACGTTTCAAACTACAAAAGTTCCAACAGTTTCTAATTAGTAGTATGTGAATAGAGAAAACAACTCACATTGTTCACGCAGAAAATGGTATCCTCTTTACTGCAAGCAAAATTCTTTTAAAAGGGTCCAAACTTGACAAAAACAGACAAATGTAGGCAGAAGGTGTGTTGTCCAAGGAGCATGCAAAGTACAAAAACCTTAAATTGCTCTGTAAAAATAAGAAAATGGCACAACTTTCTCTGTATTCTCCAACGGACGAGCACAGACTTGTCTTGAGTTTTCAGCCAATCACAACAGGCAGCACTGTGTCCTGAGGTCAAACTTGATAGTTTAAGTTAGTTAAACTTATAAAAATGAATACGCCCAATTACCTTCTGATATACTCTTCATATACTCATACTGTTTACGTAATGCAGCAAAACTAATTCTTTATAGTGATATTTACTCAAACTGTTTGCATAGAAAGAACTTTTAGGTTAACAGTGTACAAGCCACGGGTCAGACTGGACCTTTGTTTCCATAGCCACAGACTCTAGCTTGTTCTGGAGGATCGCTGCTCATATCCAAGCCAGCTGGAAAATATAATGCCTCTAGCATATCCTGGGTCTTACGTGGGACCTTTACCAAGTAGGATGTGCCCAGAACAGCTCCCTTGGAAGCTACCCTGTGGCATCTCTGTAAGACACTCAAATCACATCAGTTACCCATCTTAGCAACAACTTTATCTTGAGGTCCATCTGGGTCTTTGAACTCCTCATTCTGTTGTCAAGAATGAGTGCAGATATCTCACTGCCTCTTATTCTTGCACCCTTCTACTTTGGTTCATTATGAACGTAGACCGACCAGTAACCTGTGACCCTTGTCCTGCAACTTAACTCCCACTTAACCACCAAAACTGTAGTAACCAAACAAATCCACTGGTCACTGTCATGTTCCCTCTTACCATCACCCAAGGTTAACTCCTTCACTGAGGGTGTACTCTCTCACCCTAATCTAAATGGGGCAAATCACTCTTTTTTTGAGAGAGTACCACAGCCTAATATTTTGAGGTGATGAATCTCATCCATGACTTCCACCTCCATAGTGAGTTCAACTGTAGTGGCTGACTCTGATTCCTGAGGACCTTCCAACACTGCCTCCTAATCAGAGAGCATATCCACTGGATTACTAACTTCCTCAAAGGGCTCTATTTTGATTATCTAGTGCAAAACGTAAAGTGTAGTGCAACTAACATTTTTGGGCGTGTCCAAATCCATTTAGCAATTCTGACACCGGAAAGGCGCAAAAAGGTTGTAATAACTCTGTTAATGGCGCGTTTGCCCAGCAAACCAGATCGCTTTTTGCCCGAGAAAATGAATGTATTGTGCGCAAGGTGACATCATCTACGGGAGCACCACTGCTCCTGAGCCTTTTGAGGTGAAGCAGGCATGGAATGAGGTAGGAGCGAGCGTGCCCTCATTTTCTGGCATTATCATCATTATCATCGGCATTGTGCTGAAAGCGGTATAATAACGTCAGGAGATGGAGAAAACAGAAGCTCACTGCTGAACGAGCACAGTGGGTGGGACTTAATTAGGCTTGTGCTTTTTTTTTCATTTTGGGTCTGCAGTTTACAAAATATAAATAAAAGTGCAATATTTGTTCAGACGAAACACAACCTTCAGTTAAGGTGTTTAAAAGTGTTCAAATAAAAGGCAATAGGGTTATTACCAGGCTATAGATGATTCAGGTCTCCTGCCAGCTGTACACGCCTTTGTTGGTATTGGCAGATGCAGTTCAGCATATTACGCCTTCTAAAGTCCTCATTTATATTGTAATGTGTCCTCATTTATGTCCACCAGACATCCATCACGCATGGCAATGTTACGCAACATACCACATGCCTCGAAAAATGCTGCTGAGGGCTTTACATTATACAAACATATGCAAAACAGCAACACGCTACAATTGCCCTGCCACGTCTCATCTAAAATACACCCCTCTTACAAGCGTAAAGCCGGTGCACAATCATTTGATATTGACCATGACCATGTGCATGCATGGCTTGAAAATAAGCAAATTGCTGGTATGAAACTAATAAAACCACTTTGTGTCATGCTTTGCATTGGTGAAAAATAGGCCCCCGATGTCTCCACCTTTGCTCAGCATGTGTGACAATGTTTTTTTTTTTTAATTTAAATTCATCTCGCACAGAACCTTAAGGCAGATGCATACCTTGACTTGTCTTGCTCATCCTGGTCTATTGGCAGGACTTTTTCAAGCACCTCAACCACTGTCTCTAAGAAACCTGGGTGTACTGAACCACTGTTAAGTGCATACACACAAGCAACATCCAAGTTGCAGTAGCATAGAGGCGACCCGTTGTACAAAAAAAAAAAATCCAGCTATACAGCTCCCAGAGTGAGACTTTTGAGTATCTTTACACCCAGCTGAGATATTTCACAATGAGGAACTCTAGAATAAGAGAGATTCCACCACAGATCAAGAGGTCTGGATCCAGAGCATAGAGAGGTAAGATTTACTATATATGGCTGATACCATTCTGTCTCTCACAATATCAGGCTCCTTTCCCATCAGTGAGGCAATATTCCACATTTCCAAAGCCAGAGTCAATTCCCGAAGTTTAATCCGTCTGGGGCCTTTTCTCTCATGCCTGCCACCCAAATGGCACCTGACCTCCACCTTTTATCTTGCAGGTGTTGACTGGCTGGCTGACGTGGGTGGCCCGGCCACCAGGAACTAGCCAGCAAACAGCACCCCCAAGCCTGACTCCAGGGGTGGGTCTCGGTATCCTTATTCAGAGCAGGGCATGTTGGTTCTTCTTGGTGTCTTTGGATCTCTGTTAGACCCTAGTTTGCCTGGCGTCTTCCTACAAACTTGCTAGCCAAGGGTAACCCTAAGATGAATTCAAACTCCAGACAATATAGCACTATGAATAGTCAAACATACAAACTTTCCCAATACAACAAGGCAAGATTTCCAAATCTGGTCCTTGGGGACCCACAGAAAATCCTCATTTTGCTCCCCTGGAGTGAGGAGGGAGCATTGTCTGGCAAGGAGCTGGGAGGGAGCAAAAATATGGAGCAACTGTGGGTCCCTGATGACCAGGTTGGGAAACAGTGCACCGAGGCCCTGATCCTCAGAGGGATGTTGGTTTAATCAGGGCACTAATTCATTAGGCGCTATATCACTTTCTGAAAACTGGCTCCACTAAATATCTCTGAATCTTAATCCAAAGTTATGTGCACTGCAGTATTTGTGAAAAACGTCTAAAGTAAATTTTAAACAAAGGCAGTGAGAACTGATGTTTTTGGCTTACATTCCAGAGCCTTAGATCAATGGCCCATCAATGAAATGCTAAATTGGCATTAAACAATTTCTTAAATTGATATTTGTGCCACTTTGTATAAACAACATTATTCCTGTCCAGTATGCCCTGATTATCTTTATAAACACAACTTTTTGGCTTCTTTTATCCAAAAGCAGATATATTCTTATTGGCTACTTGTGATAGGCCAAAGAAGGATGTTACATCTGGTCTGAAGTTAGCTCTGGTAATCAGATCAATTTCATAATCGTATTTCGACAGACATCATTGTTCCTAGCAGGCTTTCCATATTTACCCTTAAACTGGAGTACTTACAGAAATAGTAATTTTTATATGACCCCCCCATTTCAGAATTCCTGGTTGGTTGAACATTTTAAGAACAAGCATTGTAAAGCATAGATCAAATATAAGAATGTTTAATATACTAAAAGAAATCAATACCATTATATACTCCAAATAACAAAAGCATGCATTCTAAATTATTAAATCATATTTTTAAATTCTCAAAATAAATAATTTTTTCCACTTTAAAACACTCTTATTAGAAATCAAATACTATATCTAACTTACAAAACATTAAGAACATACCCACCGACCACGCTGAAGTTACATAGTGCATTTTTGCAGTGATGTTATGTAACCTTAAAGTATAATTTATGTGCTACATATACAAGTGAATCTGCCAGTATTTATGTAATAATCATACATTCGGACATATTTACACAGATTCAGGCTTAACTACCAAATCATGTGTGATTTACCACCACATTTCTTTGCTTTGTCAGATCAGAAGATTAACTCAACCCTACAAATACCAAGTTTTTATTAATATCACGTGACATCTTAAAATATCAGTTTCGTACCACACTGTGCCAAGAATCTCCTTCAATTTATCCCCATATCTGGCAAACCCGGTGAACACCTGTTTATTGTGTATTATGGCAAGATTAAAATATGCCTTGAATTTTGCACGTTTAACCATGCAAGCAGGCACTACACTATAAGTTGAAAGTAGAGTGTGGGTATCTGGGGTATATTCCTAAAGAAAGTAAAAGGTTACCAAAGGACTCACTATGGCCCTAAAGACAAGAAAGATTTTATGTTATTGATTCAGGTGTGATACATCACTTATATGCTAAGTGCACTGATGAAACAAAGAACATTCCATGGAAAGTTATTCCTCCAGAGCATAGGAGCAGGAATGAATGGTTTTGACTGAGTTGAAGTGTACTGTCTCAGTTCCACTCTGCAACCAATGTGTCTGTACGTGTGACAGAGTGATCGAGAGATAAAGGAAGAAAAAAACCTGTCTTATAGCACTTCGTCCCGACTAAGGTTTATTTTCAAATTGGCTTTAATGTAGATTCCTTAGAGACTCAGCTGATCCAGATTGAATGATTGATGAATATTGTGGATAATTTAAATAGCAGCAGATTTTATAATGCACAAGCTGTGCACCTACTTAATGTGAACCAGAATGCGTCCATATTCTATAGAATGATTAATGGAGATTGAAGCTCTGAGTGCCTGAAAAATGGGTGTGGTTTAATTGAAAGGAAGCTTTTTGCATGTCAGTAATTCGAAGTGGAAAAAAACAAGATGCAAATCTGATCAGGCAGTATGAGCTTCTGGATTTGGGGCCATCTGCACTGCTGGTGCTTGTTGCCTTGCAACATATGTAGTCAAGACACATCTGCAAACATCAGCATTGTGGTGGTCCATTTTAGTTTACATACCAGAATATCCATTACTTACTCTTCCTTTCAACTTTGGGGAAATTCGGCTTTTTGCCTCTTTGCTGCAGTGTTTTGTGATTGATATCATAGTAATTACCACACTGCTGCATGTGTATTATTCTTGGCTCATTCACTGCACCCCTGCAGTGGGGCAGATCCACAACCATTCCAATACTGGGCACTCTCCACCCTCTCTCTTCAAGATAGATAGAGAAAATATTTTCTCCCTTAAATAATCCCCTTTCTCCCTTTAATTTCTTAAAAAAGCGGGGGGCAGTAAACTGATTTATATACAATTCATTATGTTGAATTATATGCTGAAACTTATTATAAATACATCATTTAGAAAAATACTGTAGTGCTGGTGAGATCTGTGCATCCTGTCATGCCTCATGAGCATGTGTACTGTACATAGCCCATGTCACAGTAAATAGCCCTTGTATTGTTGTTGTTGTACTAGTTATGATTATAATTCTATTTCCCTGTTGTCGCACATATGTTTGCCCGTGTCTTGTGTGTACCCTGTCTGATCCTCGCGTGTATTTAGCTTGTATAAATCTCCCACCGCGTGCGCACTTTACAGATCGGCGTCTGACCACCTTGTGGGGCCAGATATGCTCCTGTTAAGGACTATAAAGAGCATGTTCTGTCCCAGCAAGCAAGCTTTGTCGTTCGTCACTGCTCTCACCATGCCTCAGTCTGCACGGTGCTACATTGATGTCAGAAGTGGGATACCGGAAGCGATCCCACTGGTGCCGCTGGAGTGGGCGGTCTTTGACATCATCCGACAATCCTGCTCCTGCCAGGCAGACCTTGAGATGGAAAGAAAGCAGCGGAGCTGGAGAAGCAGCAGGGCTTCTTGGACGGGGACGACTCGGCTTGTCTGCTAGTGCTGCAGGAAAGAAGGGAACCAGGCATGCCACTGCCCAGAAGCTTGCACCAGAGCCAGCGGCAGATGAGCAGAGGATGGCCAGGGGACCATCCGCTCCGTCAAAGATGCACTGGACCTGCATAGCATGCTGTGAAGTTACTCCTGCCAGCCTGCTGGCTGCGCGTTGGGTGCTGGTAAAGTTCTGTTAAGGACGATAATAAAGAGTGTGTCCTGTCCCACCAAGCAAGTCTGCCTGTCCTTCGCTGCTCTCGCAATACCTCAGTCCACTCAGTGCTACAATTCTTTTAATATTCTAAAGTAATACAAAACTATGGCACTTCGTAAATTAAGTAAACAACACAAAAAACCTCGCAGCTTCTCAAGAGTCTTTTTTTCAGGGTCTGAACATCATAAGCAGCCTTAAAAAAATACAGCCTCAGATACAGCAGGTGTACATTCCTTGGAAAAAATGAGATGGAGTGTTACACTTCCTTTTCACACAAAGGTTAGATAATTCCTCACACACATGCAGGCACACATGTCATGTGTCTTCCTATGAATGACGTCCTCGAATGGGAGTCATGAGAATAACAACATCCTGATGTCCGTGAGCGGCCGAGTCGAGATTCCACCTCGGTGTCAGATGAGCAGGTGCTCCGGGAAGTTCTCCCGTGGCAGGGGATGAAAGGTGCGGAGGGCGGCAAGCTGTAAATAATTTCTGGTCGTGGGGAGACCAGCCCGAGAACTGTCACTCTGGTGATGATGTCATCGGCAAATATCAAACGCAGATTGCGGCTGTCTTCAAGAAGAGAGAGAAAAAAGAAAAACAATGAAACACACAGCAAACCCAACATGCTATAGTGAAGAAGAAAGGTACAACTGTAATGACTCCACCTGGGGTGCATTTCCCAATCGCACCAATTAGCAACTTACACACTTCACCATTCAGCTGCATGGTTCCAACTATGTAAGTTGCTAATATAGTTAGCAACTATGCTTTTAGAAAACACACCTAATAAGCAATACTGCAGCATATGGCTAACTCATAAGATCTAAAGAATAATATCGAAAAACTTAATGAAATAACAGAAGCTCCAGGTGACAAATAAACGTGTTATTTTGTTATATTCAACTTAAATATCGACTCTTGCCATGAAAATCTACATGTTGTTTCAAACAGGGCAAACAGCAATTTCCAGCCAGTAAATCTTTAATCACACATTTACAATTCCAGAGAGTTTCTGTTGACAGCAGTGCACACAGATGTTAGATGTGCTGTCATCACCTATCACCTGTTTTACGTACAGCAGTCCATAAAACATTGCATAGAAATCGAACAAGTTTTACAACTTCCCTGAGATCCTTCCTCTTGTACACTTGGTCTTAGAGACAAAATTCCTGGAATTTATGACTGAATATATAAAATGCTGTTTGACTGTTTAAAATATTACATTGTTAAAGGAAAATCATACATCACTAAGGAGTGTGATGTCACAGAAAAAAGCAAAAGTATTTACTGCTGAACATCAAATACTTCCACAGTAAATGTCTGAAAATGCTGGGTGATGAATATCTTAATAGGTGATGACACATCAAATACAGGAAATTGCATTCAATCACTTTCATAATCGACTTAAAAGCTATTAAATTAATCTGAATGTCAAATGAATTGATATATGTGTGTGTGTGTTTGTGTGTGTTTTCCATATCTGAAGCTTAGTGGTTGCTATTTTTAGATCATTATAAGTGATAACTATCACTACTCCAAACAATATTGTATATATAATAAATTATGTCACTATTATGTGTTGATTTTTTTTGCATTTTTCTATTATCATCAACAGTATTTACTCTGACCCAATACTGGACAAGCAGGATGGTTAAATTGATGGACATAGTTGCAATATCTTACATCTGTACTGTACTGGAGCAAATTCATGTAAAGGTGACACAGTAATTTACCTGCGAAGTCTAGAAGTTACACATACTGCCAAATTACCTGGCACCTCAAAGCTGCATATTTCTTTACAAATTGACAAGTAAATAAATAAATAAATAGATTACTTAATTAAACTAATCCTGAGTAAATTCCAGATTTGATATGTTTATGCATGAATCGTTCATCAAAATTTCTGCTGTATATGTAAGAATGTTAAAAACGCTGTAGTACAAACGGCAGCTGCAAAGATGAGATTAATTGAATCACCTTTTCAACTGTTTGGAAAATATCCCAGTACATATTTTAAAAGGTGTCTTAGAGCTATAGCAGCTGGTACTTACTGTATAGAGCATTGTGGAAATTAAGGAGGTTATTCTAGGCAGTCAATGTCAATAACATAATAAACAGAAGAGTTTAAACGGTGGGCCAAGAAAGAACTGCATAATTTCCAATTTCATTACTGAACACCTCAAAATGCCCCTCTCGAGATCTCTGGAATACTGCAAGTTTACGATTTAGAGCGCAAAAATGCATGCCATTTACATTACAAATAATTTATACAAATGATTCAGACCTATAAAACAATGTTTTTGATTTAATAACTAGTTGTTTTAGAACAGAATTTCGCAACTGTTCTTTTGTAATGTAATTATTCTGAAAACCAATACAGACATGTAACTGTGGTTACTATGCACATTATTCTTCTTTTTTGATTATTTTAATTAAGTGTATATCACTGATTTACGTTGTATTATTATTATGCTTCGCAGTAATTTTAGTGAGGTTAATATATATATATATGTTATGTTGAATGATCAGATTTAATATTAATTTCTTTTATTTATAATCAGTTACAGCACATTATTATTTCGGTTATATTTACATGTGTTACATTTAGGTTCAATATGTTCCCTGGGTTACCCATATTATTAGTTCCTGTCTGCCCTGGTACACAGGGGGACGGGTTTTGGAGGGGAACGGTGGAGAGCGGCTAGAGAAAAAAAAGGGGCAGAAGTTGGAAAAAGTTGTTGGCCATGTTGGCGATTAAATAAACGATCGTGAAAGAACTGTAGCCCGCTTACTACCCACAGCCCGAGGGAGAGACTGGTACACTCTACCCACGCATCCAGAAACCAGGGTTACAGGCATTGTATTCTCTAAATCTAATGGACATGAATCTATGTATTAATATTGATATATTGTTTTCATCTGGGAGCATTAATACGAGGCAATCATCATAGTAACTGTCAGGCTGCAGTTAATGTTTAGTACTGTGAAGCAGTTTTGTAAAACTAAAGCCCTTTATATTGTATTGAATTACATTATTTTAAGGTTGCTTTTATTACAGCCCTCTAGCATTTTCTGGTCAACTACAGTGAAGGTTTCTGATGCCTATCCTCTCTCACTTGTCCTGCCCGCAATGTTCCCACTTGCTTGTGGTGCAAACCAACTTGGACCAGGCCAAGTTAGACAATAAAAAAGGAAACCTGAAGGGGAAAGAATATGTATGGCTGAAGGTGAAACACTTGGCTGTGTTTCCCCGTGAACCTTTTGGCCAAAGACGTATTATGTGTTTTTTTTCTCTCTCTCTCTCTCTCTAAAAGACCCATTCAGCATGTTGAGTTTTATATGGGGCTTATTCGTTAGTCCTCGTTAAAGGCAGATCACTGCATGCAGCACTGCATTGTTTCGTGGAAGATTACATTCAGTGTAAAGTAATTTGTTTTTATTCATTTGTGAAATTTATGTACATTACTTTCTTAATTTTTTATATACAGTGATACCTCGGTTCTCGAACTTAATCCGTTCCGGACTCCGGATCAAATCCTAAAAAGTTTGAGTTCTGAACGAATTTTTCCCATAATGGAAAACCAATTAATTGGTTCCCGGCCCACCAGAATTACACCGAAATCTGTTTTTTTTTTTTGCATTTACACACAAAATGAACAGGATATAACAAGAAGAGCATTTTTTTTCTTAATGGCTTCCAAAACGATAAAAATCTTATCCCAGAATTTCCTGTCCAGCCCCGATTGTCCTCTCCTTCTGTGTGCCACGCCCCCTCATTAACCTCATGTGGAATCCCCGTGTGATCAGCTGTTTCGGGTTGTTGTCATTAGTCCTTTGTATTAAGTCCGCGTTTCAGTTTTTTCCCTAGTCCGGCCATTGTGTGCGTTCGACTTGCTTACAGCGCTGGCTTAAAGCAACGCATTCTGATCCTGACTCAATGCATTACGGTTAGATGCATTGCGACCTCTCACCTGGCTGCACAAACTGGAACCGCCTCCATGACGGCAAACCTTTGCCCTTATTGGCTGAAAAGTTTAGTTACATGGATGACGTTTATATCCTAGGCAGTTCCGAGGGTAATCTGCTATTTCTCCCGAATATCACGTAAAGCAGTGAAACTGATTTTCAATTAATTTACCTGGTAAAATAAAGTTTAAATAAATGATATAAATGCTCTAATAGTACACGCAAGTTGGTGGTTTAGTTACTGTAATATTGCACTGATTTATTTGGTTAATCTTCCAGTCTATGAAGAAGGCATTCAAGTAATAATTGCAATGTAATCAGTACATGACAATAAAAACTTTGAATCCGGTCCATTGTTTATTTTTATTATTACTCTGTATTCGTTGATTTGTTCGTGAATAGCAAACATTGTAACATTTGTACAACTATTACGTAACTTTTTGGTGAGCAATGGCTAACAAAATTATATAAAGTTCAGTGTATGACCTGCTACAGTATTTTCAATAAAATAGCATCATCACCAAATTTATTTTGAAAGTTTCATATTTTTTTCAGTTTGCTACATAATACAGTATTAAATTGACTTTAATTAAGCAGCTTCAAAATGTCAAGTTGGAACCAAGATGCGATTGATCCTTATCCTAGCTAACATATCTGCTGCACTCGCCACACTGGGGACATCAGTACTGCCAAACTGGACACTTGCCCGACCAGTTGTGTTTTTTATTAGGTTATTATTTAGCCAATGTGTAGCTTGGAGGTGTTTCCTTGAAAAGAAACAGTACTAAATTGTGTTTGCATCTTACTCACAAGGAAGCACTTTTAGCATTTTGCTGTTATTGAAAGGGACCTTTGCATCCTCTTGTGTCCATTCGACACTGATTAAGAACTCAGTCCTACGGACAGAAATAATTGAAACACAATGTGATAAATCACTCTGGTGCTGCTGCTAGAGCTGTACCAAACGCTAGAGATTCCCTGACCACTCCAAGAGAACTCTGAGTTTGTTAAAATATGCATACATTTTTGGGAAAGCACTCTGCAAGAACAAGAATTGATTAATATAAATCACGACAGCATCCTACAGCATGTCATATGAGGTCTGATTTCAGCACTGGTGGGGATCCAATAAGCCCCAAACCCCCTCCCCTAAACACACACGTTAATTCCATGATATTTGTAGGAACATGCCCCCACCATCCTCAAATCATGTCCTTCACTCATCAGGAGGCAGAGATAGGAGACATATTTGGTTAGATTGTGATAAATGAAGATGCTAAGAAAATCCTTTTCAAGTATGGATAAGTGAAAATTCAGATAGCAAATGTCCATAAATCTAGAGATGGGTTTATGTGACATTACATTATGTATAACCAGCCTTCTTGAGAATACATCTGTACTCAAGCCAGACAACTTCAGAAATTGAGACATAAATCAGCCCTGGTTTCACAGTTTATAGTACCAGGGAGATCATTTTAAAGCAGGCCACATTGAATCAGTATCATCACAGTAATATTATGCTTACTACCAAACCACAAGAAGGCAAGAAGTTTAAATATTCAAAGCTCAAAAGCTGTTGTTAAAAGATTGATAGGTATTGTCATTATTTTATGTAGACACTGCAGATCTGCAGCAGCACTGTGGCCTGACACCTGCAGTGCCATGGATGTGATTTTAAGCACAGATACAATTTGCTCATAGTGTGTGATTATGCGTTTGAGTGGCACAGGTGCTTTCGACATAATAGTCTTCTGCTTCTGAGTGTGATGGCCTGAAATCCCCTTTCTTATCCCTCATACTTCCTGGGATAGGCTCCCTGTGGCCTGAAATCCTGTTTTTGATAAATCAATGGATGGATGGATGGATGGATGGATGGATGGATGGATCGATGTCTGACACACAATATTTTTAAAATTTCATTAACCATCGTTGCAGTCAATAATCATAAACCACCTTTGTATGATAAGGGGAAGAGATCTACAAGCAAATCAAAACCCATTTAAGCCTTCAAAGTGCATGTCATGTGCTATAAAGAAAGAAGCCTCTCACAATAGAAATTTCTGTGATTCTGTGCTTAACACTAGCTCCATTATTCAGGTGGCAAGTCCAAATGAATTACCTCAGAACTTCAAGCCTGGTCTGGAATATAATAATTTTATGTAGGCTGACAGTGAGACTACTTTTTAAAAGGACCTATTCAACAATGTGTGTGATTAAGCCTTTGAGCAGAAGTAACCTGTATTTCATAAACATTAACTTCTTATCCAGGGTAAATACTCCCAACATTGTTTAGGTGCATCCATTGTTTGTTTGGGATTTAGCACGTATAGTGTAACTTGCACAATAAAACCAAATTCAAAAATTAAAAGCAAAATGTAGGCCTATGCTAAGTTGTTAGAAGACTGGAGCAGCGTTTCAAATAGAAATACAAAACTTTTGATGTAAAGAGTAAATTAATGGTTTTGAAAATGTTAAACCTGGGAAACTATGGTGTTATTTAATGGCACTGCAGGTCTAAATATCTAAGACTTTTCTGTAAAATGATACTTGTCATATGAGGGCAACTGAAAAGTGAAAGAGGCAATTTTTTTTACCAACAGCCCACAGCTAAAACTGCGAAATACTGTCATAAGGAAATATTTTGACAATATTCCAGCTGGTCTTCAATAAAACAAATTACATCTGGGGTACAGAAAATGTGGCATAGGTCAAAGGAAAAATTTAGCTGAGAGTCTGATTTACAATTAGAGCACTCAGTGGACCATTTTACTGCATGTGAAGCTCTGGCCATAGCATTTAAAGACTGCAGAGGTTACTCGCATCCACTGGGATTTCAAAGTTAACTGTGATTTCAGCTGGTCTATAGCACCAATTTGCCATTGTTGTTAACAGGATTACCAACGGAGATGAGGATAATAATAATAATAATAATAATAATAATAATAATTATTATTATTATTATTATTATAAGGCAGAGCTGCCTCATACCTTCCAGGTTATGATTGAATTGCTTGACCAAGCTGTATGTGCAGGTTTTGTTCTGGGTCTGTTGTTCTCATTCCAAAATCACATGGTGCAGATAACTTGGCGTTTCTCTAAATTGCCCATTGTGTGTCCTTGTTTGTGTGGGTGTGTCCCAGCCTTATGTAGGGGGCTCCCTGGGATGAACTCCAGGTTCTGTATAACCCACCACTGAATAAAAAGTCACAAAAAATGGTTGGGTAGATAATAATAATAATTGCACAGTTCTTTGTCACAATCATATATTTTAATTTGTATGAAAGAATAAATATTATTACATTATTATGATAATCTTGTAATCTGTTCCATCCATTTTAAAAGGGATCAGACTCTTCAACATTATCAATGAAACAAAAAAATGCTGATTATTGTCTTGGATGAAGGATGACGAATAAAGATGGAGGTGTAGAATAAATGGGAGATATATGATGTGTGAGGCCAACTCAGGAAGATAGAATAGTTAAAAAAAAATCCATACATGTTCATTATGAAAACAAAAAGAGCTAGCAATTAGACCCTGTTTGATTCGTGGTGGTTCAGGTACAGCGGTTTCTTTGAATATCTGTGAAAAGAACCAGCTGTGACCTTCTGGAACACCATGGATTTTAGAGAGCCGGAAGGACCTCAGTCAATATTCTGTGGGAGAATTTTTGTTCCACAGGCTCTGCCACACTCTTTCAATGTACCTTATATGATCTTATAATTTCAAATCCCAGTGGGGTAGTAGGAAAATTTCATGGTTCACATTGCACCCCCTTTTTATCCTCTGTCCCCATGAAAAACACATTAACAAAAAGGAAAAAGTAGTAACACAATTTTTCTCTCTCTGTTGATTTTTATCAAACAAATAGAATTCTACACCAGGAATTTATAAAGTTGTCTTTAACACAAAACTAGTAATGACAAAACACTTGTCTAACTGGGTTAAAATTCTTAATAAACCTGAGCAACTTGAATGGCACGAGACTAAGTTTAGTTAATTAGGGAGTCATACTCCTAAAAGGGAATGCCCATTGATTTAACAGCTCATAGTCTGATTTTTTAAACTTGGATTTAAACTCTCCAATAATTTGAGCAGGAACAGCATCCACAAATTTTGTTTTTAGAAGAAATCCTAGTGTATAAGAACATCCGCAGTACTAGATCTCCAAAAAGACTAGAGCTGGTGAAGCACCTGATCAATTCATTACAATTGAATAAGCAATTATATAAAAAGATCCTCTGGGAACTCATAAAAAGGCTAATTGGAGGACAAGTCAAGAGACATTTGAGTTGAACTATAATTTGGTTTCCTGATTTATCCTTCATTTAGCTATTTGGGAAGGAGTAATACAATACAGAAAGAGCTCACATCTGATTTATGATGTGTTTTACCCCATAGGCAAAAAAAAGGTTCTGCTTGCCTCCAGTCACACTCCTGCCAATGGCTCACCTACTTTACAGAGTACCAGCGTCCCCAACCCTGTAAAAGATGCGGTCACAGAACTGAGGAGCTAATAGGAAACTACACAGCAAGTATCTGTACTTAACGTTTGAAGACTAAGCAGCAAAAAGATTATGGAGATGAGAGCAACATTGCTGCCTTACACTCTAGAAATATCTGGGTAGTGGTTAATAGCTCCTCAAGTTCTTGAGGAGCTAATCCTTTAGAAAAGGCTTACTCTAATAACTAAGGAATGCCTTTGTAAGATATAGGCCAAAATTATGTCTACATGAAGAATACAGGGCATGGAGCAACTACCAGAGTTGGCTCGCTCTGGCAATCATGCAGTTAGAGTATAGCCCATAGTCAATCCCATCGGTCCCTGCTTTGAATCACAGACGATGAAATATTGTCTCTAATGGCCATTTAAACAGAGCAACTTACATAGCTTACACTTTGGTGATTTATAAAAGGACATATTATATACATGCATATTATTAAATATACTTGCCTTGGCACTTACCAGCAATCTATTAACCCGAGGCAAATTCATATCCTTAGCAACTATGCTACCTGTAGCAATTGTGGCACCACCCTAACCCTCTCAAACACACGTTCCTTAGCCTCACGTAGTTGCCAACAGTGCCCTACCCTGACTTTTTAACCTCGTAAGGCAAAAATCAACTCATCCTGGAATTTCATGTATTGGCACATGCAAACAATGTCAAAATTATAGCTCAAACAGCAAACAATAATGATTCTCTGGTTTAGTCCGAACACAGAGGCACAGTGTATCTGTTTAGGACTCTTTTTCTAAAGAATCATAATAATTATTTGCACCTGAGAATGGCTGCATTGATGAGACATGGTGCCAGTGGCCCCCCAGGGCCAGCTGGGGGGGAGGTCCTCCTCAGGTTGCCTGCTGAACACATGTTGCTTAAAACTAACCAAATATCTGGCCTCTCATGTTTCTACTGATTTCTTTCTGTTTTCAAGTCTTATTTTTTTTAGGTAATCTACTGTTCACTATACTAATGACTTTAAAATGCAGATGTTATAAATACTTAAAGATGCTTTAGCAACTTCAGTTTTATACATTTTCTATCATTTTGTTGGAATGTCTTTTCATAGGTAGACTAGTAAGCCTGAAAACACTGGCTTTATTTTACAGGCAAAATACAGTATGTCCATGTGTATAAAACAGCTGATACTATTTATTGCATTAAATGTTTACAATTGTCATTTTTCAGAAGCAAACATTCAGATGTTTTTTTCTTTCATGATAAAGTTATATTGAGTATGGTATTTATGTTTACCATCCATCCATCCATCCATCCTTCCATCCATTTTCTACTTGTGCTATTCAAGGTCATGGAGGTCCAGAGCCAAAGCTAATGGTGTAAAGCTTTATGTTTACCAATAAAAGTATTCATGTTTTATCTTTTAAGTCCCTTTATTGGCATAATTTATGTGGATGAGTTCTGGTTCTCGACAAGTTAGATAGTATTAGTGCTTGATTTTCACCTGAAACAGCAGCTGTTGTAATTTATTGTCTAAATAATGTCACAGATGAAAGCTGAGATTGAACACAAACCAGGGCACCTTACAACCGCTAGGAGCCAGAGTTTCCACACCCTCTCTTGACCATCAAAACAGTAAATAAGATTACAGTTGCCAATTCTACGTTTTAAGACAGCAAAGCATTTTCTCGAGGTAACATTTAAGTGCGCTTTGCAAATAATGGTAAATGGACTGCATTTACATAGCACTTTATTCCAAAGCACTTTACAATTATGCCTCACATTCACCCATTCACACACCGGTAGCAGAGGCTGCCATGCAAGGCACCAACCTGCATACCAGGAGCAATTGGGGGTTCAGTGTCTTGC